>VWYE01011782.1:60800-237721 GCA_013398995.1 Alaudala cheleensis | reverse complement strand
AATTTTTTTTTTTTTTTTATTATCCAATCTAAACCTTCTCTCATGCAACTTGAGGCCATTACCTCTCATCCTGTCCCTTGATACCTGGTAGGAGGCTGACCCTCCCCTTGCCACAACAAGGGCCAATGGCACCTGGCCTGTATCAGCAATAGTGTGGCCAGCAGCACCAGCACAGGGATCAGCCCCCTGGTTTTGGCACTGATGGGGCCACACCTTGAGTACAGTATCCACATTTGGGTCCCTCACTACAAGAACAACACTGAGGTGCTAAAGCAGGTGCAGAGAAGATTAATGAAGTTGGTTAAAGGTCTGGAGCACACAAGCTGTGAGGAGCAGCTGAGAGGGCTGGGTGTGTTTAGCCTGGAGATAAGGTCATTCAGGG
The DNA here is from genome assembly GCA_013398995.1 of Alaudala cheleensis. NCBI lineage: Eukaryota > Metazoa > Chordata > Aves > Passeriformes > Alaudidae > Alaudala > Alaudala cheleensis. The sequence continues at coordinate 237,339 of VWYE01011782.1, read as the reverse complement.
GGGCACCTTATTGCTCTCTACAGCTTCTTGAAAGGGATTTGTGGTAAGGTGGGAATCAGTCTCTTCTCCAAAGTATCAAGTGATAGGATGAGAGGAAATGACCTCAAGCTGCACAACAGAAGGTTCAGATTGGGTATTAGAACACCTCCAAGCCACAAGCAGCCAGTTTGTCCAGGAAAATGCAGTGGGAAACAGTGCCAAAAAACCTCACTGAAGTCCAGACAGACAGCATCCACAGCAATTCTCTCATTCACTAATCATGCCACCTTGTTGTAGATCAGATTGGTCAAGTAGGACCTGCCTTTCTTTAAACCAGCTTAGCTGGGTGTGGTTCCCTGGGTGCCCTGCACATGCCACATGATGACACTGAAGAGAACCTACTCCACGATATTCCTTGGCACTGAGGTCAGGCTGTGGTCAGGCTGAAGTCAGGCCTGTAATTCCTTCAATTCTCCTTCCAACCCTTTTTGCAAATGGGCATCACATTTCCTGACTTCTAGCTAATTGGGGTAAATTGGGACTGCTGGTAAATGGCAGAAAATGTCTCAGTGAGCACTTCCACCAGCTCTCCTGGTGCCGTTGGATAGATCTCACCTGCTCCCACAGACTGACATGTGTGTCCAAGTGGTTCAGTAGGACACTGACCATTTCCCCTGGATCATGGGGCTTCCTTCTGCTCTCCATCCCTGTCTTGCAGCTTGGGGGACTGGGTATCCAAAGAACAAATGCTCATTCTATTAAAGACTGAGGCAAAGAATGTATTATGCACAGGAATAACTTGAACACATCTGTGTTGTGTGTTGTGCTGTGGGAGAGTTTATCCCAGACTGGATGTGATCAACACAAAAACTGGTGTGTTACACAGGCACATTTAATTGTGCTGTTGAAGCTATTTTTTCCTTGTCAACTGTTAACACACAAATGAGGAAGTATGAAGGATGCTATTATTTACCTGCTAAGAATACTAGCATTTCAATTGTAAGCATTTTTAAGTCACAGTCTTTCTTTTCCCTCTTGAGTCAATGTAGAATATCTCCTACAAATTACAGAGAGGAAGGGTTTGTAGGGGTATTTATTCTTAGCTGTTATTCCTGATTCTTCTTATTCATCTTCTGTCATTGGTGCTGCTCTTTTGAAGTAAAAAAAAAGTACACAGCTCTGAATTAGCATACATTTAAATGGAAGAATGTAATTCAGACAGCAGCAAAACAAGAATGAATCAGGAATTGTTATCTCCTTTAAACCCAAACCTTGCTGTAATACAAATCAACTCCAGCAGATTAGACCTTCATTATGTTGAGTTTTATATCAATGAAAATCCTCAGATATCATAGCTTGGGAAGCAGCAGGGGTGAAATGTGAGCAGTCAACCATTGGAAACTGGTTTGACACATTCAGGGAAGTTAAAAAATACAACTATAGTAACCACAATAATCCTATTCTTCAAAGTATCTCACACATTAATACTTCTGCAGGATGACACTGGCAGTCAGCAATAGGTAGGCAACTCCCTACAAGGCTGGGGCTGACTTTCATAAAGATTCCCCCACAGCATTAATTTTCATGCTCCCAGGATGCTGGGAGGACTGAGCTATCCTAAATTCTGTCCATAGCTGTTTGTTTTGCCATTGTGTATTTTGACAATATCCATGCAATTTCTTGCCACCAAGGAATAAAATGTCTTTAAAACATGATACAAGTATGCACTGCTCAGAATCAGCACAGGTTTTATCGTGGTTGCAGAAAGAAATGGACTTTCAGCAGGAATAAAGTGCAAACCCTTCTTCCTGTACAGGGTTTTTGCTGCCCTCTGCATTTGAAGTGGTACAACACCACCCTTTCATGACCTGCAGTTTGAGACACATGCGGAAGGCATCACCATGATATTAAAAGAAAATAATTCATTAAAAACGAGGGGGAGGGAGAGATCTGGCGCGGAAGCAGCCGTGCCAAGCTGATCAGCTCAAGAGTGCCACCTGCTGAGAACGAGCTCCGGCTCCGGGCCGGGGGCTGGGTCACACACAGCGGCTCCTCGGCACCGCTCAGGGCGGGACCTGTCACGGTCCTGCTGCTCCCACACACCCCAGCGAGGCTTCCTTCCCCTGACCACCCCTTCTCCTTCATTCTCCTTCAGAGATGGACAAACACAACCAGGGACGGCGTCTGCCTGGCAGCTGTCCAGAAATCAGACCCGTCCTAAGTGCAAATGAACTGTGGATTTAGAAGGTGAATATTACCCATCTGTCTCTCCCTCAGATTAAAACAGTGGCTTTTCAAAGGATCCACCTTCACATATTTCCATATTTATCCTTAATATGGTCTCCTTCCTTAGCTTAATCAGACTTTTGTCATCCTGTATTAATAAATGCGAGTAGTTTATGCAATAGGAGCTCTTTTCTTTGTTACAGCTGAGACAAGCTACTTCAGAGAGGTAACACCACAGTGTGTATGGAGGAAGGAAAGGAAGCAGACAAAACATAGTTTCTACTGTCAAGCTCATAAAACTGAAGAAGCTACTGGTCTTCTGTAAGTGAATGCTTGTATTTTCACATTAAAAAACTGTGTCAACACAGCTCAGCTTCTACATCAGGTAACACAACCTGCCTATTAGTCCTCAAAGCAGAATTCTTACAAACAGGGTCAAGTACTGACAAAGAGCAAATACTGAGATGAAGATCTGAATCCTCTTTGGGACTGGATTTATTTCCCCATAGTGGCATAACCACTTAGAAACAGGGGAGGAGAGGGGAATGGGATGTCCTCAAGCACCTGAAAGGAGTGCAAGCAACAGAAACTTTGCACCTCCAGGAGACTTGGACTGTTGTTTGTAAGGCATAGCCTGCTGTCCCTCTATGCAAGTACTCAGCATTACCATTCACATAGAAGTCCTGAAACAGAGGGAAGATTCAGGAAACTGAAGCATGAGTTTGCTTTTCTTCCCTGCAACATCTCGTGGCAGAATAAAATGAGGGGGAAAACCACAAACCACACATCATCTTCCAAAGTAATGGAAGCATCAAAAAGGAAAAGGCTACCGAGTGATCTGTTCCATGGTTTGTAAGCTGTTTTTCCTAGAGTGGAAATGAAGCCTACATGAATGACCTGTTAGCAAGTCTAATGCAGGGAGTGTTCTGAAGAGAAAAGTCAAGTGCAGCTCTCAGAGTTTGTAGTGCACAGTCTCCAGAGTTACAGCAAGGAAGGACATCTTGACCCACACATTTCAAAGGGAAACTCAGTCAACTGCCAGGATCTATCATGTAAATCATACCCTCAGAAAGCACCAGTACTGAAGCCAGTATTTCAGCTCTAAGGATTCTCCTTGAAGTCTTTGTAGGCATTTGAGGAAAATAAAATGAAGGGCAGGAAGAGAGAGAGAAAATTCTGAAGATTTTTTAGGCTTGTCACTCATATTTCATTACAAGGGATATTAACTGGACCCCATTAAAGAAATCTGTCATAATTTTAAATAATCATAAAACCACAAAATTAAGTGTTTTGATGCACTGTATTTTATCTGAATTTTCTGTTCTAATCCTCATGATCTATGAGTAAATGAAAGCTTGGTGCAGTGGTCAGTTTTCTCATAAAGGTGTTTCTGTGTTGTTATGGTGTTTTTTTCTTTCAAATGCTGTGTTCCAAGAAATCATATCACCAAAACTGTTTGGTCCCCTTGCCCACTGTGGCACTTTTAAATGGACATAGTTTATTCCCCCATTCGAAGTAGGTATTTGAATCTGTATTTCACACAGATAGTCAGTTCTGAATTGGCAGTGATGTCCATTGATGATGCACAAGATTACAAATTCCTGCATGACCTAGCTATAGGAGGGTGCTCTAGACTTGGCCACCTCTTCACTTTTTAAAAATCTTCCAGGGAAGGAGGGGAGGAGAAGAGAGGGAGTTCTCTTTTTTTTGCTATGATGAAAAATGAATTACACTCTGAATAGCAAATAACAACAGTGTGCGAACTATTTATATCAACTCACAGGCTGAGGATCACAGTATTATCCCAGTCTTTCTTCCATTTTCATTCCTTTGTGTAACTTTTAGGGTACACACAGGAACATGTGACATGCAGAACTATTTTCATAAGAGGAGAAAAAGATCCTGTTTTACCATGGGTTTCTTGATTTCTTTCTCCATATACTAGCACATGCAATGCTATTTTGGAGAAAGATTAATATATTTGTCAGGTGGATTTACTTAATTTTCCTAGACGTGTTTCAATCTGCACTAATTCTACCCTGATGATTATTCTGTCAAAATATAATTTTCCCTTTAGTTTCAGATGATGAGGAAATTTTATCATAAGCAGGATGACAGTGTCAGTTGACTTTAACTTTGCTTGTGTACAAGTGCTTATGGAATATATGCATTGAAGTGACCACTAGGCAGATAACCACTAATGTCAGTGTAGTAACTTCTGTAAGATGTTACCTTAAATAATAAACCAATATATCCATTCAGTTCTGCATAGAGGCCAACAGAACAAACTAGTGAATTCTATCCTGCATAAATTGTGTGGTGGGAAGGTAAAAAGGTAGAAACCATTTCCTTGGTATTTAATACATAGGCAGGCTGGAATGTGTTCAAGTTTCCTGACATACATCCTACCTAAAAAAAACCAAAAAAAACCCTCAAATTCTAGCCTACACTTGAAGTCAATGTTATTTTTCTTCAGGCTGTAAGGCAGCTGTATACCTGAGACAGTGGAACTGTGGCATCATCAGTTTAGCTAAACTTTGTAAGACCTTCAGACTTGCATTCAGCCAGAAATGAAGGAGAGGGAAAAGGGAGTAATATTCAAAACAATGAGGATAGACAGAATAACCTTAAACAGATAATCATATAAAATAATTCCTTAATAATCTCTTTTATTCATGACCTTGTTTTTCTTTATACCGATTTGTTTGAGTTCAAATTCATTAAAACTTCAAATCTCATTAACTGCCAAAACAACATCAGAGCAAATGTTTTAAATATCTTGGTTTTGGAAAGATGCTTCTGCTGAGGGGAATTTATGCAAAATTTTGCAAAGGAAAGCCTCACTCATTTTTCAAGATAACTTTTTTCTGCCTCTGGATGGTGCTGGCAGAGGGAATGAAAAGCTTCTCTCTGTGGAATTTCAGTGCTCTGTCTTGGTGAGGCACATGAGCAGCCTGATGCACAGTCAAGGGGTGCCAGGGCTGTTCACAGAACAGCATGACAATGAAAAGCAGACAGTGTTCTGATGCAGAACAGCATTCCCAGTCACAGCAGCAGCCAGCAGGACTGTGCAGGGGTGGGCACCCAGAGCACACTCATTATCAGCTTCCTCAGCCTGTCTCAGCGTGTGCTGCCACCTGGAAGTGTTATTCCCACTCTACAAACAGAGCCAAGGCACAGAACCCAGGGAATCTGACAGAGGTACCCAACCTTTGATAAGGCTGACCTTACTAAATTAGATTCCAGATAGAATTCATCACCTCAGTTCTCACACAATGCCTGTGCAAAGAAAAGCAAACCGACCTGTAATATATGACTAGACAGTAAGAATACCCATTTTGTTTGGTAATAAGAGCTTTCAAAGATGAGGTTTCCGTGTAGAACTAACATAGAAACCTGTTTTTCTATTAAAATGCTGTTTGCCTTGTCCTTGAGATTTTATCTGAAACATTTATTCTTGTTGTAAAATTATTAAAGAACCTTAATAAATTTTCTCTAAGGCCTCAGGCACTAGCCTTACTGCTGTGTTTGTTACATCACAATCAATGTTGCAAGACTGTGTCACAGGAAAATTTCCTGAATAATATTAGACTAGAAAATAACTTTTAAAACCATGTTGGATAAATGAAATTACTATTTGGTTGGAAAAAGCCAGAATGCTCTCAGAAGAGCACATTAGGGATGGGAGCCTGTGTGTAGGAAATTGGCATGAATAGTAGTAAAGACGTGGAGAATGAGTGAGCCAGGATAAGAGCACCAGGATGACTCAGTGTTTTTAGTCATGCATTTACACCAAGGGGATGAACAGTAATAAAATTCATCTCTTTCTAGATCAATATCTTCAATAGAACCTGACCAGGAATATGCACCCAGCAGGAATTTCACAGGCATTCAACACACAACATTCCCCACAGCTCTTCCCAGTCAAGTACTTCTGCTATAATCTGATTCCACATCAACACTGTTTCCATGAATTCCACCTGTGCAATCTATTCCTTTCACTGACTTGCAATTTGCCAAAACTTGTGACTTGCCCAACACGAGTCACTGCTCAACAACTTTGTCATACATCTGCTTTGGCATTGTGTGAAGGAGACATTGCCCCTATCACTGCTATGTTTCATGGCACCAAAGCAGGACATTATGAACCCCTGCAAAGACTAGAAAGGAGCTGGAAACAGTTTGAATTCACAGCTACAGACTGTGATGCCCCTGCAGGCAGGGACAGGAGGACCAAAGGTCACCATTACAAAGTGGATTTTCTTTCATATAACCAGATGTGAGAAAAAGTTCAATATATCAGAGGCATCTGATACAGTACAAGGTCTCATCTTGCAAGCTATTGATGAGTCTGCAGTGGGGACTTTTTTTTAAATTATTTTTTATTTTCCCATACTCAGTCTCATCATAGACCATCAGTCTTCCAAACTTCTTTGGAAAGATTTTTTTTTCTAAATTTAGAGTCAAACTATCATGAAGGTTTAGGCTTTTGTATTGGTAATAGGCATATTTTAATATTTTGCCACGTCTTTTTTAAAGACTGTCATTTTGTTCTTGTTGAGTTGCCAAGATAAACAGCATTGTCCTACTGCTCTTCAGACTGGATTTTTCTGTGTGCCTACAAAATGTCTACTGAAGTACAACACTGATTACCCAAAAGGCACCAAAATTTACCTGATTTGCTTTCAGTTCTCCTGACCTCATTTTGCAGGGTGCCAACAGAAATCCTTGATGGTAACACAAGTAGGCAAGAGACTGCAGGAATCCTCTATGCACGGGCTCAGGGCAGCGTGAAACCAGATAGACAGGGCTCCCAGAGAATTGATTAAGGGTCTTGACCCTTAACCATGGGGTATCAGAGCCAGATGAAACAGAGAAAAACAGCTTTATTACTCCACTCAAGCTCTAGTCACAGCAGCAGCAGCATGAAGCTCTCTCTCTACATGGCAACTCTGACACTGGACTATGAACTTTGTAAAAGTCCCTTGTAAGTGTGTGCTCCAAAGGCAGAAGACTGGAAATACCCAGGTTCCACTGCAACTATTTCAGTATCAACAGCTGCATGGCACTAGGAACTTCCTGGGAAGTCACAGCTCATAATGACTTCAGTGTATCACAAAAATAGAATGATTCCTTAAGGTATCTTTCTAAGTCATGTACAGTTTCATTCCATGTTTTAATGTCAACTGAGCCAGCATAATTTATTTATTTTCAGTAGTTTTTTGGTACATCTCTACAACTTCCCAATTTGTAAACCAAAAAATTAACCAAAGAGTTCTTGAATGTTATCAGTCTATAGGTATCATTCTTAATGATGACTTGTTTGGCTCATTCTGAAGAAATGTCTAGCAAGGTGTAAGTAAGGAAATTATCTAGTCTTGTTAGGCTAATTTAAAGCAGGGAACTTGTATTTAATTACAATGGGGACTGTTGCACATAGACCATTTCCTTTCTGTATTAGCTACTAACACCTTTTTTGGATGTTCTCCCCTATTTGATTTTGTGATTAAGAGACACCAGTTTCCCTTTGAGGCTTAAATAATGTACCTCCCTCTTACAGAATATTAGAGACTTCAGACTGAGAACAAACAGGATTAATACTTCCTCGTGTGTCTCAAACACATGCCACAGTTGTCACTGCTGATTATATATATTTACATAAATTGTGCAAGTATGTGTGTGCATAGGTCTAGAAATAGAAAAAAAAAAGTAAGGCTGGTAACAGAAAATCTTGGTGTTCCATCAAATCACTAGGGATAGACAGCTCATTTATTTAACTAAATGCACTCAGTATGGTCCTCTCTGCCATAATGTTATTCCTTTTAAGCTACTACTTGTGGTTTAAAGCAACTCAAAACTACAGCAAGAGGAAAAAGTTACTTTGCTTTAATGGAAAATTTATAGACAAATTGCTACAAGATGAAAAATTTTGTATCACTTTTTTAAATTTCTCCTTTTTTTTTTACCTTCTTCATCTCAGGTACTTATAAAAATCAAAAGCAATTTTTAATTAAAAAAAATCACCCCACAAGGCTTTTGTTGAATGCATCAAATACCTTTCAGGACACATGTCACCAATATTCATTTAGGGACAGATAGATTGATAGTTATGAAAAAGGAATGAAAAACTCAAATGTTCATAAAAGTAACAGCACTTACAATGATATCATTAAGAATATCTGAAATCCTTTTATAGTCCCAGGCCATCAAATGAGGCCTTAAAACACACTGATAGAATATCATTGAAATGAACAACAGGACTCTGGAGAATTTGGCTGATTCAGACATAGATGTTGTAAAAAAACAGCACCAGAATTTCTCAGTTCTCCATATTCTTCTGAGGAAGAAACAAGTCATGCTGTAAAGCTGAATTCACAAAGTTCCAGTAGGAACTCAGAAGCCAGTAGAAGCCATAAAGGATGCATGTACAAGGCTTTCTGTCCCACATTTCCAACATGAAGGAGGTCCTTTAGGGAGCAGGGGGAATTCAATTATCATGCTGATCTACTATCACTAAAGCCATGTCAATGTTTTATTAAACAGCAGCTTTAGACTTAACTGAAAAAATAAACATATGTGACTTGCAACTTTCAGTGTTACTAAAACAAAGCAAACAAACAAAGGCTTTTTGCCTTTCACTACAACTCCTGCTTTTATCAAGGCAAATCTTAGTAGAAGCACATTCGGTTAACAAGGAACTTTAATTTCAAGGCCTAATGCACATGATGAAGTCTCAGGCAATAAAATGTATCACAGCTTGAATGTGTCACTCTTCCCTTGCAACACATAAAATGATGTTTGCTCCTCAGCTATCAGACACACGAACCCCCATGGGCCAGAAGAAACAGTTATTGCAACTGTAGGCATTTATTCTATTAAAGAATTTCTGAAATGTTGGGAAGACTTTTCTCAAAGTTAATAGTGTGATGAAAGACCACATATTGGGCAAGTGGAATCAGTTTTGGTGCTGGAGTTGAAAAAAAGCAGGCTTAGGAAAAAGATAATAAATCCTCAAAAACATTCTCTACTCACTACTAAAAGAAGAAATTGAGTCTTTGATGTAGAAATCAGTATTTACAATTAAAATAATTATCTTACTTTCCCTAATTCAATCCTTTTGACTTTTTTTCTGAAAGAAAAATAACAACACAGTGTATCTGAACTACTGGTGAAAGGCATGATTATCCACTTTTAAGTTTGCTTTAGTTGCTGCTTAATGCTCATTAATTATTTTCATGTTGAAAAGACTTTTTCTCCCCTTTAATGCTAGAACTGAATTCCCAGATATAGTGTAGCTCCCAAAAAGGAAACCCAACACACGAATTTTATCTTAGTGCTGATGCTTCTGTTGTTACAGCTCCATGGGACAAAATCTCAGCTGGTGTACGTGGCTACAGTTCAACTGATCCCCTGGAAGCTGGGCAGCCTGCACTGAGGTGATATTTGATTATGAGAATTGGCAAATGTCTGTTCTGCTGTGAGACACAGAGTCCAGTTCAGAAGAGAGTATTGACTACTCCTAGCTGCCTTCCTCTAAGCTGTTAATCGATGACTAATTAGTCATTTAGATTTACCTCAGAATAAATCCTGCTTGAAGAGTATTTTCCCTAACCTCGTAGCAGCCTCAGCCAGCAACAAAGATTCTCACTCAAAGTGAAGCAGTTCCCAGAAGTATCTCAGAAAAAACCCCACATGGACAAAGGTCTGCTCCTTTCCCTTATAAACCAACATGTTTCACCTGCAAAAGCCAAGCCACAGGGTTATCACCAGAGCTCATCAAGGGCACACGTTCTCACACTTCTAACTTAATAGTGCTCTTTGTAATTTGTGCACTTTAGAAAAAAAAAAAAGGTCCTAAATTCAACTGGTTACAAAGTTGAACTTCATCAGCACACAGAAAAACCTCATGAGCAGCACTTGGACACCATTCAGCCAGGGTTGCTATTTCCATCCAGCCAGGGTTGCCACCTCCATCTAGTGTAGTCCTTCCCTGAGCTCCTCTGCAGGACCTCTATTCTGAAGTGTCTTTGCATGGAACTCAGAGATGTGCTTTATTTATCAGTGCCAAACAGAACTTAACAGCTTTGCCCTGACAAACCATGAGGACTTACACATGCTCTAATCCATCTCTCCAAACAATTGCAGCAGGCTAAAATACACTGATTGGTTTTTTTATGCCTTTGCTTGCACATGTCCAGTGACAACATCCAGACTCTAACAGTGCAGGCACTGTTTCAATTCTTAAATAAATATAAGCATGGTAAAGAAAACTAAAGAGCATAAATACAAATAAGGGAAACAAACCACCAGATTATATCAGGGAAAATTCTGGTTGAATAAGACCTGAATAAGAGTCATCTTATTCTGAACTGTATTAAACTATTGTAGATCTGAAATGGAGGAAGTTTCATCATCCTGGGAAGAGCCCAGCTCGAATCCTGACTGTAGTCTGGCCTATCTGCTTAAGGCAGACAAAAGCAAATTACCAAATCCTGAAGAGAACATTAAGAGTCAAAGGTTTAAAAATGTGAACTAAAAGGAAAGGCTGCTCGAATTCAGCAAGGTTAGTCTAGAGGAGAGAGATCTTACAGGTAACATGACAACAGCTCTATGTGAAAGCTGGTAAAAGTGCTGTAGCAATAAATTGTTCTCCAGTCTCACAGGGAGGAGGAAAAAGAGAAATAAACTTTGGCTGAAGAGATTTCAGATGGAGTCTGGAAAAGAAATTTCTAATTCACAGTGTTTCTGTGTCTATCATTAGTGTCCAGGGAAGTTGTGTCACTGCTTAGACAGTAAGGGACAAAACCTCTGTCATTAATGCAATCTCACTGAAGGGAGACAAGCTGGATAAAGAGGTCCCTCTCTAGTGCTATACTTCTACCATTTGTAAGCATTCTTTTGCTATAGACACAAAACAAAATACTGAAAAATATTGTACAGTGCTGGTATTTGCAGTTTCACAGTCAACATGTCAAGCTGTTTTTTCTCCATCTTAAAATAACTGAAAGCCCAGATGGTCCCTGAAGTGCTTAAATTGCATTGATCATCACCTCTTCTGCATAGTACATTCTTTTGCACATTCAAGCTGTGAGCACTGTACACATTCATGCAGCTTTACAGCAAGAATGATAGGTAATAGTAATTTTTCCCAAGCTTATGTGCATGCCACCCCTGAATAGAAAATTCTACCATTAGTAGCTTGTTCGTTTTTTAAGCTTATTTTTAAGTCATTGAAGAGTTTGAGTAACAGCTAAGTTATTTTCTGCTATTCAAAACAAGTATTTTAAATCTGTGTTTTGTAGACAAATTGTGTAGAAAAGATATGAAGTATTCACAGCAGACATGTGCTTTTTTAAATCCCAGTTCACAATGTCCATTGCTATCATGTCTGAAGCCCATGGAATTTGTGCTGGTGCTGGTTTTTTCCCTTATTTAATTACTTGCATTATGAGGACAACAACGCTGGTTTTAATGGTGATTTCTCAGGGAAATGTCAATACTGTATAATTTCTCTCTAATGATATTTGGGGGGGAACAGTGCAATTTTTTTAATTAGTAAATGTGACTAATAATGCTGTGTTCTTCAAGCCATTATGTCTGTAATTTAGCCTTGGCAGTGCCGTGGTGTATTACAAGCACATTCCCAAAATTTAGGGCTCCTTAACAATCTCATTGTCTCTGCAAATATTTGTTTAAGCTGTGCCAAGAAGCAGGCACACATCTACACCTGCTTTCTCCTGGCTGCTTGCTGAGTCACTTCCATCACCCTCCACTTACTACCCTGATCAGCTTCATGACCTAAGTTCTTCCCAGTTGGGAACCTCTTGTTCAAGTTGTGGGGAAAAAAAAGAACAACACACCAAAACCTGAGAAACTTCCCCACACAAACACTCCTCCCCCTCAAACAACAGATCTATTCCTGCTGTCTTCATCCAGGGTTCGTGGCACAGCCAGAAGGCTGTAAGGAACAGCAAGAAGATAAGCTGGTTACACAAATTCAGTTTCGCTGAATATAGGAGGAAAGAAAAGGAGGGGAGGAACAGAGAAAAGAAAGCCAAAAGCCTGTAAATTATTTGAGCAGCAACCTGATGTAAGAGACTGACATTCAAGTTCTTGTTTTAAGCTGGCTCTCAGTGGTGTCCATGGATTTAAGTATTGTTAATATCATCACAGCTGTGAAACTCTGGGTAAACTTATTTCCCATTTTTAGTAAAATTTTCAAATATCAAATTTAATTTGAGATATCAAAGGAAAAAAAAAATCACAGTTTTAATCCATCATGTTATTCATGAAAAAATAAAGTAAGTTTTCTAATAGCACTTACCTGGAGACCTTGAGAGCTCACACAGTCAGGACAACTCTTTGCAATGATCTTGTAGAAGAGAAGAAGCACCAGCAACAAATCATGAGGAAGGGACAGCCTGACTCCTAGATGAACTACTGTCTAGGCACTTGCTAGAAAGAATTGATTTTCTTCTCACTTCATTTCAGTCTGTGAGGTATTTCTACCTTGCACTGAAGTTTCCCATCCATTCCCATCCCAGTGAAAAGAGAACAAGGCAATGCCCTAAGCTTACATGAACCAACAGAGATCCCAATGGATTGGTGGGGCAAAAGAGCCCTCACTCCTCATTGCTCTCAGCTGAGGGCCAGGGGCAGCTGCTGTCCCCAGCTGCTCCACATCCACCTGAGGCTGGGTCAGCCAAAAGGGCTGAAGGATTTCTTAGTATTCCTCTCCTTTGAAGGCAAACACATTTCTGTTCCTGCAAAAACAAACTCCTACACATCACTGGATCAGGAGCAGCATTTTGTGTTTTGGCCACCCATCTTCTCAAAAAGATGCTGGTGGGACAGATAGGACCTAAACACTCTCTTCATTAGGCTGGGTTACAGCATTTAATCTGTTTACTATATTTAACACACATTAAAAGTATTCAGCACTTGAGCATTCTTGTTGATAACCATATTCCAGAGCCTTAATTTTCATAAAATCTCTAATCAAGAACTGTTGAGAAGGATTTTATCAAATAACATTGAGAGAAAGATTGTTCAAAAATGACTGATTTTGGATGCCTCAATTTTTTGCCGGAGTTCATTTGGAAGGAACTGTTCTGCAGAGCACTAGCAAATACAAAACCTTATAAAATGTCTCTAACAAAACAAGACAATGCAAAATTATCATGTTGGAAAAGTTGGGCTGTAGTGTGTTCCCAGTCAAGACTGTGCTTGAAACTGAGATACAAATATATGAACTGCAGAGTGCTGCCAAAATGATCCACCCTGTCTGCTGTATTTCTTGGAACAGCACACAATGATCCTGGTCCATAAATGGCTACTGTTTCTACAAAACAAGTCAATTTTTGTCTTGCTCTCTGGCTTTCATTTTAAAGGCATAACTCCACATGCAAGCCAAAGAACCAAATGCTATTAAAATATTTATTTTTACAGAAGGTGCTGTCTCCTAAGTAGAAGGGTAATGAGAAAGTGAATTCACTGACATTTCAGAACTCAGGCCTTTTGCAGTGACAGGGACTAGTTAAGGAGGATTTTATGCCTGTTCCAATTTTACTGTGATCTGAAGTGTTTTAAATTGTCTGTGTCTGCCAAAATCTGAGGAAGGTTTAACTGTGACTGTCCAGACAAAACCAGAATGCAACCTACTTGACTCCATGCCTGTCAAAACTACCCTCATTATACACATGTGATGAGTTACAAACCTTTTGTCAAATCCTGACAGAATATTGCAGCAGGAGGTTCCCTATCTTACATGAAGAGAAGTCCTATTCTAGTATAAATATATTTATCACATATATTTTTAAAGCCAACTACAAAGGGCTGCTACCAGTTGCTCAAAGATCTCCTCTTATACCTAGAACAAACAGGAAGGAAATTGATCTGGCTTTCCTCCTTCAGCTTTGGCCCATCAGGAGTTTCCTGACTCCAGCACTATGAGTGGATGATCATCCAGTGGAGGCCCCAAAGTTATGAGCTGGGCTTAGCAGGTGTCAGAGCTGAGCTAATACACACTCACTGGCTTCAGGTTTGCAGTTTGCCTCAACACTGTGCTCACTGACTTCAGATCTCTGAGCACAAGAGGAACACTTCCAGGTCTGCTTGCAGCAGGAATATGCAAAGCAAACGTTTCACTCACATCTGTGTCAATAACAGTATTTAGACTATATTCTCGTTCTCAGATTCTGCACTCTAGGTTCAAAAGGAAAGAAATTAGTTATTCTGAACCTCTGAGAGAGTCAGTTTTTCAAAGCTCTTCCCTTTAGAACACTTTTAATGAGGTTTTAATTGCACTTTTCTTCCTTAGGCAACACATACCTTTCCAGAAACTGTTTGTGTAGCATTAAATATACCCTCCCAGCAAGCAAACATTTGCTACCTAACATTTTGCATTAAAGTATTTAGTGTTTGACTTGAAGTTCTTCCATCATCACCTTATTGCTATGGTGGTCTTCCACTGGAATTCAGCCCATATTGTAGCAAACAATCTTTCCAGTTATGTCTCCAGCCACAGCCAACTGCCTTGTTTTACAGGCTGTGGAAAGGCTGTGCTCATGGCAAGGCACCATTACAGTTTTCCCAGGATACCAAGCTGCCCTTCAAAACAGCACTTCAGATTTGCACTGGCTGTGTGACAGCTTGTGTTCTGAACAGGGCTGGATTTTTCTCTGGTAGGACAAGAGGACTAGATAATGTGAAGAAAATCACCTAAAACCCCAAGTGGGGAATGAATTGAAGCTGAGGATTATATTCTTTAGAATCAAAAGACCCAAGGTATAGACTAGACTATGGAAAAGGCTTGCACTTATGCACTTTTACTTAGGACCTGTTGTGATGATCACCAAACCTTAGAGCCCCATTCTTACATCTTGAAGCGTATCTAGATTATCCTCTGGAGTTTACATTTTCCATCCTTTTGGATGGAGATAAACAAGTCAGTTCAGCCCCAGTTGTTTCCAGCTCAAGTGTTAGATGAGGGATTACACTGCAATAATCTGGTCTGTACTCCTGGCAGAAAGCATTCTGAGATTCAGGTACACAATCTATTGTAAGCATTGCTGACTGCTCAATTACGAACCATCACTGAGAGATGAGAAGAAAAAAGAAGCTGGAGAAAGAATCATAAAATACTTTCAGGAACCACAAGAAAAGCTTTGTGGGCAGTTTAGGCTTTAGTGAAGTCAACCAGAGATCTACAAACTTTTCTAATGAGCATGTGAGTAACAAGTTTTAAGAAGAAATGTACATGCTTGAAACTTAGCTACCATTCATGAATTTGATTCTAAATTGGTTTGGTATTTTGAGAAAAACTTTTTCTCACACAAATTTGTGGCACTATTTTACTCAGTCTGGATTATTTCTGGAAGTCAAATCTAGCCAGTTTTTATTCAAACACTTGAGAATTTTTTTCCTTTCAAAAACATCTATATTTGGAGACCTTGTACTGCATGTCACTGAAAGCATGTTTGCTGGTAAGCAACCATATGTAACAGATGCATTTTACAAGATTATTTTTCTTGTTATTATTTTAGCAAAAATTTTAGAGATCCATTTATCTCCTGGAAAACTTTTTTTTTTCCCCTTAATGAGTTATATTTTACAAGCCTCCTAATACTTCAGCACCTTGCAACCAGATACCTGGACTTGCCCTTGGGAGTCATTTATTCAAGGACAACTCAGTTCAGGCTGCTCACTTACAGATGTTAATGTAAGATGAGCTGTGTTACATTAATGGGTAAACAGCTACCTAATTAGCAGTCAGAAAACCTCAGCAGGCAAGTCAAAAGCACAGAGTAAAATTCCAGCCATAAAATCTACAGAAACAAGAGGAAGATGCAGTTACATGGTGCTGAATGCCCAGTACTGTGGTTAAATGAACTTGCACTCTGCAATCCAACACCAATGCCTGTCACTGTGCTCACACTTCCTGCCTTCAACATCACCACATTTTCTCTGACAGTATAAAATTTTCATACTATTTTTCCACTGACTTGGTTTTTTCCTCTGCTTCTTATACAGGTCTATCTCTTCTGCCAAATAAATCACTGAGATTTTTACAATTGACCTGTATGGAAGAAATACTGGCTTTAGGCCCACTGAGTTACAATTTCCACACCAGTAACACTAGAGAGGTGATTTTTTTCACTTCACACATGACAAAGAGCTTTAAGGAATATGAGTGAATGGATAAAATAACTAAACAAAAGTCAGAGATCAAAAACCTTAAAAAGGTTAATTAACATCCAAGCTTCTATTGTGAGCAATGCAGTTTCATAAACACTAATGACTCTTATCCAGAAAATTAACTGTATCTGAACACATACCAAAGGATTTTATATCTATCACGGTGATGGAAGTGATGACTTAAAAACAACTTTAAGTGGTTTCACTTAAAACACTATTAAATTCCAAGTTCTTTGTCCAGCAGGAGTTTGTAAATCCTCACTCTAGTTCATTAGGCATGCAAAACCCTCGGAGATCCCTCTTGCATTAAACTGTATTTCGCTTGGTGCTGGTGGGACTGCTACCAGATAAAAGGCTTGTGAAGATATGGATTTGAAGTATTACAAATTACTTTTTAACTGCATATCAGTGCCATTTTATTGATAATGAGGGATTTGCTGACTATTTACAACTGACATTTTAAGAATCTGTTCTGTAATCCAAAATGATCTCTTATTCTACAGCATTCATTTTTAAGCCAGGATCCAGAGGGGAAAAAGTAGGCATTTGGCACAAGGTGACATTTTGATATATTCTGAAGAGTTTTTAAAGGACTTACTCTCCAAAACAGCAGGATAGATTGAAAAATACATAAGGACATTTTCATTAGAGATTAGCTCCTCTCAGAAAGTTCAGATGCTTTTCTATGAAGCAGAGGAGTTCAGACCCTCATCTGAAAGTGTTTCATGATATTGAAGTCCTTGGGATGCATCAAGGTGGTCTTTTGAGACTTCCCATTCTTTATTTAGCTCCTTGGAACAGACTGACTGGTTGTAAAAGGAAGATGGAGTTTCAGGACTTTTCCATCAGCCAGGCACTCACAGAGCATCCTTTCAGCACTCAGATCAAAACTAGTAAGAATGAGAAACTTTATGAGGCCCTAAAGGGAGGCTGGAAGTGGAGGCACTGAACTATTCTTAAACTTCAAGAGAATTCTGTTAAGGATTACCTATTAAACCAGAATGAATTCTGTTTGCCTGAAATTGTTTTGTTTTCTTTAACTGAACGCTTTTTCCAAGGTTTTCTTCTCTTCTATTTCTACAATAACTTTTCTGCAATAACTGTTCTGCCACCTTTGCCAAAGGAATGTGTTAAGCACAGTTTAATGGTGCACTGAAGTGACAACTTACTGGCAAACACTAGATTGTAACAAAAAAAAAAAAGAGAGAAACAAAAAGGTAGGAGGTGGGAATCAAGAAGGGGAAGATGTGTATGTCTGAGACAAGCAAAGTGCAGAAGATCCTGGACCTGTAAAACTGAGTAACAAGAAAAATGAAGTTTAAAAAACGAAGAAATAGTGAGGCAGTTCACAGGCTGAGTTGTGCTACAATTGCTAGCTGCTTACTGTCCCAGAAAACATGACCTCCTGCAGCCTTATGATTAATATTGATAAGGAACTCACAATCTGTGTCTAAATACATTGACAGGAGCTGCCAGAACTTTCTGTGCCTCAACACAGCCTCAAAAATTATTTTTTTGTCTATATTGGATCACAAATTTTTCCAATACGTTAAACATACATTGTATATACAAAGTTTTGCAGAATATTGGAGAGTTCTCAGTCTGTCCATTTCTATTGTTGTGCCAAAATGTGAATTTTGGAGCCTAGCTCTGGACAGGCAACTAAGCCCTTTGGTTTTGGGTTGTTTTTGTTTAACACAGTATTGTGTAATAATGTGCATAATACTTTAGAAAGAACCCAGGAAAGCAAATAACCAAGTTGTTGATTCCCACCACAAATTCCCTGCCTGAAAGGAGAGCTCTCCATAAAGGAAGTTAATAACCCTGGTCTGCCTGCCTTCCTGACAGGACATCACTCAGATGCTGGTACAGATTTGTTGACTGTACATGTATCTATTGCAATATTTATTCATTTTCCTGCTGTCAGTAGTGACAAATTGTTTCCTTGCATTCTTTAGCTAGAAATGGGCTGCTTTTTCTGTTTCTTATATACCTCCCAACACCTCAGTCACATCCATAGCTGTTACAGAACTCAGAGCAACAGCATTTTATTAGACATGCAGCAACAGCAATCACTCTAAAATATCAAGCTTAAAGAAGAAACTTCATGAAGCCTTCAACAAATCCTCTCATATTCCATCACACAGGGTTTTTTTTTAATAAAACAAAACCAAAGCCAATGATAACAACCTCAACAAAAAAACAAAACCAACTACTCCCCTGTTGTTCTATGACTATACATAAAGAATTTTAATAGTGCAAAAATAAAACATGGGCAAGAATTTCCAGTTGTTTTATATAAAACATTTTTCAACCTTTTCAATATAACTTTTGCCCATATTCACACATAACAAAGTCCAGCACTACTAAAAGCTAAAAAAAAAAAAAAGTGTACCGCAAAAGCTCTACTGAACAATGAGCTCCAGAAATGACAGCCTGAGAGACATTCATAAAAATTGTTGGACCAATAAATTAGTCAGCTATGGTCCTTGAGAGGGTGCAGTGACAAGGAAAAAAATTACATTCTGGACAGAAGATTAAAGAAATTAAGTAAATTCCACACAGATCCAGGAGACACCATCATAAAATTTTAGTACAAACGTGACTTCCAAAGGCCCCTTAAAACCCCAGATTATTCTAAGATTCTACAATTCACCCACGCTGAGTCAAAAGCATCTTCTCTTCTTTCATATCACAAAGCAGTTCTCTACCTGAGTTTTGTGCTGTATAGAATGAGGGCAGGAGAGTCTTCACCTTTTATTTGCTTCTCATCAACTACAATTACAGTGCCATAGGTCCACATTTATTTTCTCTGTTGGATTCCTTGGCTTGTTAAAAATTAAACTACCATGAAAAACACTCACGAAGTATTAAATAAGCATAAACATTTCAGCTGAACTACTTGAGAAAGCATTAACTTTGTTTAGATGTTCTCTAGCTTGTTCTGTAGTAAAAGGATGCATAGGGATTACTTTAGACAAATCAAAACAGAATAATTTCATTGTAAAAACCAGGCAACATTGCATTCTTGATAGCCATTTATACTCCTTTTTATGAAAAAGCTTTATTGCATTACATTTCTGAGCATTATTTCAGAGTTTTTGAAAGTTTATAGACTGTGTCAAAGCACATGAAATCAACCAGAACACAGCTGTTTGCCACTCTACTCTCTAGCACAATCCTATTTTGGACGTTTCTTATTTTGACATTTTTAAGTCTTCTGACAGTTTTTCTTCTCCTGTATCTGAAATTGTGTTTAGTGCTGTCTGGAGCAAGGTGGTAGTGGTAATATTTAAATTTACAGTTTCAGAGGCTGATACACTTTCATCAAATAGTAACAGTTCCATTCCGGGAAACACAAACTGCCCTGATAATGTGTGCCCCGGCTGTGCCCGTGACGGGGAGAAGGCAGATTCATTTCCTTTTGCATTCAAGGCTTGACCCAAGACCCATTGGAATAACTGGAAAACATTCACATTTTTGTAAACATCCTTGATATTTAACTAACACATGATTTGAGTTCAGCGGCTCATGGAGATACAAACACGTTGGAAATTTTTTCCTTTAAATTTGTTCTACACCAGACTCAAACTGGACTTGGTTAAGAAATCGGGGCAGTG
Source organism: Alaudala cheleensis (assembly GCA_013398995.1). Classification (NCBI taxonomy): domain Eukaryota; kingdom Metazoa; phylum Chordata; class Aves; order Passeriformes; family Alaudidae; genus Alaudala; species Alaudala cheleensis. The sequence goes on along the minus strand of VWYE01011782.1, from coordinate 217,318 downwards.
AACACTGCCCTCCTCAGCAATGCTGCGGGTGATTTCCCCCTCGCAACAACCAGCTGCTACCTTTCCCACATTCCACCATCATTATACCGGCAATTCAAGGAAGCTGTGCCAAAATAGAACAAAAAAACGCATCTTACCTACTAGTCTGCCTCCATCGTGTCAATATCACTGGAGAAGAGGGTTCCTTTCCTTGTCTTTGGGGACAAAAGGGCAGCTTCCTTCCCTGGAGCCTTCCCCTTTCTGTTGCCCAGCCGCAAGGAGCACTAAGTCCTCTTCAGCAGATGATGAGTCCTTAAACCAGGAGAGTTTGGCATTTCCTGCCAGTTTCATCCTGTCCATCCGTAAATTATCTGCTCTGTTCAACCTGAATCAACCCATGGCGCACAATTTTATCAGGCCCGTATTTCGGGAGCTGCTTTGGGAAGGGCTAGAGAAACAGGAGGCTTTGGGCTGAGGGAAACTGCTCGGAAAGCGTCCTGGAGCCGAGCTGGGCACTCATGCCCCGGTCCCTCTCCGCTGTGCGGGCGGTGTGGGGCCGCTCCATCCCCACGGCGCCGGCCATCGCGGCACGGGCACGGCGTGCGTGCCGAGCCCTCAGCCGCCACGGGACTGCAGTGCACAGGAGGGCAGCCAGAATGTTCCAGAGCGTCCCGGCTGAGGCGGCCCCGCCGCCCCTCAGAGCGCGGCTGCTCGCTCCGCGTGCCCGCACAGCGCCCCGCGTGCCCGCACAGCGCCCCGCGTGCCCGCACAGCGCCCCGCGAGCGGCAGCACCGGGGACAAGGGCGGAGCCCGACCCGGGACACAAACCAAAGCCAGGCCATGAATCCCGGCCGGCTCCGGTGGGTTCAGAGCAATTCAGTGAATTGTGCCCCGGGAACAGCGAGATGGGCCGTTTGACGACACTTGTCTCGAATGTTCCCTGAGGGGCGGCCCCACCCCTATCACAGACCCGCGGGGTGACAGGTGGGACCGTTCCCACAGTGCAGCTCCCACTGCGGTTTCAAGAAGGGAACTCCATTCGTGACCTTGCAGTTCCCTGTGCCTGCTTCATTACTGCTTTACCTTGGAGGTTTTTAAACCATTTCAGATTCTCCCTGAATCATCAGATCCGTTCCCTACTACACCTCTGCAGCATTTGTAAGGATCCAGCTATCAGCTTCAAACCACATTTTCCCATTGTCTCTAGCAGCACAGTAAAACCAACTTCATTAATGCCTTCAATCTTTATTACAGCTGATTACAAAGATGCCACCATTCTGCAGAAACAAAGTTATCAAAGAAAAAAAAATCTGAAAAACCATTATCTGTCGAGCCTTTGAGAACTTCACTTGATATTGAAACAGGTAAAGCAACGTAATTCAGTCTCAAGTAGGCGCTCTATTCTATTAAAATGTCATTGATTTGCTGCTGATAGAAAATGAACCACAAGAGACATTGATAAAAAAGCTTTATAAAGGCATATGGCAAGTGATCATCAATTACTGAAGTGAAACTTGAATTGAACTTTAGCACTGTGCAGACCCAGGATTACAAACAGTATTAGCCAGCAGGCAGTTTCCTCCGTTGTTGTTTTGAATTTGCTTCATTATTAATAGGTCTGGGGGAGGAAGAGAGATTAAAAAAAAGAGCCCTGATGCCTCCTAATTTATCACCTTAATCTGTAGCCCAAAGTAAAAGCTTCCAAGCCTTTTCCAAGTACCTTGACTGTCTCCTTGGCAGACGGAGTATTTTTAGCCCACTGGATGTGAGCTGCTCCCGAGAACAGATGGGTTAGCACTCCAAGCACTTCATGGCTCTATGTGCACTGCTGTAGAACAGAATGAATAAAAAATGACCCGGCTGTGAAATCCTTATTCCTCACTTCCATCTCATTGACTTCAACAAATTGTGTACATGTCTCCTCACCAACAGGAAAACAAGGTCTGCCAGTTTCACAGTGCCTCCCTGTTTCCCCATTACAACCTGATTCTTATCTAGGGTGGGGAAGGGGAGTAGGCTGTTTTTAATGGTTTTTTTCCTTTCATAGTAACATTTCAAAGGTTCACAAGTTTTCTCACTCTCTCCTGATCCTGCCTCCTCAAATACCAGTGGTGTTCGGCAGAGGAACTGATACAACACTGACCTGGAACTCTGAAGTGCCTGTTCCTAGTTCAGCCTGAGGAGAACAACTGGAACCCAAGCTACTCATTTTTGCTGCAGCACAACAGCTGTTCTGTGGCATGTTTCACCTTTGCAAGGAGCTGGTATATTGCAAGTGTTTGCATTTGGTATTTGAATGTCTGAACTTTGTATTTCCTAATCACAAACTTTCATCCAGGAAGAGATTTCTACTGTGATTGATCACAATAACTTGAAAAATTAGACCCTTTTTTTCTACCAAAGTTCATGAATAGGCTTGGTCTTCTACATAACGATTGATAGAATTAGCCTTTTTTAGAGAAACTGGGACAGTAGGTCTAATTTCATTTATGTTATTTATTATTCCATTTAAATTAACTACTTTTGGATCCTCAGACTTTTAAGTAGTGTATAAATGTAAATCATACTCTAAGGATCCAAGCATGTAACACAATATATTCAAAATTGTGGACAAGATGCATATATTCTTTTTTTCTGAACTCACTTTTCTAGTTGATTTTTTTTCTGGAGAAAATTATCTGGGGTCTTATTTAAACCTTCACGAATTTATTTCAGTCATCAAATCAGATATTTAATGGGCTTGACATTTTGAGTAACTGCTCCCTGGGTATTTTCATTCTCCCTTAAAAGAAAACTAGCATTGAGGGAGAGAATGGATACCTAATGAAATGTCAAAAACATTGAATATCTGCATTGAATTTGGAGCACAATGTAACACATTTTCTTTTAGAGATTAATAAAAATATTTTCTGTCTTAGATTTGAGCACATCTTTCATATTTTCTGCAATTAAAAATGCCTATAGACAATTTTATTCTTTTTTAATTTTTTTCTCTAAGGAATAGAAACAATTTTAGGAAGCTTGGTATTTTGAAAACAGAAGATTTCTCCATTAAATGGTGTCAATGGAAGATTTTAGAGTAGCTCTGGGAAAAGTGAAAAGTGATTTTAACAGGCAGCCTTAATAAAAAATTTCATATTTATTAACCAAGGATTGCCACATGAACTCCAGCAAATGTGGGAGCTCAGCACTGGAATGCAGTGAACATTTTTTTGTCCCACAGAAGAGTCTGTCTCTACTGTTTTCTTATTTTAAAAATCAGATAGATTCCAATATTGCATATAGACCACTGAAATTCAAACTTGGTATCGTAGCATGATGTGAGTACAGCATATCATGGGTAACATAACATTGTCTAGAAGGCAGACCAGAACTTATACACTGCTGTTAGAATTTTATTTTTTTCTGTGATTCCTTGAAAGAAAATACTACAGTAAAAATGATAATGAAGTATCTACCTTAACACTTGTTCATTACATTGGATTTGAATGACTTCCTAAAGAGGTATTTCATATTAGCATCAGGCTATCACAAGCAAACAGACCTGGAGAATCAAGAACAGACATAAGTGCAAAAGGCTGGCTATCTTACTAATTGCAGTGCAGTGTTCACTGCCCAGCTCTCAGAAATGATTGCTGTAGTCCATTACCAAGATGAAATTCCTGGATGAGAAAATATTTTCTTGTTTACAATGCTGACATTTCCTACAGGAGAGCAGAATAACCAGGGATAACTCTGTTCTTCACTGAGTCTTTAAGTGCTGTAAAAACTCCATGGACAAACTCATCACACTTTACATGGTAAGCAGTGTGTAGTTTCTACATTTGTGAATCCTGATATGCATTATACGTTTTACAATTTGCTGCCCCAAATACCCCACAGGAATACTTAGTAACTTTTGTTTAAGACAACTATGTCTGATTTTCCTTTCAGGCAATCCATGTTTGTGGAATGGAAGGTGCATTACAATTGGCCACGTCTTCACATGCATTGACCATTAATGACAACAATCAGGCAATTAAAAGAATTAATTCCTACCAAACCAGAATTTGCTATCACTCCCAGTCTACACACCCATACACAAAAGACAAAATGTCTTTACTGTGTTCTTCATCCACACTCCTTCTCTATCATTCCTGGGGCACCATAATGTTACTTACTGAACAACTTTTGGGCTTTTTTTCTCACTCACTAGGAATTTCCTCCTGTTGCTATTGTGTGAGGGAGAAGTAGAGATCTCACTACTTTGAATGCTAAACAGGAAAACCAGTGCATCTCAGGAAGTACTTAATGCAAGCTTTGCCTGCTGTTATATGGAAGTTTATATGGAATAAACCAGTCCTGCCTCCTCTCTTCCCTCTCCATGGCTTGTGAGCTTATGACCTTCTCCCACCCACAGTTCTCATTAAAACTGAGAACAGGGGAGAAATGGCAGCTAAACTTTAAAGCAGACATGAGCATGCCAAGTGTTTTCTTTGTACATACATCATAAGGACATAAATAGGACCAAAGTAAATGTCCAGCCTCTTTTGAAATTATTTCTCTTCCATAAGAAAAGTCACTTGTTGGTGTATAATAAAAATACCATAAAAATGTTACCTTCATTTAAAACTACTGGAAGAAATTCCAAGAGAGAAGAAACCAAAGCCATTGAAGGCTCCAGCCTAGTAGAAAATTTGCATTAGCTACAGGCCATCATGTAAATATACAAGCTACAGGATTAATCACTAGCAGTAAACAAATATTTGAAGAGAAGCTTTCACACAGCACTTGCACGGCAAGGAATTAGCTATAAAAATCAATTATGCATCATTATCATCTGACAGCATGTGTCCAGGAGATTCATCTCAGGAAACACAAAGCAAGCATCTGGTCAAGTGCAAACACCTCATTCTGCAATTGATAGCCTGGCCAGGGACACACTTCACAGAGGTCACTCACCCCATCCTCCTGGGAAGGGAAAAAGGAATCCTAAAGTACAGCCACAATAAGACAGAAAAGAAAGCCAGTCCTTGGAAATCATTGAAAAACAAGCTCTGACCTGTAAATCATGAAAACAAATTTATTCATAGAAAGAGAAAAGCTTCTCCCACTGTGAACTACCACAGTCTGCCTGAGACCAGGGTTGTGTTGTGGTAAATGGAAGAATTTAGGCTGCAGTGAAATGTGGTGCAACTCCGTTAATGCTCAGTATTCAGGTGTTTCAAGGGAAGATGGAGCACTAGTGGATTCCTAGTTCATACAAAACTGAAGTCTCTTACTGTAGTCAGTGTGTTAATACTGCCTCACCTCAGTCAAGAAATAGGTTTGTTTAACTTGATTCAAGGTAACTGAAATCTAGTGAATTTTCACTCTGAATCTGATTTTTGGAAAGAGATTCTACTCAGTTAGCCTGAAAATAAATCTGTTATAAAACAATTTTTAGGTATCTCTTTCTTGAGGAAGGTGTTATTTTATTTAACTTGGCATTTGTTCAGAACAATAGGGATTTAGTACTTAAAAGAATAATCCAGGACATCTATTATAAACTGAATATGCAAAAGCTCATACCACAATATTATTCCATTAATTACAAGAGTTAATAGACTGGCATATACATTCTTTGAGTAGCCTTGGAAATCTCACCCATGATTGTGATCAATTTCTTTGCTTGGTTTTTGTTCTTTTTTAGAGAAGAGGGCAGTATTAAATTGGAGGTGTCTGTGTACAATGACAGATTAAAACAAAATTCAAAAGAACAGATGGATCTAGGAAGAAGCAAGAATAAATCCTCAAGAGATGCTTTTTTCAAAGATCCCTGCAAACAACGTACCTTGTGTGCCATATTTTATTGGTGTGGAACAGCTATGAGAAAAGTTCAATTCATTTTCAAGTTCACAAGTTTACCTTACAGCTGTGGCATTTTTCTTTATGAAGCACAATTACTATAGCAGGCCTCTCAGTGAATTCCTGGTGGTTTCATCAGCAACGAATATTGACAGGGAATCTTATAAGGAAATTCCCTAACATGCCCCTCACCAGCAGTTACCACTAAAAAAGCAGGTCAGGACAGGTCAGGAAGATCCTGGGGGATGAGCTCCAGCTGCCCCTGGCAGCACCAGGACCATGTTTTCAGCAGTGATGAACAGCTGCAGGCAGCACTCCTTGGAGAGGCACACAGAGGGAAGCATTCAAGGCTGCAGCACAGCCCAGCTCTTACAGATTCCAGAGTGTCAAATCACCTCCAAGGTAGATTTAGCTCAAAGCTGAAATCTTCCAGACTTGCAGAGAGGAAAAGAGGTATGTCAGAATGCCAGAGTATGCCAGGAAAAGACCAACACCTGGTCTTCCTCCCAGAGCAATAAAAATCCTTTCAAAACAACAGGATAAGCACATTTTGCCCTTTCTTGTTTTCTTAATTTTCCATATTTACTCCTTCACTGCTTTATCTTCCATTCTTCCTACTAACTGGGTACCTTTTCATAGTCCCCCTTATTGTGTTGTTGCCCCCTTAGGCAACAAGAAGCACCTGTTAACTCAGAAAACATCTCCACACTTGTACTTCACTCAGTATATTGGCAACAGCTGCACATCTCTACCAAGGAAAGCTTCTGTTCTTAGTTTCTGCTAGCTATGATCTCCTTTTGTTTCCTTCCAAACTTATCTTCAGCCAAGTGCTCCATATTTAATTGCTGTTTTTTCTGGTTACATATTTTTACAATTTCTTTCTTGGTGACTCTGTGAATTGGCTGGCTGGATATTTTTCATTATTTCTGTGGGCCTATGGGGAGAAAAAACAACCAATTCCTTTCTTTGAGAACTCTGCCATTTATTAGGATAGTAAAGCTCCCAGCAGAAATTGCAGTTTTCCAAGTAATATCATTTGGAGGGGAAATTACAAGGGCTTTATTTTAAAGCTAGGTAAAACTTAAAGTTAGAAATGGATGGAATTCAGACAAAAAATTAGAAAATTAGAACTAGGAAATCCTGAAGTGAAAATAATTACATTGCAAGAGGCCACATAAGCTAAAGAGTTATTATTTCCAGGCCTTCTTAATGGCTAAACAAAACACAAGCAGTTGTTGGGAACTGTGTCACTAGAAATAAATAGCTGCATATTATTATCAGCTGAATGTGAATTGCAAATTGAACAAGTTCTTCAATATTCTGTGTATAAACATTCACAGCATTGTGTTGAGCAATATTCCAAAAAATGTGGAATTTGCATGTCTTCTAGCATGCCTAGCACCTTTTCCAGAGAAAAGGTAGCATTTCATGGGGGCTTTTTTTTATTGTTGTTGTTGCTGTTCTTGGGTTTTTTTCAGTGCATAAAGGCAAAAGACCAGTCTATAAAGACACCTTATCTTTCTCTAAAGGTGTCTAATCCTATTTAGTCACCTGCCACTTTCTGACCTCAAGGTAAGTCTGTGGATACTTACATTTATTATAATTTTAAAGGTCCCTTTCCATTCTTCTTTATGTAGAGGTCCAGTTGTTCCATGAAAAAACTGTGCAGCTGTGAATAACCTGAGGCTGAGCTGGTCCCTGAGATGCCTCTGAAGGAGGGAGAAGGTGCAGAGCTGGTTTCTTAGAGAAAGCAGATCTTTCTTGCTTTTTGCTTCTTTGCTGTGTCCTGACTTGCTTTCTTCCAAGGTGCTAACAGTAACTATTTATAACCTCCTGAGCCAGTGTGCCAAGTGATTACTACAGAAACTGCCCAGTTATCTCTGTGGGAAGTTCAAGAGAATTTTCTTTTCATGGGTCACAAACATTAATGGATTAAATCATACAAAACCCAATGTTTACAGAAGAAAAAGTTCCTGACCGAGAATGAAGCTTGTGTGCAAAAAATCTGCACTTTAATATCAGCTAGCCATAAAATTAATTATAAAAAATCTTGCTATTACTACCACAAGTATTTACTATTGTAGCACCTTAAATGTTTAGTGTGCTTTATTGGCTTGGAAAAGACAAGTTTCTTTTCTTGGTTGACTTTACCATACAGATCAGTCAGAATACAGAAGGTAACAGTGAGTCAAGAGTCCAATGACTGAGTGTGCCTTCCCTATGTGTACTGTGATGAGATTTTATTATTTTTCTAATCCAAGCACTAAGCAACTGCTCCACAGATCCAGGCTTCTGGTCTGTTTACGTGGGGAGAATATTTATAGCAAATGGATCAGAACACATTGTGTGCATCTTGTGTTTACACATAAAATAGCATGATGATCATGTAGTTACCTGTACCTTTTCTATGTATAAATATACCAGCCCCATGCTGTCTCATTAGTCAGATCAGGAAAATACCCAGTCCTACAGCAAAGTAAAGGAAGCAATATCCACTGTGTCTCTGATCCACAAGGTCAGGGAGAGAATTGCAGCAAATCAAGCAGTTTTCTTTAGAATAAGAACTGACCACTCACTGTACAGCAGTAAAGTTCCTTCTAAGGCTGTTGGGCTTCATGAAAATGTAAATAAAATATGTATGACCTTTTTCTGTCTCTGCTGTGGAGAACTTTGTAGGCCTGAATCCCAAAGTGGCAAGTTTCAAGCTACACCCAATTATATACACAACCACAAACTTCACAGGTGTGTTTGAAGACTGCTTCTCTTGTTATCAAAGTGCACCACTGGGCAATGACATTGTCAGCAGAAACTGTCACACCTTGCTTTGGAACACAGAATCTGTTCACCAGCACTGATACTTCATACAGTACTCTATGAAGAGCTCCTGCCCATGCTTCTTGCAGTATAAAACATGAGAAAATTAAAACAGGAACTTAGCATTCAGTGCCACAACCCCTTGAAAAAATTGGCCACAACCCCTTGAAAAAATTTTGGAAGGAGTCCTCTTTTGCAATTTGCTGGTAATTTCTCACCTTTCAAGTGCTAGCAGTATGAATAATGATGATGATAATTTAGATGCAAACCAGAAATATTTAGGCCTCCTAATGAGGATACTTTTTGGCCACAAGACCAGTGGCTTTGAAAGTGGGTTAACTACTTCCATTGTTTACTTTTGTAACTATCTATTACTACAGCTATCCAGAATGCATTCCTGTTGGTCCTGCATCAGTTATTCAAATAAAGGGCTGTAGTCTGGTGGATTCTTCTGTTGTCCACATGGCTCCAGGAGTAGCTCCCCACCCGAGGATGTGATGATTTCTTCCTGGAATGATAAAACCAATTAAAATTTCAAAGATCTAAGCCACACCTACCTTCTAAGAACAGCAATAAGGCCATCACTCCACTGTAACTGGCAAGCAACTATGAATAAACACTTGATAAAATAATTACAGACCAGCAAAAAGATCCTATTGATTAACCATTTTCTTCATGCTTTGTTTATCTCTTCTTTATGCCGGTAGAAACTTGTGCTGCTATCAAACAGTGAAATCAGTGCACACAACAGACTCTGCTTTGTCCTGTTTGTAAGGTGCTGCACTAGGAAGCCAGCTACAGATGCTTATGAAGAGTGTTCTCATGGGCTAATTGAACAGACAGATGCCAGCCTTACCATGCTGCTAGCCCCAGGCAAACTGAGCAAGAGCTCAATGCTGAGTGCTCACACACAACAGTAACAGCTTTGGGACACTTGACAGTGTACTTCAGCAGAGAGGGCAGGCAGAAAAGCCTCTAAGAAAACCATGTGACAGACAGGATAAAATGCCTCCTGAAATGATTGCCAAAGGTACCAGTTTTAATACAGCCACAAGCTAGACAGGGAAAATAGAATTGTGTGTTGGCATTAAAGCTGAACCAGTTTCCCTGAGAGGCTTACTACAGGGGCAGCTCTTGACTCCTATCACGGGACACCTAAGCAAGCTTTTTCCCTCTTTTTAAATGGCAGGAACTAAAAGCCATTCTGCTGCTGACAAGGGCTCTACTGCTGTCTGTAAACAGATGTGTTCCTAATACAGTGATTGTCTGACGTGAGCTGTGATGAAAATACAGGAACATCACTGGAACAGAGATGGCTGGAATTGGTTGTCACCCTCACCAGGAGCAGAGGGGAAACTACATTAGCCAGAGGTTCTACATCCAACACCTGATAATCTGCATTTGAGGTGTTGCATGTCAGCTTTTCTTTCCCTGACAAGGCCCTGGTTAGACTCTCTGCAGGTGCACTGGGGCTGGCTGGGATGGAGCTTCACAGCTGCCTCTGCTCCACTGGGATGTCGTGTTTTGAGTTTGTTTTGAGCTAAAACAGTGTTGATAACACTACAGTTTTGGCTATTGCTGCTTGCACAGCACAAAGGCTTTCTCTTTTTCCCACTCAGGCCCTGCTGGCAGAGTAGGCTGGGAACAAGGGAGAACTAGGAGGGGACATAGCCCAGTTGGTTAACCCCAACTGGCCAAAAGGACATTCTGCACAAGAAAGGTGTCAGGGATTTGAGCTTCCCAGGTGGCCATTGAGAAAGAATTTATTTAAATTAGTGGAGAACATATATTTTAGTCAAATGTGACACCTACCATCTCCCAGTGTGAAAATACAATGTGTGGACATTTAATGTCATAGTGATCTCTGAGGGGACACAAAACAAATGCTGCAAAACAAGTGAGATAAAAACAAGATTTAAAAGATAGAGAATTTAGAAGAAAAATAACCTGAGACTGTAATTTTTTAATACTTTAAAAATTAAAAGCTGTGAAGAAAAGGAAGAACAAAAAACTTATAGAATTACTCTGAGACAAGAGTGGGAAAAGGATAAAATAGGAAAAGGAACTAGAAAAGAGGATGAAGAGGAATTATAAGCATGGCTAAGAAAAAAGCAGAATTAAAACTGATGAAGACAGGGAGAGATGCAAGACAAAAACAATTTATGCCTTCAGAAACAGTGCTACTGTTTCATTACAGTCTGACAAGAAACAGAACCTAGAGGTGAAGTAATTCAAACCCATCTAAAGTCGAATAGTAAATTCCTCTTGCAAGGTTGTTTTGGGTAATAAGGAATGACCTTTAATACATCCCTAAAAGAGAACCCCCTCCACATTCCCTCTTTACTGCAGGGTCACACTCTCTTGCTTTTGCACATTACAGCCCTCACATCAAAGGCAGAAAAATGCTGAAATTTCATTGAAAGACCTTTCTATGGTATTTCCAATCCAATTTTCCACAGCAAAAAGGCACAGAAAGCGTTACATCTGTCAGCCCTTATTAGGCCATTTGTAGCCAGGGAGAGTATACACTGTTTAAGGGACACAAGTACATACTGGAGCATTTGAAAGAAGGGGAAAAACCCTTCTGATTCACTGCAACAGAAGTATGAAAGGTACAGCTGGGCTTAGTGCACAATAGTCTTTCCCACTCTGGTCATTCCTATTTTCCAGTGTGGTTTCAAACTACATGGCTGCTCATTAAATTATTCATCCACCCCCCTCAGCTGCGGATCTCCACCTGGCAGGAGTTACCTTGTGAAAATCAATCAGGTCTGTGAGCGTTGGGTGCCGGTTTGGGTCCACCCCCAGGAAGCTGTAGAAATCCCCTGAAGCATCGACCAGGAAGTGCTTGAAGCCGTTTTGCTGGCGGTAGGACAAGGCATAGCCCCAGATCTTCTCACTGACTCGCACCAGGAACGCACCCTCAGACTTATTCATCAGCAGCTCCTCTGCCTCCTGACGGCTGATGATGCCTGGCAAGGAAACACCCGTGGTTATGCAGTAACACGTCTGTCAGAGGCCATCAATGCAGCAAACACTGAGGTGAAATCACAACTGTGGAACTTCTGAGGACTGGAATGTTTCCAGGAGGAGATGGAGGCAATGTTTATGCTGTTTGCTTCTGATGGATAGCTGTAAGAGTTCTGATGAAATACACTTTTTAATTTGATGATTAAGACTGCCTTTTCCTCATCCTTGCTGCTTTTTCTAAGGAAGTGCATAAATGCAACTGGCCTATCCAACCAGCCAATTCTGGACAAGCCATCATTTAAGCAGACTAGAATGGTTTGGCATTGCAGTTTGAATTTACAATACATTGCTAATATTTGCAATTGTAGTGCAGTTCTGCAGTCTCTGTTGCCTTATAACTGCTTTCTAGGTCCTACAGAAGGAATTTAAAGCAAGTGCCAGGAGACAAGACATTTCTCTGCTTTTGTACATCCACAAGCATCCACATGATAGATGCATATAGGTACATTGGAGGAAAAGGTTAAACAGGAGTGTAGTTTCAAGAACTTTCCCATTTGAGGGAAATTGTAAAGTTAAGAAGACTTTCAGAAGCTGTGAAAGCAGGCCTCAGAAACAGAAAGAGCTGAGAACTTAGAGCTAGCTGCAACTACAACAACACCAACACCATTTTATATCTTTGTGTTACTGTGTTTTGTAGCATCTCTTGTTCCTTCTGTTTCTAGGGCACAACACTGAAGGTGCTGGTACTTCTGCTTGCATCGAGGTTATAACAGATAAAACCTATTCTGATCCCAATCCACACCAAAGGTGTTACTAGGGTTGCACCTGGCACTGAAGCAGCTCTTACCATGCACCCAGAGCCTGGTTCCAGGCTGTGTGGTCAGCCTAGAGCACAGTCAGCTCAGGTCTCACTTGCCTGTGAAACACCAGCTGCTCACTCTCACCAGGAGCAGATGTTGAATCAGGCCTGTTGAATTCTGCATGTGAACATGGCACACACATCAGTAAATAATGGATGTGCATGTTCCAGAGTTACTCTCTGTGGGGAGAACTTTCTCCAAACAATACATGTAATATTTAGCGGAACCTCTTGTCATCGTAGAATCCTACACATGTCCTACTGAGAGTTCCATGGAGCCCAAGTAATGAAAAGCCACATTGCTTTAGTGTAATAATAAAGATAGTTCAGAGATTATCAGTGAATTCTGTGAACCTCATGGATGGGGGCAGACCTTCCAGAGCCCACAGATGAAGATGCTCATGAAGAGCCAGTACAAGGCAAAAACTGAAGCTGGGGAACTAAAATTTAGAATAGACCTGACCTTTTTGAGATCCCATTATAAGGAAAGCAGGCCAAGGCTTAAACAAGCACTCGAATGCATGACACGAGCCACCATCTCTGGCTTGGGAAGATGAAAAACCCAGCACCTTCAGGCACTCAAAAAGACCAAAAGCAGAGAAGCAGGGAAGATGAAGTAATGGCTTCCCTGCAGTGGAAGAACTAGAGCAGCTGTAGTTTATACTCTCAAGGAAAAGCATCACTCAAAGCAAACTTCCTCAGGCTGACTTTTCCTATTCTCTCCCACAGGTGCAAGCCTATGTGTGGACTCTTAAACTGAACAACAGTTCTGGTTGTTCACTGGGAAGGACACAATTAATCTACAGCAGGGAGATGTCTGGACTGAATACTTTATGTCATCCTTGAGACTCCAATGCTGCACAGAATTTAAAGAACACTGATATCAGTATGGTGGTTTATCGACTCTGCTGCAACTGAAATAGCCAAAATATAGCCAAGGGTCTAAAGTACCACATATAATAGTCATGTCTATATAAAAAGATAATTCAGCCTTTAATCATAAATACATATAAATAAAAGTCATACATTGTCATTTCTCTGGTGTTTCCAGCAGGAGTAGCAGGTGCAATTAAACACATGCACAAATGTTTGCAGCAGTCGGATCCTGCAGTGTTCTGGTATTAAAGAGGTTTCACCCACTCCTTCCTTTTAGTCACAACACTTTTTTGAATAATGCCACAAAACAAAGAAGAGATCAATATATTGTGTGTGAAAAGCTATAGCTGAGAGGTAACAATAGCTCTACCTCTGCTATTTCAGAATAGAAGCAATAAAGGCTAAAAAGCAAAGCAAGGGAGTAAATCAAAGACATCTGGTAATAGAAACAAAGCTGTTGAAGCTATTCACCATCTGCTGTTAAGGCAGAACAAACTCACATGGGACTACATCTTCAAAAGAGTTCTGTTTCCATTTAGACATTGAAATAAATGGCCAGGCTTGGAAAAAAACCCCAACAAATAACAAAACAACAAAAAAACAGCACAATGACTGGTAGGTTTGCTGGGGTTTGGGGGGGAATTGTGGGGGGGTTGTTGTTTTGTTTGCTTGTTTTCCAAACTCTGGCCAGATATGTCATGGCAAGAGCCCAAGAGTCAAGGGGCTCTTGGATTCCTATGCAATGCTTTTGCTATTTACAGCTGGTAAGAATGCCAGTATTTCATGCTGTGCTGCAGGTTAGCAGTGTAAGTCCTACTAACTATTAATATTTATGGATTCTGATAATAAAGAAAATGTATGCAATAGGTCAAAAGAAGTAAAATCTAAAATATGTGTAAATAAAACCTGCCTGTCTCCATAGAAGCACACTGGGAGACAAAGCTAGGTTGTATTTAGAAATCCACAGGTAAAGCACACAATTGAAATATACTCACAGATGAGTTGTATCAGTACTCAGGGTCAGCGTGGGACCAGCCTTCTCTAAGCAATACAGGCAAAGCAAAGTCAGACTGCTTAGGGAGCCTCTGGAGAAAGTTTTCTTTGCTCCACACTCAGCACCTCTTCTCCTGCACAATTTCAGGAGCTGAGCATGCAGTACCATCCCTCAGATGGAGATAGATCTGTGCTGGGGAAAGGTGAGCAGGAGCCCATTAGCCATTCCTCAGCACTCCTCTCCTTTGTAACCACCCTGGCACATGTCAGGCACATGCAGAACTGGGAAGCAGCACCTCAGTGAGGCTCAGCCACCTCCCCAGTGTGCCTTCAGTACAGGAGCTGTGCCCTGGGCTATGCACAGACACCATAGGAACCAAGGCCCAGAGGAATCATGTGTTTCTGATGGCAAGAGATCCCTTCAGGCAAGGATGAGGCACATTGATAACCCATCATGTCCTAAATGAGCTCCCCTGGAAGGCTCACTTGGTGCATAGGACTACCTTGAGCCCCTATATACAGGAGAAATTACAGGAAAAGCATCCCAGGTAAAAATGTACAGGCCTCATTTTGGGTGGGGTTTTTTTGTAGGATTTTTTTTTGATTGGTTGGTTTGGGATTTTTTTTCTGATGTGTGTTCAGATCTCTGTTTTGTCAGGGTAGAGTTCTTAGAATAAAGCAAACAGTCCTCAGAAGATTTCTTAATTCCCTAAGAATAAGATTCTCTAAAGCAATTTAAAACCTACTGAAATTCTGAAAGGAATGGGTACCTTAGACCCCTGAAAACCTTAAAAAATCCCATCCAAATGAATAATGCAGTAATAACAGGTAATAACAGGTATTTTTCTTCAGGTTTACAGAAAATCAGGTGTGTTCCAACCCTTGTTGCCAGTGTGGCCCACAGTTAATTCCCTATGCACTCTGCAGAAAATACACCTCTTAATTGTCTCCTCCAGAGTTCCTTCTACATCCAACTATCAAATACTGTAAAACCCTTTATACCCACTGTCAAAACATTTACACCTCATTCACGAGCAAGCAGTGCAGCACATAAAAGATAGGTGTTGGCATTACTTGTCTGAATAAACCACTGTATAATAGAGCTGTAAATTTCTCTGTTAATGTCTCCTCAAAGCCTAGTGTTGGCTTCTTTTCTTCCTTCTTTTCAAACAGCCTATGGAATGCATTAGCTGGGAGGAAAACAATTTATCCTCTCTCTTCTCTTTGTACATTATCATCATGCATCAGAGTAAAAAATATAGCACAAAATACTTTAACTTTTTATCTCATATATATATTTATTTTTCTTTAGATAGAGGCTCTTCTGACCTAAAATCCCTGCATTAAATGTCTACTACTACTACTGCTTTTTTAGTTTTCTTGTCTAAATAGCTTCTGAAAAGAAGCTTATGCTAAAAGATGGAAGAGTCAACCATTCCATTTTCAGTGGCTTCTCAAACCAAATTCCAGTGTGTGGTTTACTATGTATGATCAGTAAATTGTCACAAATTATGGGTCAAGAATTTTGTACTGTTTCCACTGTTGGAACACTGTTGTGGTTCAAAGTCAGAAGCTTCAACATTCTAGTGAACTCAATGGAAGATCAACAGCAGGAAGGTTGGAATTTTGGTTTTGCTTTTGTTTGGTTGGGTTTTTAAATCAGTCAATAATTCCAGGCTAATATAAAGGCTCTAGGGTTTTATAGGCTTATGGATACCTGGTACTTCCTGCAAGTGGCATGGAAAATAGATATATACATAAGGATATCTTCCAACTTGAGAAAATATCAGTACACTAATCCAAGTTTGGTATTTTGTTACAAATATTATTCCTGTAGGATGCATTCACCTCCTTACAATACAGATGAGACTGGATTTTCATTTCTATTATGTACAAAAAAGATATCAATCTATACAGACCATGAATCAACTTCTGTGATGGGTGCATGATATGCCACATGCAGGAGATATTAAGACCTCGCTGCATCTACTGAAACATGAAAATTTGCTTAATCAGTAAAGCACAGAAATATCTCACTAAAGCCTGACAGGGCTAGGAATTGTACAGTGGAGTAATAAACACAGAGCAAAGAAACAGATTTATGCACTGATCCTGGCTCAGCAAACTGGAACACCTCTGTCCTGGTACAATAGTCACTGATCCTGTGTTTTGTGTGCAAATTGAAAAGTGTGACAGGGTTTTTAGAAGGTTAGTGGGCATTATTCATCATCTTTTCCCCAGGCAGATAAAACATTTGCATTCAGTCTTGGTCTTGAAAGCAAGAAATAGGAGACTCTAGCTTGTGGGCATCTTTTGCGAGCATTTCACTTGTTTACATCACTCACCTTGTTACTGCTCATCTAAATGCTCAAATATTACTGAATTTGAAAATGAGAGTAAAAAAACCTTCTAGTATGCAAATTAGATCTAAATCAAGGAAAAAGATGAGAAAGCTGATATGTGCAAGGAAAAGAGGGGAGAGGAAAAGCCCTCCTGGGATGCATTTATGTTTTCATAACTCCAGCCATCATTAGGCTCTTGTTTCTCCTAAATACTTCTGAGGGAAACACAGACATGAATAAACATGGAACACAGCTTTTACCAAACCACTTGCACAAAACAAAACAAAGCCCACAGTGAGATTCTTGTTTACTTTGGATTTCTGCAAAAAGGCAAAGTAGAAAAATTAAAGGAAGTCTCTTAGTTGAACTTTCCTGGCTTTGTACAACTCACTGCAAGGCACCAGGTGACACTCCAGGGGGACACATGGACCAAAGGCAAGGACAGTGCATGGAACAGCCCTGCTGCTAATGAGCCTGGGCTGGGATGAGCTTCCTGCAGGGAGCTCAGAGCCCATCACTGCCTGATGGGCAGCTGCTGGAGGGGACGTGGGAGGTACAGTCTGAACACACAGAGACTGAGCAAAGTCTGTGAAGCTCAGGGTAATTCTTCCTGGACTCAAAGGCTTATTTAAAAAATAATTTAAAGAAATATAGAAAAGCAGAAATTATTTCCAAGTCAAAATGAGCAGTCCCTGAACACTTCACTGGCTGAAGGCATCACAACCAGAACTGAGTGCCAGTTCCCTGAGTTGCTGTGCAAGCTGCATTTGGAACTGCACCCACTGCTCACTCAGGGAAATGTCACCATTTCCCACTTCCTGCAAGTGGAAGACAAGGGTGAAAAACTGCAAGTGTTAAAACTGCTGTCAGTCTCAGGGATTGTTTGGGGAAAAAACATGTCTCCTAAGATTTTTATTTACTTGCAGCATCTTCCTTCTCTCAAGCCTATATGCACATTTAACCATCAGGATTTTCTTTTAAAAACAGTGTCAGAAGAAATACTTGTACTTGCAAATCTATAGGTGTTTGATCTCAACAACAAAGACAAGTCAAGCATAAAACTTCAACTGTGCAGTCTTTTAAAACAGCTTCATATTTCACTATCTCTGAAATCAGCATTACTGGCTCAAGTGTGGGATACTTTACAGGACATGTAAATCTATAATCACTATTTTAAAAATTAAATTTTAAAAAATTAAAATTTTAAAAAATATATACATATATAATCACTTATTTTAGCATCAGGTTCTGCTTCTGCACTACACATTTAATATATTGATGTTTCTTAATAAGTAAGATGTTTCTTTTTGTCTTCAAATAATTTTGACATAAAAATACTACACACTACAACCAAATATATATAATTTTCACTCACAGTCTTTCAGTATTGATACATAAATTAGTTTTAATGCTTCTGAATTGGGAATACTTGGCTGCTTAGGCACACAAACATATAAGTTTGCAATGTTAAATATGTAATCTTTGCTCTAAAATAATGGCCACATTTAGGGATGTATAGAAGAGACAGTAAATAATGAACATTCATTTTAAAAGGCTGCTGTGGGCTAAGGAAAAATGAACTCCATGCCAGCCAAAAGCAGCACATTCATTACCCACCCTTTGCATGCTCTGTCATGACTATACCACTGGTAGAGGAAAATGGGATTTAATTCAGTGCCCATGGATTTCATAATATCTACACTGGGATTGGTATTATACTGAATAAATTATGTAATAAATCAGCATAAACTCTGACAAAACAGGGCCTGATTAAATTTTGCCTTGTATATTACACAGCCATTTATTCTGAGGCATTTTTTGACCCATTATACCCATTTTTCCATCATGTAATTAAGTCCAGAAAATACAGGGGAATTAAAAAATCAGGCCCATGTCCACACAGACTGGACTGATACAGTCAGCTGCCAAAAAGCTTTCTAATAATAACAGCAATCAATTATTTAGAACTGTAACATGCTCTGATTTTCTATCGCAATGAACAAGACAGCAACATTAAGCCCTAGTGCAGCTCCCTATGCCACTATTGCCACAGCTGTAAATGGCTAGGAGAGAGAGTAACTGTATTTACTGAATGCAGAAGAGGAATTAATTGCTTAGGTAATAGGAAGCTACTGGCCAGTTTCATCAAGCCAATTGAAAAGCAGCAAAATGGACAAGAATATTCTGAAATCATGGAGGCCACATGGCACAAATTACAAAAAGGCAAACAAAAGCAAAGCAGATGTGTCTAGAACACCACATTTTATGGGTATCCCTGCCTTTATTAGATCACCTCCACAAACCATTAAAAAAATCCACCAAAACGAAACAAAAACTCGCCCACTCAAACACACAAAGTGAAAACGAAAAAACCCAACAACTAAAACTGGAGGGGAAAACAGTGCACTCAGTCATGAGCCAGGTTATAAAAAGCCTGCAATTCTTAGTGGTTAAAACTTGGAGGAAAACAACAGTGCTGCTTTCCCAAGCTCATCTCTAGAAAAGTGGGAAAATACTTTTAGAAAAAGGTGATTCTCAGGCATTCTTTCCCTCTTCACATTGCTGTAAAGCTTTTCAAGATATCCTGTATAAAATCAATATAATGTTTTCCTTATAGAAACAAAGCAAGTTTAAGAATATTTTCAATACATATACCAGTTTTCCTTGATTTTGTTGAATTAAGATAAATCCCAATACTTCAAATTTGGACTTAGAAACTGAACTCACTGTTTTTATTAGAGGTTTCACATGTTTTACTTGGATGTAATAACACAACCAAAATATAAACTATAGCTTCAGGCAAACAGGAAATATATCCTAGTCCTATTTAGGAAAAATCTGTAAAAAACAAATGAGATGTACTGAATGAAAGCACATCTTAGAACAATGAAGAACAATTGTCATGCTAGTGTTTATAAAAAGGAAGACAACTGCATTGGCTTTAGACTAGCAGATGGATTCAAATAATTTTCTGTATGATGCATCTCTGAATAAATACTTAAATTGCTTTCCATAAAGGCAATTAATCTGCAGCTCTACCTAAAACAAACAAGCTTCACAATGACTTCAATGAAAGAGTGAAGTAAAATGTTGACATGAGTAATGACTCTTAGATATTCAAAATCTGCTGTGTCTCAGCTGAAACCCAAAGCTCTGCACAGACACCCATGCTTAGCAAGGTTTATTCAAATGCCAAATTGCTGTGAGCAAATGTCTTGAATAGTGTAACACAAAATACACACGTGGGTAGGACAGGTTTTGTAATTTTACTGGTTACCAACAGAGAGGTGCTACCCAGGCTGGGCATGTTTTGAGCATTATGAATATTCAGAGCCTTCTTTGGGAGCCTTCCTGCTATTGCTACTTTAAATGGCTTTCTTTATGTTCATATTGATTTGTTATTCAGTACACAGGGAATGCATGATGAATAAAACTTCATTAATTTAGTGGTCTCACTGTAAAAGCATTTGTCAATGAACAGACACTGAAATGTCTAGAAGATAATTGAGTTACATGGTAGTAAACAAAATATTACACTCCAGCCTCTGACAAGCTGCCAGTTTGCTGGAGTTGCTAATGTTTTCCACTGGCCTTTACACATTGATACTGATTTGTATTGATGTATCTGTGCTTTTTAGCTGGCTACATGGAAGTTAGGTTTTGATTCTTCATTGTATCCAGGAAGATTCTTTAAAGCTCCAGTTTGGCTTCCAGCAGCAAGGGTTGGCTCTCAGGCCCTGTGGCCTTTCTGCCCATTGTGTTTCCCTGTGCCTCATGACACAGCTGAGGGTGGCTGCACACTCCCAGGGGAAACTCTGAATTTCAGGAGGAGCCTGGACTGGTGCCACAGATCTGGCCCAGGGTTTCCAGCCTCACAAATACCCTGAGCAGATGGCAGCTGCTAAAGGCACTCACATGGGGCAGTGGCTCTGCAACCACCACAGCAAGGTGTGATACAAGGCAAGGAAGCTCTCCAGGAGGCTTCACTGAGAGCCACCTTGGCCATCAATTACACAGGAGAAAAGCAGTAGAATGCATTCTCAGTTTGTTCTTACCTAATAAGGAAGCCCTCAGTTTTTAACAAAAAATACAGCCCACAATCAAAAATTACCAATGAACCCTTCTCCTTTCTATAATTAATTAATAGATCCAAAAAGTACCAAACCCTGACTGTATGAACATATACACATGGTATAATCTCTTGGGTGTTGAAGCAGCTGTCAAAACACATCTTCCATATGTGACAAGTGTACTAGTAAATCAGTGTCAGCAGAGCTCACTCAAAAGGAGGAGAAAAACAAAAGCCACAGTTGACATGGAGCCCTGGAAAATTCAGATTTTACAGCTGAATGTTTCAACAAATAACTAGGCAGAAAATATACTGTGTTCTTTGCTTTCCATGCTTTTCTCTCAGGTGAAGGAAAATGCTTTTTTCCTTAAATATATTCCCTTTGTGTAAAGTTTAAGAATGCATTTATTTTTTAGGTATATTAGCAATCTATTATTAGAAATCTATTTTTATCTGTGAGAAGCTTCCAGATGACATCACTGAGCTCATAATAAATCTTTCTATATGTTTTTTTAATCAAGTAATTATTAGAACTTTTATTGCTGAAAGGAGTACAAATTTAAATCACAGTATATCTGGAGTAATTTCCCATATTCTAATTAAATCAGCACTTCCAGATAGATTTCTACAAAGCACTTTCTGTATCTAGTTGAGAAACTGTACTTCTTTATCTAGTGCAAAGAAAAGTAAATCTAGGGATACTATTGATAAGTAATTTTTCTTCTCCCACACTCGGCTAGGTTTGGGAACTCCAGGCTAGCTTTGTTAATTACAGTTCTTCCTAGCTGCTTGCAGCATTCTTGCACATTGATTTCGTGTCCTGTTCCTCAGGGGAAAGTTACCTTTAATCACTCAATAAAGTGAGCCAGACACTGAAGCACTGCTGAAAGTCAAATGAGAAGAACATTGGGATAGTAAAAAGTTCACACCCAAGGAGTGCCAGTGCAATAACCACGTGCAGCTCTGACAGTGACCCAATTATGGACATCCCCTGGGGTCTGACACAGTTCTCAGTGAAGGCACCAAAAACCAGGCACTGAATTGCCTCATTTCCTACCAGTACTGGAACTAAGGTGAGTGAGCTAGCAGCTAGGCTCAAACTCACAGCAGGATCATCTGAATGAGGGGTTTGAAGCCACTACTCAGGAACAGAAATTACTTCAATGGAGGAACCAACTTCATCTCAAGTTCTGAAAAATTTGTAAACAGAAGCATTTTTTCTTAATTTTTGAATACAAAGTCTGGAATTAAGAGTCTTTCATTGATGCTAAATTTCATGAGTGAAACATCATAAAAGGAACTGAACGCAAACAGTAACTGTGCAGAATAATTTGTTCCTACCACTACCTTAGTGGTCAAAGCTTCTGTCCCACCCTATAAACAGTAGCATGGTTAAGAAGAAAATAGGAGAGGGAGTTGTGTCCCATGACTAATGAACTGCTACTTTCTTGTACTTTGGATTGAATATCTATAAATGTTTATAGCACATTTCAAGTTCAAAAAGATTCCTTTTATCAAGCATATTGGAATGAATTCATAATAGCCAGCTGCACTGATGGAAGGTCCATGCTGTGTTTAGTTGTGAGAGGCAGTGGTAACAGCAGTGGCAGACGACTCCATGGAATTACATATCATTTAGATCTCAGTCCTCTGCACTGTGGATTAAGAACTCTTGTGTATTTTATGATGGATATTAATCTTGGATAGAGAGCCAGGGTTGGAAGCAGCCAGAGCCAATGTGTGCCAACCTGCATGGCTCTTTTGGAGCTTTACCTCTTCAAAAGAGTAGTGAGTTTGTAATTTAACAATGCCATTCACTGAAAGGCCAGGAGAAGAAGGAGGAACTGACTTTTCTGAAATTGAAAAGGGAGGGAAGCTGTCATTTCCATGATGTTTGCAAGGGAAAGGCAAGTTTCTGTCTCACTCACTCCACCCCACTCTGTCTCCATGCCAGCAGCACACGGTGCAGTGACACACACAGGTTAGTTGCCTGCAGTCACAGAAATCTCTTCCCTTTCTTTATCTATCATCTCCTCTTGTGGGGAAAGCAGTTCAAGTGTCATGATCTGCTTCTAACTGGTTAAACTGGAATTAAGCTAAACCAGCAACATATTTTCACTCAGCCCCTGCTTTCCCCCCACTGCTTGACTCCACACAATGCTGGTACCCTGTTTGAGAGAGTTGTCTTGGCTGAGCAGGAAAATGGTATTACTTCAGAGGAGCTGTCAAACCAATAACTTGTAATCTTTTCCCCTGAGGCTGGATCAATAGGACTGCGGGGTCAATGCTTAGCAGAGCAAAGGAGAAGGACCAAAAAGGCATCCAGCTGCTGGGAAATCAGGGAAATTTACTGACCTCGGGTCTGCAAGTGTTTGCAGGGCTTTGAACAGATAAAATAATAAATAGAACTCAGTCTATTGTAAGCTGATGAAAATACATACAGAAGCCCATGAAAGAGAAGGCACATTCTTTTAAGTGTGCAGGCAAAGGAACAAGAGCTGCAGGCATGGCTGATAAACACTTAGATACAGACATAAGCAGGATATGAGCAATTCATCCAGGACTAACAAGGCTCTGCACAGGATACCTGTGCTATGCTGGAGGGGGTGATCAGGAAACAGACACAGCATTTAAAGGTGCACAGCATGAGCTGAATGTCTTGTGCAGATAGAGACTGATATCTAGAAGAACCTTGTGCATGGATAAACTCCAACTGACACATCCACAATGCCACTGGAAGGAGAAAACATGGTCCAGCAGGTAAGGACCAGACTACAGTGCATGCAAAAGGGCACCACTGCTGAGATTCAGGCTGCTGGACAGATGAATAAGGCCTTCTGCATTTGCTTTGGTCACCATCAAATCATCATAATTCCTTCCAGCCTTACTAAAAGCAACCTTTGTAGATGTCTGGGCTTTTTACGTGCGTGTAACAATCCTGATTTTGTGTAAAATGTGACTTTTATGTCTACATATGATTTCTTCATAATAACTCTTGGTCTTACATCACATGGTTTTTTATAAATGATTCTTCCTATCTACGCACTAACAGCAGATCTTTCTGTCCAAACACAGCTTTCCTTTTTGTCTTATGCAGTGTGATAAAGCCTGAAGGAGCTGCAGTAACAGAGAAATGCACTTACACACAGACCAGTTCAGAATGTAGTGAAAAATTACAGGTAAATTCTGTAAGCTACCTGATGGCTTACTAAGCAAAATCATAATTGCTCACAATGGCATGCTCTAATAGTAGCAGGTAGAGAAGAAAATCTTAAAAGTGTTTTAAGTGAAAGGGGTAGATGTCTTTAAAATGTGAAGGAATTTGATTTTCAGTATTTTTTCAGTAAATTCACCTGGGAGTAAACTCTCAGAAAAAGTTGCTGAATATTCTTCATTTATGCAAAGAACTGCCTCACATGAACTTGAAAAGCCTCTTTTTAAAAAATTCTTATTTTTAACTAACCCTGCGGTGTCTGGGCTCTGTACCTGACCTGTTTGTGCCCATGAAATCATTAACACACCACACCTGTTTCCCCTTTGTGCTCACATGTTCTTTATTGTCTCTCATTTTCAATGTCTGCCATACCTGCTAAGAAAAACTGCTGCCTTCCATCTTCAGAACGTGCCAAATCTTTAGAATATGGCTTCCAGTTAAAAAGCAGTCAAGAAGGACAATGCATTGTAAAAGAATAAGAAAGCTCATTTCCCATTAGCAATTAGCCTATTTACATTAATTATTCAACTGCCTCATTCTACAATTTCCCTGCTGTTCTTTTGTGCTTCCTTTCTCCTTGCAGTGTGTTACAGCTCACATTACCTCACTTTGATACTCTGCTCCCTTCCAAGGGGAGCCATGAGTCTAAAACATTTATTTTGTTTGCTAATAACCTGTCTGCGGAGACACTTTGGAACTCTAATGGCGTAAGGAAAACAATTCCAAGGCCTTCAAAAGAACTGGCAGACTGAAACAATCATTATGACCTAAGTGGAATGAATTAGTGTGTGAAGGATCATCTTATTTCTCAGAAAACAGAAAAACACCTCTCATTTCTTAAAAAAGAAGCCGAGAGCTGAATTGAAGCTGAGGAAGCATTTGGGTTCTGTGATGTTAAGGGCCTGGCTTAAGACAAAAGTAATCAAGTACCAGAATCCACCATAGGACCTCATCACTTAACTCCAAATACTCTGTGATCTTTGAAAAATACTAGCAGAACATCCAGTAAATGTTTGATAAGAATATGTTCAGGAAATACAGACGAATAATGTTCCATCTCACAGGAAGTAAAGAGATTATCATGACTCTAATAACAGCTCTCATGCTTATATCCACCCAAATCAAGAACATATATAAAACTGCAAGGACTAACTGGTTCATGTTTGCTGCTGCATTAAAGCCTCTACTTGTAGGTTATAAAAATTACTGCTTTATAATAATTTTAAAGCAATTTTACAAAAGTGTTACTATTTAAAGGTAATGGTACAAACCCAATGTGAGCTTATCCTCAGCCATTCAAATGCAAGACAGACTTGTCTTTTAGTAAATGAAGTAAGACACAATCTCTTCTAAATCTATCATCTCAAAAGTATCCTTTTTTTTATCTTTCCCAGACAATGCTTCAAAATAATTTTGATATTCTTTAACCCTCTTTTTTTACTCTCACTTCCCCTTCTTCATTACTTGAGAAATCAGAGAAGTGGACCTGTCCTGCAAATGTGTGCAACATTGGTACAGGTACATTGATATTCACAATTTTAATTTGAGTCAGGAATTCTCTGATTCCATTTCCTTTCCACAGAACATTTTAGATACCAAGCATATAGCTATTTTTTGTGTCCTTTAGGTCCTGTGGAAGACAGTGAAAAGCTCTCAGTGAATTCAGATTTTTAACAAACTTGGTATCTTTTTATCAGCAGCTACAATTCTAGAAGAGAAAAAAAAACCCAGACTCCTAGGGCTCAGTTTACTTAAGCAGATAATCTACATATACACTTTCTCAAGTAGATGTAAAACCTAGATAAAGATAAAGCAGTGAATTAGAAAATAGATCATTAATATCAAGAAGGCTGTACTTCTGCTGGATTTACAACACTTGCTTTACATCTTCCTAACAAGCATTTATTGAAAAACTAGAAGGTTCCTCTTCAAGAGCAGAAGAAAAAGCATGCTTTTGTGCTCAAAGCAGCAAACTTTATTCCCTGTTAGATATGTGCTTCATACACACCACTGCCATTTCTGCATCCTTTAAAAAATATTACAATACAAGCTATGTGTTGTATTTCCCACAGTTCAGCTGTATGAATATGCCCAGTGCCCTCATTGCTGTTCAAGGACTCATAATTAATAGAGTTTCAGAAATATCTCCTTTACTGAGAACACCTGATTTGCTGAACCATTATCACTCTTTCAGTTTTCCTCTTGAAAACAAGTTTCTCCCTGAAAGCAGCATCAGCCATCTGAGGTGAAACCTTGATCTGTAGACATTTGCTACATATTCCTGTTAAACTGAACATTTTCTTCCCTGGCTCCCCTGACCTCAGAGATTATTCAGCTCCTGAACATTATCTGTGATTATTTGTCTCTCAGCTTTCTTTCAATCCACCCTTGGATCTGCTCTGATCAGCTCCTCCTCAGCTCCCCTCTCCCTTCACTGCACCACCACTCTGACTCCCCCCAGTGAAATGGGTCTCCACCATTGCACCAGTGCTGCTGCAATTACATTTTAAAGGGCAACTACCTCATGTTTCCAGATCTGTGATATCAGCCTCTGAACTTTCCTTTCAACCTGAAGGCAAGGGGAGATCTGATAGTGCTGCAGCAGATGCTTGGCAAACTCAGCCACCCACAGACAGCAATGAATGAATTCTGTACTGTACTACACACCTGAGAGATCCCTGGTAAATTGTGAATAAACAGCAACAATCATAAAACATTTCTCTCAACTAAAGCTGGGGAAGTATTTCTACATCAACACCTCCTGCAAAGAGCAGCACTCCTATATTCTGAATGGAAAATAACCAAATGCAAAGTATGTGAGGGTGAAAAGTCTAACATCTGAAGTATGAAAACCATCAAAACTTACAGCTGAAAAACTAATTAGAATGGCAGGGGGAAAGTGCTGAAACAGACTGCAAGCACAAGAGAAAGTTAAAGGACAAATGACAGAGCAAACATGGAAATAATACACATTTCAGCCACCAGCAACATTTTGTTAAATACTTAGGGGAGGGAGGGTCTTTGGCATATAGAATTCTACCCAAGTGTCTTATGCCTGCAATAAGCTGAAAACTACAGTTTGCTCATGTCTGTGATAGTTTGGCAAAAGTCTTCAGCCTATAGGGAAGTCTGATAACTTTCCCTTTTTACCCCTTTGGCATGCATCCCACAGGGGTTTGAAAAGAAAAATCTTAGTTCAAAGCTCAACTTGGCAAAGCAAGGAATGTGTCCCCCTTTCCAGCCTGTTTGAGAGACAGCTCTCCCATCCTAAACACCAATTTACTTCCCTGCTTTCAAAGCATATCAGCAACTGGGATCTTGGCAAATAATGCTCTTAATTCAAATTAACAAAAACCTTTCATACAACTTGGTACATCATCAGAATGCCCATATAAATGTGATTCATATGCTTATACTCATCAATTAGCAGGTAGGAAATCAGAATACAATTATTAACTTTCTGGTTATCACACTATACAGAATTTCCCTTTAATTTGGACCAATTTCTTTGTTGTCATCATCAAAAAAAACAAACAATGCTTCTTTTCACTCAAACCTAAGGCAACTATTACACAATACAAAAGAAGTAGACACTGATTAAATTCCAGGATAGTCCTGGTGACACCTTAATCACTGGCTCTGATTCTTCTTTGTTTTAACAGTTTAAGGATTGAGCATAATTGCACTGTGGCTACAAAGTGGGCATAAAGTACTTTAAAAAAAGTTAATTGATGCACAATCCAAATGAAGTAAAGATCATATCAGGATTTTATGATTTAGGACAGGATTAAAGTTGGGTTTAATTTATAAAAAACATTTGAAAATAAATAGAAAATAGCTTCTTTGCAATCTTAAAAAATCATTCTAGATTGGAAGGACAAATGAACTGGGTTTTGGCAGGGATCTATTATTCAAACAGATCAGAAAGTAATTGAATTTATATCCAGAATTCAGCTGTACATTACAGTTTGTGTCTTCAACATGTCAATTTTTTAAATGAAGAAAGCAGTAAAGCCTATTTCAAATGAGATAAAACATCTGCTGGAATTGAGAAAACTGATGATAATTTCAAGAGACAAATAGAGATGGATGAAGTTGAAGCTGATATTCATTTAAGAAGTAACATTTTGTAAATAAAGAAAGAAATGTTCTGATTTGAAGGACTTTTTTTGTTACTACAGATTTTACTACCCTGCTTCAAATGAAACATTTCATAGTGGTTCTTCAAATGAAGACAAAAGGAAAACTTCAGGTACATTAAGCAGGCCATATGTTACCCTGTTTCATGTACCATGAAAATGCCCCAGACAATGTGTATTTTTAAATGGAATCCAGATTGGTTTGATGACTTAAAGTGGAAAATAAGCCAAATATATGAAAATAAAGACATTTGCATTATTATTTGTACTTTGCTACTTTAGCTGCACACATCTGTTTCAAGGCTCCATCTCTGTTTAACTAGAATTAGTTACATTTCCACAGTACAGTTTGAAGACAGTGAATCAGCTAATGTTTAACTTCAGCTAAAAAGCCTGACAGGCAAAGCAGGCAAGCCAAGCTCTACTGACCCTGGCAAAGACATGCAATTCTGTAATAAACTGATATCTCCTCTCTCAGTGCTGCTGCAATAGCTCTCTTAGTGCAGTGCATTCAAAAAGCCCTCAGCGTGAGGCAGAATATTAAACTCCCATTTTATAGCCCAAAACTGAGATAAAAGAAAATACAGAAGTTGCTCAAGGGTGGGAAGGACCTGATTATCCCTGCTGTGAGAGATGCTTGAGGTGGCCCCAGTGGCTCAAGTTGCCAGCTGTAATTCCGGGCTCTGCAGAATGCCTGTCATTTGTACTGCCAATTCCTTATACAAGTCAAATGTATTCTGCTCTATTTTGTTCAGAGACAAAAATCATTAAAAAATCATACATAATGTCCTGGATCCCTGAATACAATACAAAATAACAGGAGGGCCAGGAGTTGGACTCAATAATCCCTAGGGGTCCCTTCCCACTCTGCATTATCTGTGATTCTGTTTGTTTGGTTTTCCTCTGAGTTTGCGTCCATTACACACCGTAACAGAGACACCACATACCACTATCAAACACTGACTACTGCATTTATAATAACCTCTTCAGATTCCACCACTGCAGAAGTTACAAGGTAGTGGAGCTGTTCACAATGTACAATTGTAACAATTAATCTGACCAGAGCTGCAGAAGCCAGAACAACTTGTGCAGGAAATAGGTATCAAAGCAGCACTCTCAGGGGTCCCTGCAAAGAAAACCACTGAGCTTTAGGCTGGGAGTGTATCTTAATTATCTTTGTCAGACTCTTAGAATAAGAGAATGAAAAATTAGGTACTATGCTCACTTTCATAAGTCATTGCATTCAATTTCTCAAGATATGAGGAACAGGACCTGGGAAATTAAAGAATTATCATGTATGTCTCAATTCTTGCAGTGATTAACAGACTAATCCAAAAGCCACCAAAATTAGTAGAAAAATTGCACAGGCATTGGCTGAAGCCTAGATACCTTCCTTATTTTAAGCATAAATGATGTTCATAACTCCTCACATCAATTTATATGGATGTGACCTTCCCACACACAGGGAAAACATTTCTCATTGGATCATACAGAAAGATCCTGGTTGAAACACTTTTGACAAATGTCCACAAGTGGAATTTTAATCAATTTGTCTCTCAGAATGCAACCACACCAAATGTCTTCTCTAAGAAAACAAACAACACTGTCTGCATCATTGTTCATAAGAAATGAAAGTATTTAGCATTTATAAGCTATCCATGACTGACTTCAGTGTCTTTGACTAATTAAGCCAATGAAAATAGCAACTTGATGTCTTGTAACTCATAAGTATTTGTGCATCATAAACAGAAATCTGAAATATATGAAACACTAAACTTATCCAGAATCCTTGCCTGGTTCACTTCAAAATGCCCACACACCTTCATCTTAGGCTTAGATACTCATGAATCAGATGAGGGTCAGCTTAGTGCTTTGAACAAGGCAATAGACTCATCAAAAGCAGCAATGGATAAAAAAAGTGAAATTTAAAGTCTTTATAGTCCCTCAATTATGTCAGCTTTTAAGCCAGAACTCTTCACTTTTTTTTATGTCTAAGAATACTGAATATAAAGGTCGTTGCTAATACCTACAAAAATAAGATGTCTTACCTGTGAATTTGATTTGAAATATTCAGCTGCATTGCAAATGCTAGACAAAAGAAAAGTCTCAGAGATGCTGGCAACTCCAGCACATAAGACAGCAAATTTTGGATCTGCACATTTCCCATTTCAGGAAAACTGCCTAAAATCACACACTCTCAGTTATTTTTGAGGAAAAAACATTAATAATTTTTGTTTTAAAAAGAAAGCAAGAAATAAAAAATGCTGCCACAGTTTATAAAGCATAACAAGGATCAAAAATATATCAGTTCAAGTCATTCTTGCAAATCAGGTAAATCAAAAACTTGATCATCAGTCAACCACATACCACATCATTGTAGTATTTTCCAGTTGATTTTGGAGTACTTCTCACCCTGTCTTGGTCTCGCTACTCTTGCTTGCCTTGCTATTGCACAGCAAGGATATTTTGGCCAAAATTCTTGAAAAAACTTTGTTTATATGAGCCCCAAAATAGTCTACTTAATTGCTGAAAAGAAAAAGGGAGAATCATATGCTAATGGTAGGAAAGGTGCAAAAGCCTTGTTTAACAGGCACTCAGTTTCACCACGGCAGTAGGCTTTGCTTTTTGGGCTGGCGGCTGCCAAGGTTCATTTCCCAAGCTGTCAGACAGGAAGTGAGGGAGCAGGGAAGGAGTTACCATGGAACCACGGGGCAATCCTGTTGGTGTTCCTCTCCATGCCAGCCCGCCGGGGGATCTGCTCCTCCCTGAACCAGCGGATGATGACGTCTCGGGAGAAGGGCCGAGAGGGGCGCTCCCAGAGGTCACTGCACCGACAGACAGCAGAGTGTGAAACAAGGGACAACACAAACATTCATCTCTTTTTAAATATTTACTAAACATACAGCTGCAAAATGGTCAGGGTAAGTTCTGCTCAGTACAACTTACTGAACAGCTCTAACTTCTTAAAATTTGTCAAAATTACTTTGTGTTTTGATGGAAATCACAGTGGTGTGATTTTTGTATTTGCAATGGCACCTTAAGCATTTTCTTACAGAACCTAAATTGAAAAAACAATCTACCACAATGTTTTGCAGCCAGCTTTCCTTTTCCACCCCATTTTTATTCCAATGTAAATATTGGCAAGCAATTCTCATTTCTTGAGTATTTTCCCTTTTACTGGCAAAAAAACCTAAATCAGTATTGGCTATAAAACACTCTGTCTCCAAACAGAAACCACTAAGCACAATAGAGGGAATGCTTTGTTTAAACTTTTATGTTTCCTTTGCATTCTATACTTGACAGCCTGCCTCACTCTATCTACTATTTTCTGTGTTTTAGCTAGTAGGAATCATCCTCCAGTTTGGATTCTTCTCCTCGACTGCAATTAATTGTGCTCCCTAAATAGTCAAATGAAAGATTAATAATACCGAAGACACTTGGTTTTACCTGAAAAAAAAGGCCATAAAAAACCCTAAAAGCCTCTGAAACTTAGGACTGGTCTCTGAGGGAAAAAAAAAAAAAGCTGTTTAAGCAGCAGGCAGTTTTAGGCTTGAGGCTTAAGACTTGCCTAAGGACTTGTCCATTTGACTTCCCTGTATAGCAGCCTCGCATACTGATCTCACACTGTCTTTTCAAGGAGTCATCTCTGTGTGAATTCTAAGAAATCTGCCTGAAGATAAACGGCATTTAGTTTGCATTAAATCTATTTTTTTCTTCCTTTAACCATTCTTTTTTCGGATCACCAGGAAACAGCAAGACTGAGGGCTCCCAAGACCTGAAGACTAGCTCGTGAAATGTTGGGGATTGGAGAGGGAGCAGTCCAAGAGAAAAGGGTTTCAAAAGAGTTTCACTGCAGCACAAACCAACCTGGAGGCTGCAGGAGGCAGCAGAGGGCTCGCAGTGTTGTTGTTCAGCTTGATCTCCTGATCATTGCTCAGGTTTGTCCCCTGGAACAAGTGGCTGAGGCCGGCCACTCTCCCCTTCTGGATGGCGCGCAGGGACTGGCGCCGGTACTCGTCCCGCGCCCTGCGCGCTTTGTGGCTCCTCTCCTCATCGGCAGCCTTGGAGCGGCGCACTGGGCAGCAGGAAAGGAGAGATTAAAAACACAAACAGCCATTTAGCCCTCTGCTCACACAGCAGCTTGGTGCCTTTATGCCTATCTCAGCTGGTTTTAGGAATGTATAAATTGCATTAGCAAAGGTGGATAACTGGCTGACTTCCCTGATGCTTCAAACACAGGCCCTCCTCCAGAAGAAGCCCCAAATTATCAATGATCTGACCACTACTGGCAATAACTGAGCCTCTTCATATTGTGATTAAATTTGACACTTCTTTTGGCTGTAATAAGAGAGATTCTGCTTGGGGATATCTTTTCCCCTGGAAGTGCACCAAGTTCTCTGTTTCAAGAAAAGATGTTAATTACTGCTTAAAATTAAGTCTGTGTCTAACAGTTCTTTGCCTCTATGAACATAACTAGAATTGAAGGGACTACTCCCAAAATTTACCATTATAAAAGCTGACATGTAGGTTGCACTTTGTCAGTTTGCTTTCTGAGAGGCATATGCTATCTTTGTCATGGTACTTATAGTCACAGACATCTCCAACTTGAAATTCACAGGCTAAAAATGGTTTCAGTGACAATGGATAAATTAATAGCCATTGGAAAGGGCATGTTAAGGCAATGGATGGGGATGCCTCACACTTTGGTCTCTGAAATTGTACATGGAGCACCAGAATTTGTACTGGAAGATTTAATACACACCTAAAAATGGCACTGACCAGAGAGTTACCCATTTCTGTAACCTGAAGTGAGACTGCTGCTCTGGTTACTGCAGCTCAGGCATCTTTCACTAAAGCTTCTTCATATTAAAATTAATGTTCCAACAATCCTGTCTCTGACATGGTGTAACTTAAATCCACCAAGAATTCTATTGCAAATATTCATCATCTATTGGCTCTTTTCTGCTGCCTCAAGCCCCATTTGGATGATGTTTCTGAGTCACAAATAACTGCAGGCAGGCAAACTATTCCAGAGCAAAACAAACCTTTAACATGCAGTGAAGCAAGCGTTAAGAAGCCAGCTATGGCCTCCAGTAGCAATTATCAATCCTGCCATGACTATCCTGGCTTAGATCATACCCAGTTCCTAAAGTGAACACTCTATTTCCTCCTCCCCTGTGACTGTACCTGTGACTAGGAATGCATGATATAATACCAGACAGCTGCACTTCATTAGTCTGCTTGTATCCCTCTGGTTTACACTCCCCATTTAAAGCAAGCAGAAGTATAACTGGATTTCACTTCCAAATTCTAAGA
Source organism: Alaudala cheleensis (assembly GCA_013398995.1). Classification (NCBI taxonomy): domain Eukaryota; kingdom Metazoa; phylum Chordata; class Aves; order Passeriformes; family Alaudidae; genus Alaudala; species Alaudala cheleensis. The sequence goes on along the minus strand of VWYE01011782.1, from coordinate 183,921 downwards.
AAGTTTAATGGAATCAAGAAATAAAGGCACTCAAAGCCAAATGAAATGAAATAAAACCTTGTGGGCAAATGAGGGAAAGGGAAAAGACATTTAAGCTTAGAATTATATAATATTCTCATAAGCAGAAAGATATGCAGGACTAAAAGCTCATCAAGATAGCATAATGAATGAGTCATAGATGCTTCATATGCATACAACTGGCAGGATTTCAGTTTCACTTAACTACATACCCTGCAGTTCTGGCTAAACACAGTAACAAACAAATGCACAGCACAGGAAACACAAGTAACAGACTTTGCTATTTATCTTACAGATCGTTATTTTTAAGGGTAGAAAACGTCATTTACATATACTGCTTCAGTGGCTCCAGTGTTTCTGTGATTTATCCCTTATAAAGGCACTCAGTAATGGTCACTTTAAACATGAACTCTGTGCTTGAAGCACAAGGAGAGACTCCAAGGAAGATGAATGCGATGCAACTTTGCAAGACATCTAGAAACCCTCAACTGTTTGTCACCACCACAATATTCAGACTGAGGGCAGACTGCCTGGGGCTTTCTGGGACTCTACTCGTGTGCAGGCTGCCTGGCAATGAGAAAGGTATCTTCATGTCCCACTTTCCTCAACAATAGGCAGTTTTTTCAACAGACATTCCTACTGTATTTTTGCTAGCCAACAACTCTGTACCATCAGCATTGTCCCAAACTATCAAACTTTAGTACTTCTTATCACAAAACTATGAGGTGAAGTAGCATAGTTTGCAGCTGTTAAATATCAATATTCAGGAAACCTTCTGAGAGTATTACATGCAGCCCTCCCTATGCATACATACACATGTATGTGTGTTTACATTTATGTACACACCCATACGTGTGCATATGTATCTGTGTACATGTAAGGATAGGGAAGGCTGCACAGGGATATTGAGATTTTATATACAGACTCATCTCTTTCACATTATGAAGAATTTTTTACTGAAATTTCCCAGTGGAGGTATTTGAATTGTGTCATTGACCATAGGGATGCATAGGATCTCTCAATCCATTTTGTCTCATTACTGGACTCCTGATTTTCTCCCTATCCCCTTCCTTGTAGTTACTCCCAAAAACATCCTTCTCTTTCCTCTGCCTTTACAAGTTGTCTAGTACAGCTTCAACTGTGGACCTGCGTTCCTAGGTTATCCTAAGTTTCTTCTAATCTCTGATTGGTCAAGGGGCTTTTTGAGCTAGTAATCAAAGTCACTGGCACCAATAACCATGTTTGGTGACTGGAAATGGTATTGGGGATAAAGCCATCCCAGTCAGGAATCTACAGAAAGGTTTTTCACTATACCCCAGAAAAAAAGATATTTATCACATGAACCATCCTCCCATACTGACACTTCCCACAAATTTATCTATCTTGAGAAAGTCACTCAAAGTCTGAAGGTAAATCTGGATGTATTTTTGTAGAAGGTTTTTCTTACAATAGAATTCCATGACTATTCATATTTCTCTCTATGGCTTTGAACCATCTCACTAGGAGGGAGAACTTTATGTCTGGATCAAGTCTAGCACAAATATTTTAAGATAGAAGAAGCCAAAATTCTACATTACTTGTAGTTCAAGACACATAGTAACCTTTCCAGTAACAAGAAAGCAAAAGTAGTCAGAACTTCAAGTACTGACTTAAGTAGAAACAGATTATTTTTCTTAGCTGGCTGCCCTTTTACAGTAAATTTACTTCTGATATGACCCCTGTGAAAAACACCAGTAGTACAGTCAGTCAGTATTCTCAGTGGGGAGATCAGATATCTGGAGAAAATCCCTAAAAGCTCTGAATCACCCTAACAGATCCATATGTCTAGCATAAAGAATTGCAACAAATAAGAATTTACATACTCTTACATCTTTCTTTTATTTCATGGAAGAATGTAAGGACTGACAAGATAGGGAAATAAGAATTGGTCAAGCCCATGGGAGATGTACAGCCAGGTCCTGTAAGATCAGCCCCAGGGCTGGCTTTCTCTTCTGTTGGTGGTGATACCAACAACAGGTACACCCTCCAGTGCTCATAAAATGAAGCGATTTCTGCCCTCACGGAACTGGAGCTTGTGTAGAAATGCCTGAGCTGCTCAGACAGGTGTCTACCACTGTGATTGCAGCCTCAGCACAGCAGGCCAAAAATGGGTGACCAAACCCTCCTGGAAAACTGGTAAATACATCCAAGACAGGTCCATGCTGCCGTCATTATCCAGTTGTCATTGCTAAAAAATGAACAATTTAAAGCCAGCTCAGACATATCTCTGTGGCCTGCAATGTGAACATCCTCACAACAAAGAGCAAACCACAAATGTGGGTATGCAGGGGCCCCTTGGCTCCTAGAGGGTTTGGCTGGTGTTAGCCTTGTTTTCCATGAGCAGTTTATGAGAATTTGCTCTTTCTCTATGCTTACCTAGGGTGCCTTTTTTCTTCCATGTTTCCTTAGGATTGGGAAATCCCTATTAGCAGTCCTGGCAAAGTTCTAATACCAAATCTTTTGATGTAGATTAGGAATAATTCATACTGCTCTGCAGCTGAACTTGATCAAATAATTTGTGCAAGACTAGGACCTCTCCATTTGCAATGATCTATTTTGTGCTTTTGAAGAGCTTTGATTTGCAGTCAGATATGTGAAAGCTGAAAAAAACCCAAGCATATGCTTTGAATATATATCGGAATTTTAAAATATTTTGTTTTAGCTTTCCGCTCATTAAAAATTCTTGGAAGCTTGTTTATGAGCTATTCAAAATGACTAACTAATAGATAAAATTAAATCTTCAGATTTTCTGAGTGCACATACAAATCACACAGTGTTTTTCCCCTTTCCTAAGTAGAAAACAACACTTCCCACAAATATTCTGCAATATGGCTTCAGTTCAGCAATCTTATTTGAAGGCACGTGAACAATCCCATTCCTAATAAACAATGCACTGTGGGACCTGTTGGAGTTCAGAGGGCACATATATGTGAGGCTGACCACTTGCTTATTTAATGCACAGCTGAAGTGAGGACCACTCACTTTAAAATTCAGCATTTTATCAGTGCTCCTGCCTCAAATGAGTAAATTCACTTGAATTTTTGGGGAAGGTAAATACCCAATGAAATCCTTTACAGGTCAGGCAAAAATAAATTCATGGACACATTCATAGAAGAAAATAAAAACATAACAGTATAAAAGAAGCTATCATGAGTCAGCCTGGTATCCTTCTTCCAAGAGAGACCAAAAGTAGGAGCTCAGGGAAAGGCAAAAGAATAGATCAACTCGCTCATCTCTGTCTACATCTTTACTGGAATAATTTTTTTCTGGAGATGAATAAAGCTGGTCAGATGGTATCTGAGCACTTCTCTGCCTGATGCAGTTTGCAGGGCTTTGTCAATGTATTAACAAAATGTCTTTTACAATATTCAATCAGATGAATATTCATGCTACAGCTTTTCTGATCATTTTTCACAGATTCTTTTTTTTTGCTTTCACAAAGAGAGGTCTCACTTCAACAAACTAGAAACCTAAAAATGGGACAGCACACAGAAATGTCCAAAACTAATGAGAACATGCACCCTCTGCTATCCAAGTTTAGTTTTGCTGCTCAGTTTCAGAAATAAGAGTTTTGAACAGTAGACTCTCTGAATAAGTCTTCCACTATTCATCTTTTCACTTGCCAAGCAATATCCCTCCTTGACTTATTAACTTACAATTGCCCTCTAGAATACCCCGATATATATCTTTTATATGAAATCCAAGTGTGTAATCGCTCTTACAACACTATTTTTCTCTTTTAGCACTGATTTCCCAAGTTATTCTACATTTGTTATTTAGTATTCTAAAAAGCCCTAAAATCATGTATTTCAATTAACACAGCAGTTCTGTGGGCCATTATTGTTCATTGGCAAACAGCAGAAGCAAACTGAACCCAACAACAGGAACTAATATTAGCACCACTTTGCTTATTGCCTTGGCAATCAGCAGCTGAGGGATAATGTGATGAGGAGAGATGAATCCCCATCACATTCTGAATTCCATCTACTGAACAAATGAGTAGTGTCATCAATACCATTGCTGCATTTCTGTCCCCAGTTCCTGCCCTAGCACTGCTGTTCCCTGCAGCACTGAGCCCTGGCTCTGTGGAGCAGGGCAGGGCTCACTCCAAGGAGGTAAGACCCAAAGGAGCCTGGCCTTGTTCCCAATAGGCAATATGGTCTCCACTGCAGGTTTGTAGTGGCAAAAACTGTAAATATTACATCTGCTTGTAATTCTCTCATGCATTCATGCATTTATTTATTACTCAGAAAAGCTGACTCGTGGACAGCTTTGCCTAACTTCACTATATTTCCTCTCAGTGCCCCACAGGAACAATAGCAGAGAAAATGGAAGGATTGCCATAAAAAGAAAAAAATATCTGGAACTGAACTTAAAAAAATGAAAAATATGGTGAACCTGAGGTGCTAATTAATTTCCTAGCAATTTCAGATGTTCCCAATTCCAAATATTTTTGACTATCTGCTGCACATTTTGGCTCCTGCATTAAGGTTAAGGAAATGGAAGATGTTAATTTGCCTGAGGAGACTCAGTGCAAAGTTTGATAGCATAGTCTAAACCAGCCAGCAACTGGTCTCAGATAAGGCACCAAACACTGCATCTTCCTATCTGCAGTTGTGACACCCATGTGCTAATGGAGCCCAGCTCTGAGCCCTCAAAGCAAGGGGAGGAAGTGGCACACTGAGATAAGCGTGAGGGATAAACACGGATCTGCTACACTGCAGCCATTAGTCTGCACTTAGCTTAATGCTAAATCAATTACTGCTCACAGCACAGCTCTGGCAGCACAGAATTTATAGCAGCCTGCAAAGCCAGCAGCAAGAGACAAGGTGCTGAGTTTTGCTCTGTCCTGGCAGCACTGCTGCTGGTGACCAGGCTCAGCAGGCTGAGCTGTTCTTGGTCACCTTTGGGTGAGGGGACAGGCCTGCAGGTACTGAGGCACACTGACTGGAGGGGAGATAATTCCTCCAGAGGATACAAAATACCCCAAAGCTCTCACAAGAAAAAGTACAGGTGGCAGACTATTCCCACCAGCATGTGGTGCAGTCACAAGTGTTTTAACAGAGCAAAAATGCCATTACAGAACTCATGGTCAAAACCTTTCACAGCTTATTCCTTTTTCTCCCTCCCTTCTCCCATAATTGTTCTATTGAATTTTTGATGCCTATCCCTGCACAAACAGCATTCCTCAAGAAAACAGAGGCAATAATTTAAAACATCAGTTACCTCATTGATACAGTAGTAAGAAAATGATACCTGGTTTTAGTAGTGTTTTGTGTTATTTCAGTGCAAAGGTAACAAAGATTGTTTTTTTTTCTTTTACCGACATGGTTGAAATGTGTTTTCTTTCCTTATGTAGCATCAAAGAACTCCTAAAGAACTATCCCCACTGCGCTGGGTTGCCAGCTGACACTGATTTTCTGCAGAAACCAAAGGGCTACTTTTCCCCAACTCACTTTCCTCTCACACACCCAAAATACAGAAAGTTAGTTTTTCTTTCCATATAAGTATGGATTTAGATTATTCTCCAGAAAATAATTACTTTATCTTTATTGACAATGTAATATGCAGAAGTTTTATTGATCAAAATTAACATACCCTGTTATGAGCTTGGAAAATGTGTATCATAGAGATTTAATTCATCTTGTACAGAATCATTCATTATCAGATCAATTTCAGGTAATAGCACTTCAGTAATTAGTCCTCAGGAATTAATGAAGTGATGACTGAAGCCATAAAATAAACTAATTGTATTCTTTGAAATTTATTCATAAATTGGACCGTTACTTATCTACAGTATTAACATATCCACCTATACAATAATATAGTTGTTTTATTCCTTATAGGCTTTTAAAAAATCACAAAAAACCTGAAATTAATCACAATTATGATATTCATAAAGAATTTCAGGTTATTTAAAGAGAAACAGAGTGAGATCATCATCATCAGGTGTTTTTTTAGAGCATGATTTATGATAATAAATAAGTGATTAAGTCTGATTTACAGTAATCTTCTGGAATGAAGTGAGTTTCAGCATTGATACCATAGCCTCACCTCACTACCATATGGAAGCAATTAAAATACTGATGAAGACAGATTTTTATCTCTTCAGAGATAGCTGAGGACAAGCTGTCAAAATAACCGTGCCCTGAGTTACTATTACTAAGCCAAAACTGTTAATTAAGTACATTAGGCAGAATTTAATGATCTCAGTCATTGTACACAAACAATTTTCTATAAGGCATTGACACGGATTCAGAAAGAAATCCGAAACTTCTGCTTGTAATTTTAAGCTGGCAATTTCCACCAAAATAATACAGCCCTTTGTATTGCTCTAGGGAGAAGAGATTTTTTGGCCACACCTTCTCCAATCTGCAAGTGTCCTTTCATGTGCTTTCAGCAACAGATCAGTGCAGGAGGTGTCTGTACTCACACTGCTCTTCCCACTCCTGGTCATCGTCGCTGTGCTGGCTGTGCTGCTGGGCTTGCTTGAGGCTCAGGTACAGCTCCTTGGCCCGGATCTCCTCCTGCTGCCTGATCAGCTCCTCACCTCTCTGCCTCTCCTCTTCTTCTCTTTTCTGGAGAAAAACAAGTAAGCCACAAGTGACTAAAGAGGAAGAATGTGCCAAAAGCTGAGGCACTGCTTCTGTTGCTTCCTGTCACAGAGAAGCTGCATTACCTTGGACAAATCACTGTCTCTTCTAACTCTGGGCCTCTCACCTCTCACAACAGGCATCACTAATTTTTCCCACCTCTTAGCAATTCCTGAGGAGGGTACCTTTTGAGACCACATGTACCACAGGAATGAGCAACATGTAAGTACGTAAGATCTGGAAACTGTACAGAAAACATTCCATCACGTGGCAGCAAAGCCTGTGCTATCCTCCAGGCCATAAGCAAAGCTTGGTTTAACTCCATATGTACCCCCACTGCAGACACTGCTGCCTCTGAGCACTAAACACATCACCCACAGTACCTCAGAATTCAGGAACTGATTTATTGCTGTTCTTGGTTCAGGAACTGTCCCAATGTGTCATCATAGCCAACACAGGGGATAATATTTTCCAAAAATTAAGATCACTGCATTCTGGAGGAAAAGGCAGATCCTTCAGCACACAACAGTCACTTTGCAAAATGCAGCTAAGAGTAACAGGCCAAAAAAGCTCCCTTGCAAGAAATCCTTAAAAGAGATTGAAATCTGAGAAAGATTGCTTCTGCAGTTGGCCTCCCTCATATTATCAATAACAGAGGAGCTCAATTAATGCAGAACTAGGAATTTCCATCTGTTTTCCAATGAATTTTCCCATATCCTTTAGGTAGTGAAGACGCAGATTTAAATCATATAGTTTAATTGAAACCCACAAAAAACTCAAAACTGAACTTAATTGTTATTCATATTATTGAAATAACTTGAATCACAAAATAAAAACATTTTTATTTAATTTTATAATGGAGCCAACACTTATAGGTAACAAACTTACAGGTAAGAATTTTTTTATAAATCCCTGAGCAAAACCACTGAATTACTGTCCTAGTTACCTGACCTAAACTATAAGCAAGGGAAACCCAAAGTAGATTGTTGCAAAATGTTAATCCTATGAAATTGCTAGGGTGAAGGTTAAGGGTCCAACCCTTAATGTTGTATGATTCTGTGAACAAGACATGAGGCTGCTCTTATTTCTGAGAAAAAAAAGCCTTGTATCATTCTTCAGTCAATTCCAATGCACTGCCTTGGATTATTTCTAACATCTCCTTCAATTGTTATTTCCTGGCTCCTAAAAACATGAGCTGAGTGGACAGTTCATTATTTTTAAAAAGTCAATGCTTTTAGACAATGCTAATTTCAAAGCCAAGCAGCTTCCTCAGGGAAAAAAAAATTATCTTTTTTAATATGTCTGTAGAATTAAGGATTGCACATGTTAGCTGTGAGTAAATGGCTCTATTCTCTTCTTGAAAAAAATGAGAAATCAACTGTTCTGTATTCTTATGAGGAGAATATTTTTTCACTTAGCTTCAACACCTAAAAAATTCAATGCAACCAGTCTATCCTTCAGGAAGATGGACAGACACAGAAGCAATCCTGGGTTATCAGAATATTTTCTGTTCAACAGCTTAAACCACAAGGTAAACTTAAAATAGAGGAGCTGGGGTGGGGGGGAGAAATCAATCTCACTGCAGTTTCCCCGAATCACACAAGAGTTTTATTGGAAGTTTGGGCTTGTTTATTAATGTAGCTGTTGCTGAAACATTTCTAGTAAAAAGATGAAAGAGTCTAAGAAAAACAAACAAAAAGCTCCCCCTCCCCCCCAAAAAAAAAACCCCACTAGAATCCAGGTAGAGTTTGAGTTCTTAATGGAAGGCAACAATGCCAATTAAGAAAATCCTACCTTTTTAACTGAGAAGGAGATTTAAGTTAAGGGAGAGACAACAAAAACACAGCCACTTAATTCTGAATTCACCAAAACTTTTTAAAATAATTTTCATTTTTACAGAAAGAGGATATTTAACTTCTATTTATTAAATTAGTGCATAGATGTGCAGATATATTGCCCAACTCTTTCAAGGTGTGTGTGAGAAGAAACAATCCTTGCTGGTATTACACAGGAAACAACAGTCATCCTTTGTCAATATGACTAAACAGTGTGTGTTTGTTTTTAAAATGAACAAGTGAACTTTGCACATTTACTCCACTGGAAGAACGCAGCAAGCAGTTTGTCTGCTTCTCCCCAAAAATCAATTTCTTTCTTCCTAAAAGAAATCCAATCCTGCACATCAGAGCTGGGTGTGAAGAGCTGTAATACCTACAAACTCCATCTTCTGCCTGACTCTTGAGAGAGATTGCACTCTGTGCCTGACCGTTTCTGCTCTGCCAAAATAATTAGGAATGAGACAATTCACTACAGAGTTGCAAATTTTTGAGCAATACCAAGTTTCTGAAACAAATCACACTGGCAATTCAACAAGCAGCAGTAATCCTCTCCAGCCTTTACTCCTCTAGAGAATTTGAACATGCTAAATGATCTTATCTATCCTCTGGCAATTGGGAATTTACCACAAACTTGTTTCTGTCTCTGTGTCTCACCATGTTTGACAGCTTTATTATTGGCAGCTCTAAATAATATTTAATATTAGCCATGGTTAAGTTTTAATGTTTCAGTCCAAGGCAGATGAAAGGAGAATAGGTCATAATTTAGTTTTTGCTACAGAAAGAGTTAAAAAATACACTGAGGAAAAGGCAAAATAGAGCAGTGGAGTTTTTTACAGAGGAAAACTGGGCTTCTGGATGCCACAGCTCTTGGGGTCTTTCTGGGGAGTCTTACAGCATGCAGGGCAGCTGAATGGCCACCATCCTGCTCAGGACAAAATCCACAAGGTGTACTTGTCACAACAGCCCTCTCTGAAGCAAACCCTGCCTGGGATCATCTCTGCCTCAGGCTGGCAGGAAGTGTCCTTGGCAGCCCTGAGAGCTGCTGCCAGCCAGCTGCACTGCAGCTGAACCTCCTGAGCCCACTCAGCAAACACCTGGGCCAGGGGAGACACTCAGGCCACCTCCAACACAGCTGAGAGCCCTTAGGGACTCCCTGCTCTGAGGAAGGAAATGTGGAAACCCCAGGGTCCCCTGCTGGAGGACAAGGCTGCTCTCAGCAAGGCTGACACAGCCAGCCCAGCTCAGAGATCAGGCTTCTCTCCAGAGCCACCTGACAGGTGCCAGCAGAGCTCTGAGTAACAGCAGAAATATGGCCAACTCCTTCCCAGCCTTTTCCTGAGAAAATTCTCTCACTTGCATCAGAAAAGCAAGTGTTTGCAGAAGCATTATTTCCTTCCCTCCTGCTGGTGTCTCAAAAGGAATACAGGCTTTGCATTGCTTCACTGTGCATGTATTTGCACAGACAAATGTACCAAATGCACTCATGCTTTATGCAGATGCTATGAGATTTCTGCCCTGGATGTGTCCCAGAACATGCAATTCACACATCTCATACAGCTCTGATTCACAAAGAGCCTGTGTTCCATGAGCTGGAAAACAAAGCTAAGGAAAACGACCTTTCCTGGTTGGGAGAGACCTGACATTTACTGCATGAGTCATTTGCCATAGATCCAGTGACCATCTACTTGAAGTTTGTCTCTGGACTTTAGAGACTCTTCACAGCTTGAGTTCCTAACATGCAAGCTCCACTAACATTAGTGGCTCAGATTTTACCATTTACCATGGAAAATACCGAAGCTTTGCTAGTTTTTACCAGCAATCCAGATTGAAGGCAGTGGCTTCGGAAGCACAATCGTTACTGATGTCACTAAGGAAGAGATTTTTCTTTTAAATTAACATCAGTTACAAGTAGGATAGAGAAAACCTGAAGACCCAGGTCCCAACCAAAACTAACAGCTGCCTCATTTACAACATTGTTCAAGAGATAACAGCATAGAAAAAAAAAGAATTACTGAACTGTGGTCAGCCAAAAGGAAACAAAATCAAGTATTACTGAATTACTGTAATTGCCATTGAAATAACCCAACTGAGGCACTTTCAGAATGAATTGGGTGCCCAGCCCCAGCAAGAAGCTGTTGTCATATTCCTGGATTCTAAATATGCAGTCTTTGGGAAAGAGTTCAATGTTTTCTTGGCACAGCAAAGCACAGAGCTGAACTTACAGCTTATTTGCACTTGGAGATACCAGTCCCACTCAAGTGCCTGACGTTTACTTGGAGACAAGAGTTTTTTCCCAGATCTAGACAGAATGCTCCCTGCTCTATCCTAAGAAGCCCACGGTACTCCAAATGGCAATGGTGACAGTTCACTGTATTCCTAAACTCTACATCTGGCAGCAATTTTCTGAAGAATCAGGTCTCCAGCACTTGGGGGCACAGTGAAGCATTCAGACATGTGCTGAAAGCTCATCCAAGCTCGATAGAAAGTGTATTCTTTCTATTGAGCATAAGGTTAATTAGATATTTCCTGAACAGAAGCACTAATTGTTCTGTTCTCTGAAGGTTGATTCTCAACCCGTCTTCTTTGATGAGACACATTTAATCTCCCAGGGAATTTTTAAGAAGCAATTTAGCTCTGCTGTCAACTGTGCTTATATTATTAAATTTGGCAGGTATCTGATGTTGTCATAAGGACAGTACTTTACTATTAATATTCTCTTGCATTATGTAGACCACATGAAGACGGAACTGAGAGAAGATCTCTTTTATTTCTAAATGTAGCTGAAGGATACCCACCCCTGGCTGGATGACACTTACATCTTTAATTTGCCTTAGCTCTGCACATTGTTCAGACTCTTAATGACAGCTACTGATAACCGCAGAAAATTATGCCTATGATCTCATAACCTTTGTGAATTAGCCCAAAGATTAATGATAGTAATTAGCTCTCTTATTTGTCCTTTGCAATAGGTGCATAAAAGAATAGCTGTCCTTAAAGTGCAAAAACAGAGTAGTCAACGTTTATATTCTAGCATCATAAACTAAAGAGAATTCTGCTTAAGAAACACCAAGGAAAGCAATACTTTTCAAATAGTGTTGGAAAAGGAAATAGGGATCATCATTCACTTTGATATGTAAGATAGCATTTATCTAGTGCAGACAGCCCTAACGTCCCATGATAGGTCAAGAGGAATAAAAGCATCTTAAAAAGGAGTGTTTGTGACACATGGTTACAAATTAAACATGCCAGCAGAAAGGAGACAGTTTCAATTTCCCAAAACAAACTGCTTCAAGAGGATGAAGCATTAGCAGAGACTTTTCATACCTTAGTCTGGAGGCCTCTTTAAACATGGTCTGGTCATCATCACAGAAGGATAATTAGCAGTGCATTAAATATTTTAAAGCTGGTGAAGTGAGGTTGCCCACAGATCTGCACCAAATTCCACACCCTTTTCTTCATTCTGTCAATTCTGCAATCAGCAGATTCATTAACTCATCTTTTCCCCTGTACCTTAGTTGCATTCCCTTCTTGTAGTTGGACCTGGATGCCAGAAACAATTTTCTTTTCCTGTCCAGATACCATTGCACAATGTACAAGATCTGATCTTTCAAGAGCAAGTAACAGATAAGCTGCTTTTCTGAGCAGCAAAGGAATGGTGTCAAAGTACCAGGAATCAATCCTGCATTTGGATCTCTGCTGGTGGAACCCTGTCAGTCCAAGTCTCTCTTGACAGACCTCAAATTATAGACCTAATTGAAGAGCCAATGCTGAAAGTGGAATTAGACTCTGTTGTTGGATTAAAACAGGAAATGCTGGGAGACCACTTGATAAAGGACATTTTAAAAAGCAATCACTGCATCATATCATGTTTCCAAACTAATTCTTTAAGCCAAAGAGTTCCTTTCTGCTGGGCCTTGTTTTGAAAACTTTGGTCCATTTATTTAAATTTTTGCTAACTCTGTCTACAAATGCTTGGTTTAAGAAAAACCATTGAGAAAGAAAGGGTTTCTACTTCCTTAATAGAATAAATACATTGGCAACTTTAGGAAGCAAGATAATGAAATCCTGGCCAAAGTTGAATATTTGAAATTCAAAGTAGAAACTGAAGCATAACCTCATTCCACCTCCAGCAGTGTTCCTTGCTCCTACCAGGCACACAGCTGGATGGAATACACCTGCTCATGTCCTGGGAAATGGTGGAAACACAGATCACTGTGACATGACCTTTCCATCAATATGAAAATGAGCAGAATTTGGTGCCATTCCTTTTAATTGTATCAACAACTGAACAGCTAGTTTTCCTGAATAGAAATTTATGAATACTGGCCACTGAAAGTCTCAGAAGCTGCTCACTCTGCTCTTTGAAAGAGAACAGTAAGAGTGAACTTGTGGACATTTTTCCCATCAAGTGTCCTGTAAATCAGCCACAGAGATATAAGTGAACACTCTGCCAGTCTTTGTTCAAGGGGGCTTTACTTTCCAGAGAGCAGAGGAAAGAGTGTTTAATTAGTTGCTCTGCTCATTATTCATACATTAATAAAGCACTTGAAAGGTATACTTTCATTACTCATTGACATCAAATTTCAAAGGCCCCGTTCTCTCCTGTGAGTTCAAATTAATTGTGCAAAGGTAAATCAGCAACTCTGTGCAGCCTCCTCTGCAGGAGCCACTCTGGCTTTGTGCCCCATAACCACCTCAAATCCCAAGCACACAGAGTGACAAGAAATTGGCTGTTTGCAATCAAACCACACAAACTTAACACCGAGTTTTCAGCATTCCTCCCGTCACAAAGGGACAATGGGAAAAGTCCATGCCCACTTTGCACACCTTGAATCACTGTACCAGCAAAGGAAGAAGAGACAGAGGGAGCTGCCAGCAGGGGAGAGGAGCATGGATCCTTGGAGTCAGGCTTTCCACAGGCTTTCTCCATGGAAACTCAGCCTCACCAAAGTGTGCCCTCCCAGCACACACATCCCAGCCTCACAGGACTCTCATGACTTCTCTGCATGCTGAACCCATCATATTTCACTGTCTCATTTTTAAACAAGTTTTTATCTTTACCAAGTAATATGAAAGGGGTGAACAGAGGCATTTCCTATTTAGTTTTGAAATTGCTATTTTTAACTAGAAAATGTGAAAAAAAAATTATTTCCAACAAACATAAAAATACTGTAACTGAGATCATAGAAAGTTCATTATGAAGTCAATAAAAATCAGACAAATGAACTTCTCCCAGCAAAGCCAACTGGACTTTTCCCATATGTTGAGTAGGGAAAGGATCCACCCCTTATTATTTTGAAGGAAGTAGTGACACAATTTTGCAGTTCATTATGTGAACAAACTCATCCAAAATACACAGAATACATTCAAGCAAACCAACTTAGAATGAGATCTTTCCCAATTGTACATTTTTTTCCCCAGGATGATTCACCCAGCACAGCTGACTGAACAATTCTGTTAATGTGTGAGCTGAATAACCACTTTGATTGTTCTGGCACTTCTGAATGAGACCTGTAATTTTTTCTCATTGCTCCCCCAGCTGTTCTGCTGAACACCCTGTAGCTATCTGTATACTCCAGAATGAAAAACTACAACTCTGGATTTTAAAGCTTATTAATAAGCATGCACTGAAGGTGACAAGAACTGTGAATCTATATGAAAACACTACTAAGAAAACCTAAATTGCTCTATGCAAACCTTCAGTTCCTCCTGGATTTTTTCTTCCTCCAGTTTGGCTGCTTTCCGATCCTCCATTTCTATTTTCCACTTTTCTGCCACTATTCTGGCTTTTTCTTGAGCCATGGCATCACGGAATTTCTTTGTTATTTCAGCTTCCTTTTGTCTCCTTCAGAAAAGGATATGAAAATAAAAATTCAATGCACTAATTTTCTTAAATTGAAGATCAATACTTCCTCACTGGTTGCAATAAATAATTAGCATAAAACTTAATGGAAAGATGTAAGCAAAGAATTAAAATGTATTTAACAAAAGACCTACCACAAATCATATTTGAAGAAACCATCCAGAAAGCAGACAATTTAAAGTTTTTGATAAAATACTAATTAAAATAGCACTTCTAAGTTAGACAAGTACTTCTTGGATGTCATTAAGTCATATCTTTTATTTTTCTATTAGTTAGCAAAGCATGATTGGGAATTCATTCAAATACCAGTACAAATGTCTCCCAAATTCTCATGCTAGATTGTTTATTAGTACTGACAATGTAAAATGTAAAAGGAATGTAAAAGGAATTCAGAGCACAGGTTGAAGGTTTCAATCCCTGCTGAAATATGCAAGCATTCGAAGAATAATCTCATATGAAAAAGGATAACATAGAATAAGCTGATATTTAAACAGTCACTTTTCAGTGCTGAACTACAAAGGGAAGTGTGTGAGGCAGGTGGCCTAATTCATAACAATATCAAATATCAAAACACTTTTGAATCTCCCCCAAAACCTGGAAAGGCCCTGCCAGAATCCACATGGCACTTCGTATAATGAGATTTTGAACTGCTGGAATAAGAATTAATACAAGCAAAATGCAAAAAAACCCAATTTTGAACAGGATTTTATGTACCAAACCCCCATTGTGGGCTCAGAACTGCAATATAACAAACATATCTAATTTAATCATCTCAAAACCAGATGCTTCATTTTTCTTTACTTACAGGCTGGTCAGTGGTTTAGTTAAAACCCCAAGAGAGAAAACAAGTTGGCACTGCATTTTTTGCAAATGGTTTTTTGGCTTTCAGAATTCAATAAAAACAAAATGACATTTTTAACACGCTGAGAACCTGACCAAACAAGTGACAGCAAACATTGACAAAACACACTTACCAGCTTTACCCACCATTACCTGCCACCCTTCCACAAGGCCACGTCTCCCATTATGCCAAGTGGAGCCTGAGGTCAGACTCTTAAATCCTCACCATAGTTCCTCTGCCTCCTTCTGTGCCTGCTGCCTGGCCCTCTCTGCAATGAGCTCCTCGGAGATCTGCTCGTAGGGTTTGTCCCCCGGGGCCTCTCCCATCACCCAGACCCACACCTCTCCGTCCTGGCCCCGCAGCCACTGCACGTGCTTGCCATCACCTGCAACAGCCAGACAGACACCTCAGCACTGCCCCCAACCCCACAGACACAGGCAGGATGAGATGGGAAATCTGCCATTTAGAAAACATTAGGCTTGCAATTGGCAATTTGGGAGAAAATGGTGCTCTGAGGTCCAATGAAATCTTCAGATTTGACCAAATCTGGTCAAACTCTGGGGCAAAAAAATTAAAGGTTTTTATGCTGCAGATTACACAATCTTTAAAGACTCACTCTCCCACAAAAATAAAAATTATTACTTCAGGCATGTATTTCCCAGAATTCCAGTATTATAATCCCTTTTTAATTGCTACTCATCCCTTGCTTCACTCAGCAAGAGATGAATGAAGAGCATGGAAAAGCAGATGGAGCAACACCAATAACCAGTGACATTATGTGCCAAAAAATTCTTTGTACACAGACAATGTTGATCAGGTAGAGAGACTTCATGGGAGCACCCTCAAAGAATCCAGGGATTTCCTGCTCCTGTGTGAAGCAGGATTTCAGGGAGTCTGCATACTCAGAGCACACCACTGAAGAGCCTGTTCTGCTCACATAGGCAACTGAAAAGGATTAAATTTCTGGTTCAGTTTTCACGACACAAACTACACAAAAATCTGTGGTTACTGTGTTGACAGAGTGATTTTCAGAACACCAAAAAAAGGCCTGAGAGCTCTTTATAGACTGCATTTGGTGAACCATCAAGTACAAGAACCAACTACAGGACTACAAAGGGCACTAGATGAGATCCTACTGGAATACATTTTAATAGTTATTTACACTACCTGACTTAGCGTGGTTTGGTCTTTTCCTTCTGCTTTTATACATACAACTATCAAATATTATAAGCATTTTAGAGGCTTGTAATAAGAATTTATAGAAGCACCTCTTATGCATCAGGTTTTTTTTATTTCCTGCACATTTGGTGAAACTGTCCTCCACAAAAGGAGATTCTGCCACAAAGACCATTGCCAAGATGGAAAATGGATTTATTTTAAAGAATCAAGACTACAAGGCCATAAAGGGTCAGCATCATTCCCTGTACATTACAGTTCTCTAGATTTCATCCTCTCACCCAAACACTGATACGAGAAAATTCTGCATCATAATATATCTTCTAAAAGGGATCTTGTTTCATTTGAAAACATAAAGAAATTGACAAAATACCATTTTTCCTGAGTAGTTTTTTATCCAGTGTTCCCATAAGAGTTAAAAGAAACCTGTCCTATTTGAACAGGCAGGTTTTGCTTTCACTTTTCTTCCATCTCTCTCTACAAGCATCAGCTCAGCTGCTCTCACCTTCAGCTACCACTTGCTCTGTGTGAGGACATATCCATTTAACCGGATTAAGTTTCCCAATGCACAATCAATAAAGTGTTTCTGACATGCCAGGCTGCAGGCAGCCAACTGCAGGAGGCAGAGGAGGGGGACTGTTGACAGCAGCAGTGTCAGTGCCAGCCCACACTCACAAGTGTTGACAATCCAGACTGAAGGCAAGGAAGGGATCGGATCTCGCCATGAAAGCCAATATTCTATGTCAAATTGGAAAATGTAATTTATACGAATCCCCAGCCTTGGCCTAACAGTGCTAACATCAAAGAGGGCTGGAAATTTAAGCTAATAGTGTTTTCCCTCAATAGCTCTCCAAAGCATTTGCTCTTCCACAGTCTATCAGATTATGTCTCAGGTTATAAATGTGAATGTATTTCATTGTGGTTCTGATTCTGTACATTGCTGTGTTCCTGTCAACACAACATTTATGCTGTATTTTTTGGATACAGCATTAGAATACCATCTGCTGAGACCTGACTGGCCATATCACTGCTTGCCTGCAAGGTTTTCACCTACTGCAATTTCATGGTAAAGTATCTTGAGAAGTATGGAATGATTTCCCAGGAGCACTGATTCCATATAACCAAAGGCAGTTTTTGTTTTAAAAGCACAGCATGTCTTCTTTCTTGTGAGGAATTTAAATATCCTAGTTGCTGTCCTTTATTTAGTACTTGAAAGAAAACCTTGCAAACAACACACCTTGTATTAATTGACCTGCACTGTAACTGATGGATACAAAATACTACTTCAGTTCTGAGACAATTTCACTATTTCTGTTCATTTATGAGCTCATCAGAGGGAACCAAGAGGAAAAAAACAAACAGTAAACTTTTCAGGTAAGCAGACAAATTTTATCTTTGCTTCTCTCAAGGTTTCCTGTGCCAAAGGTTTATTAATGTATTTCTCAGAGGCACAACTCACCCACTGCAACCCAGCCCGATAAAACAAATAGCTCATTTGTAGACATGTCTTGAGAAATAGTTCTCTTCTTTTACAAAAATGGATCTTTTTTATAAAGTTCTAGCCACTAGATGTATAAAGTCATCTGAAACTATCAGTATAACATCTTGTTGGTTCAGCACTACACAGAGTACAGAACTCTACTGTGTATGCATAAAGTACATGTTCAGATCAAGCTCAAGCTGAAAGATTTGTGTATTAAACAATCTGGCAATTTAAACCTTCACCATTCAACAGATAGACCCCCATCTATATACTTTTAAAACAATCCAACCTGAGCACATTTGCCTTAATTCAAATTTTTCTCTAGAAGAAAAAAGGCCTTTTCACATCTAACCACTGAATTTACTTCAAGGAATCACTGCCTTGCACACCTTCCCTTAAACCTCTGCTCCCATAAAGCTGCAGCTGGGCTTTACTGTACAATCTGATCATAAAACTCTGTACTTTCTCAGAACAAAATAACATCAAAAATGAGTGTGCAGAAAAATAAAGTGAGTACCTCAGGGAGAAAATCTGGCACTGTGAAAACAGAATTTCCACCATACAAAAAGCCTCTGCAGCCTGTAGAATCACATTCACAGTGAGAGGGTCAGCTCTTCCAGGCTAATGATATTTTAAACTGCAGAACCTATGGCAAGATCAAGAAAGTCCAGAAAATTGTTTTCCCTAATACTTGCAGGAAAGTAGTGTTGTCTGCTATGCAAGCAGAGAATTACCACTATTGAGGGCTGATTATAACAAAATACTTCCTCCAAGTATTAATTTTTTTTAAAATTATAAATCTTTCAAAATAAGATGTTTTGTTAATACAGTTTATTTCCAAATGAAAGAAAAATACACAAAAAAAGAAAAATTCAACTAAATAGAAAAGGAAGAGACAGGTCCTGACTAAACAAATTTTAAACATAGATGAGAAGGAGGCAAGAGAACCTGATGTTTCCTGCTCACCAGCAGGCTTCTGAGCCCAGTCACAAAGCCTAATGCAAAGTCAGGAAACAAAATTAAATCTCTTGTGCCTTGACCACAAAAGTACTTTTTTCTTCTTGGAGAGACTGTGGCACGCTGCAAATAAAAAGCAGTGGACATCAAAGTTAGTCTGGATTTGGGAAAAAATGGAAGTATTTTAGAAACAAGCACTGCTTTGTCAGGAAAAGTTACTGAATAATTTACCAGGTCTTCCTCATCTTTTTTACCTGAAGCTCATCCATTAATTAATATCCACGTGGAGCTCCTCTAAACCTACAGCCACACTGCTTTGAGACCAGTAAACTGGCTTCTGGCTCCTTATTCCAGAGAAATGCCAGGTCAGAAAATGCAGAATATGGTCTCTCAAATTCACAAAGGGATCACAGCTAAACCTTTCTTGGAGACCCACAGCCAGAACCAACAGCAACTCAAGTTTGTACATATAAACACACACAATGAAAATAAAGACCAAATCATGATTTCTATTTGCCTGTTATTTACACAGTCAATTCTACAGCAGCAATGCAAGTGTAAAACAATGCCCTGGAGAGCAATAGGAAACTCGAGCTCTCACCCACAAGAATTATTATGAGGCTCTGCCAGCTGCACTCCTGATCCCACACACAGAATGATCCAGTGCTACCAGGAGCTGAGCCACAGGGCCACCAGGGCATTGTCACCCTGTCACTGCCATGGCCCAGCCTGCCAGGGAACACTGACACTGCCTGCATACCTGGGACAGGGAGCAGCACCACAGCTGTAGGACAGGACAGGGAATTCCAGCTGTGTGCAGAGTTCAGGCCACACTGCCTTCCAATCCCATCAGCTCAGCTCTCCACGGGGTGTCTGAGGCTTGGGACAAACAGAGACATGCCAAGGACACCTGAGCCTCACTGCCTCTGCCAACTGGGACACAGGAGCTGAGCCACTCTCTGAGTTTAGGACTCTGGGTTCTTGGGCTCCTTCTTTACATCTCCAAATAAAATGCTTTGGGAATAATGGTAATTAGAGTAGATAGGAAGCTGACTCCAGCAATAGTCTTTCTCCAAGCTGGGTCGCCATTGCTTTAACAGGTAGAGAATGCCCAGCAAGCCCCATTTGTGATCCATCCTCAGTGTTTACACAGAAGCTATGCCAAGGAGCTATGGGTCTGATTTGGTGTCAGCATCCCCAGCTGTGCCATCAGCCAGTCTGCCTGCTGAGTCCAGCAAAGTGACAGAGCACCAAGAACCCTTCTCCCTTCCTGTGGTAAGGAACACCACAGGCTGTAAATTCAGAAAATGATGTGATCACTGATTTATAATCTCAGAACCACGGGACAGCATTCAAATTCTGCTGAATGTTATACTTAGCAATCTGTTATTTCCACAAACAGCCTTGTTTCTCTGGGCTTCCCACCATAATTCTCCTGCTTGGAAGCTACAGATCTCTACAACAGAGATTGACTGTCCTTCCTCACCCACTGGGAAGCTTTGTAGTGATACAAGTATCTTTTAACTCTCTACAGAAAACATCTCTACTCTTCATTTTCTATTCTTTTCTTTCTCTGGGCTAGAAAAAAAACTCCTGAAATTTATCATGCATTTGAAATAGGCTGCATGTGCATTAAAAACTGATTAGCTTGATCTACTTTTGCCAGGGAGAGCTAAACCATAGCTCGTGGAGTTTGCTGTGGCTTTTTTGTTCTTCTGCAATTCAAGTATCTGGTATACTCTGGTATATGCCCTTTACTTGAGATTTCTAGGCTTTCCAAGCAAATTATTTTATGGATTCTTTAAAGCAAAGGCTTGAACTTTGTTATTCTGCAGGGTAGATGAGGTTCCATTCAGAGTTCCATTAGCTAGAGGACATGTGTTAGAAGCGATTGATTAGGATGAAAATGAGGATGTGAGCTTCAGGCTGTTCTCAATTCCTTGAGCTTAGCCAATATAAGTATTGAATTATCTTTTTTTCTACAAACACACAAACAGAATTTCACTTCTTTCTAAGGAGAAACCCTAGGAAATTACTGTGAATCTTTTTGAGAGACTATTCAAAGGACAGAATGCACTTCTCAAAACATTAACTGCTGTAAATCCATTAAAATACACAGAGAATAACTAGATAGTAATGAGAAAAGTAATGAAAATAACAACATCCCACAATAAACTCAAGATCTACAATTAATTAGTGCTCTGCCCCTGCTAATAGTCATGGGAGCACAAAATCCCTCTTTTCCCAAAACACATTCAAAAAAACCCTTCATTTCAATTCCTAAGAAGAATGGGGAAAGATTCTGCTCCTAACATTTCAATTTACTCACCTTTGAATTTCAACACTGTGTTATGTGCCTTTCTGTTTAGGGGAGGATTTGCAAAGGGAGAGAGAAATTCAGCTGATTACATTAATATATCAATAAGGGCTGCAGGATTTCAGCATTGCTGAAAAATCAGCCTTTTATGGCTCTCCAGCTGCTTCCTGATCATATAACAAACTCAATCTTCTGTTTATGGAATTACAGCCTGTTACCATGGAAATAATTATGCTGCAATAAACCCCTGCAGGATCAAATAAAGGAAGAGTGACTGAAGAGAGCAAATATTAAGGGAGGAAACAGTTACTCAGATAAGACTCTGGTAATTAGCAAATGTAGCAGGGATAACTGCACTCAACACTCAGAGGTAAGTGGGTTTGCATTAGGACATGGTATGTATATATGTGACATACACAGAGGTTTGCATGTCAGAAATCAAAAAGAAGAACAAAAAATAAACACAGAAATAAAATACCATTTAAGCAGTATCTACCCAGTATATTCCAAATAATTTTGTGGCTCCCTGGCCAAGGCACACTGTTGCATGTAACAATTTTGTAAATGGCCCAATTTCAACCAGGCGGTAACACTCAAAACTCTGTCTTAAAGGCATTGCTCTAACTCCTTGAACAATTTAGAAGAAGCCTCTTGTGATCCTTTCACTGTAAACAGCATAAAAATACAGGAAAACATCAGAGGAAAATTGAAGGTTTTAAAATAATTCCCATCAGTATCGCTCATTTGAGATTTTTTTTTCTTCACTAAAAAAAGCCAAGAACACAGCACCATATTTTCTGATTCTCCATCCAAACTCAATCTTGTAAAATGTGAAAGCTATAAACAGGGCTTGGTTTCTCACACAGATCTATGACAAAGCTTCCAGGTTTTCCCTTTGAGAATGAAATAAAACCAAGTCTGCATGTCTCCTTCAGTGTCTGCTGGAAACTCAAAGCAGGAGGGTAAGGGTTCTGGGTCACAGCAGGAACAGGGAAATATGGATCATTCTGTGCACCAGGCTCTGCTGATTAATGCAGCGTGGCAGGTTTGCACTGACTCCTTTTGTCAGGCACACAGGACCACAGAAACAGGGAGAATTACACCTTACAGTGAGGCTTTTTAGCACCACAGCAAAGAAGTGGACTCAAAGGTTATTGAACTGCCATCAGAGTCTGGCTAAAACCTCTGCTGACTTGAACACATTGAATCCTGCTCTTAAAACCTGGTTCCTTTGCCCTTCAACATTTTAGTCATTTATGTAAAAAAATGGCCAAATCAGCAAGAAAATATTGAATTATCTTGGGTAAATCCCATCCTCCCCTTGGCTGCAGTTCTGCCCTCTTTCCATATCAAGTATTCATGAGTTTGCAGACAGTCACAACCTCCTATCATTACCAGGGCACAGTGTGTGGGAGAAAGCCCAGCACTGCTGTGTCCAGACAGGCAGAGGGACACAGCAATGCCCTCCATGCTCCAGGCTCCACTGACCCAGCAGCCTCTCAGAGTGGCTGATGGCAGCTGTCTCAGGGAGCAGGAGCACTGAGGATGTGCAGGAGAAGGCAGGCAGCAACACTCTGCTGTCAGTGCTCTGCAAAACAAAGAAATCAGCTGCAGGACAAGATACAAACCCGAAAAGCACCGACTAATGGCTGATTACAGGAGGTGAGACAATTCCCTCTGGATTTGTTCCATCTAGTGCACACCTAGGTCATGCAGCAGTTGGAGGTCTCCTGATAGCCCCAGGTTCAGAGAAGTGAGCTTAGAAGCTGCTGTCTAACCCTTCCTCAGCACTCAGCCACACCAGGCCCTGAGCAGCTCAGGTACAGAGCACTAACAAAGCTGCAGCTCATCTCCAGCTTCTCTACATGGGGTGAGTGTTACATTAAAACTTAGCCAATGACTTCAAATTAGGTGGCTCAGTCCCCTAACAGAAATTGTTTTAATGTTCTTTCTCATGTTCTCTTGTTACTTTTCCATCCATATCTGAATTGGAAACAAAGGACAGGACTCTACAGAATTCAAGACCACATAATGCCAGAAATTTCAGAAATGCTGAGGTCTGATGTCTCTGCTTAGAGCCATGTCCAGTGATACAGAGAAAGAGACACTGAACACTGAAGCTTGTCTCCATAGGAGATGAAATCTTAGCTAAGTCTTACCAGGGCCTGTAGAGGCCTGAGCATAAATAAGGAATACATTTCCAAGTTCAAAGTCAGAAAAAATGTCACTGCATGTCCACCCACTGAAACACATGCCCACTCACTGGCCTTCCTCTGACACTGATGTATTCTCCAACCATCCACTTGGGATATTTGAAATACTTGCTTCCAAATAGCATCATCTATTCTCTAATGATTTTCTAGCACAAATGTCATTTAGGTAGATAAATTATTTTCTAGCCATGCTGCGATTAGCCTCCCCTATTTTCTCCCAGCTACTCTTGTTAAGGACAGGTAAAAAGCAAGTTTACAAATAGCTCCCTTCTAAGCACCACGAGCTGCAGTTCACAATGAATAAACAGAAATAACAGCAGAAATGCTATTGAAATAAGAACAGCAGAACAGCATTGTCTCCCCTCCCACATGACTGTCCTTCAGCTACCTAATGCTCAATAGTTTCCGAGATCTCATTTTGGGAATGCTGACAGTTTTGGATACTCCATCAGTGTCAAAACCCAAATTGGCACAGTCCTCTGCTTCCTCCCAGCTCAGCTGTAGTGGCTCAAGGGCTCCTGCCTAATCACATAAATATGTTTCTTTGCAAATTGCAAAGCTGCCTGTCAGTCAACTCTCTGAAAATCCCAAAGGGATCTCGAAATTTTGAGAAGACATCTCTCAGTGATTTCAGCACAGTAGGAACAAGCCAACTGTTTTATTACAATGAAGATATGTTCCTGAAACATCTGCCCAGGAGCAATTTGTAAGATGGACCTCCAAGAATTCAGCTCACCTGTGATGCTATTCCAGCACCAGCCAGCAGTCATTATCTAATTAAAGCTACAAAAGATTTCCTTTATAAAAGATTTCTTTTACTAAATGGTGTCACTTTGGGAGGAGCCACATGATCCCCAAATTCTACTAATAATTTTAGGCAAGGTACAAATAGCAAAAAAAAATTGGGGACAGTTTATTCAATATCTTCTAAAGAAAATAATTCATTCTGAAGTGATGTTATACATTGCTTCCCTTTAGACATAAATCTGTGTTTTTTAAATGGCAAAGAAATTAAAACTGTTGAATAATCTGAACACATTTCATTCACCTCCCAAGTGAAATAATTCCTTCAGCATTGACTCATTCTGATACTAATTTCAATTTTAACCTTTTCACAAGACACATGGAGCCAAACAATCCAAATACAGAAGCAGGCATCATTTAGCATTTCCTGCAGGTGACTAATATTAATTTTCTTTAGAAATTAAGAATCAGACTATACAGATGGGTACACTATTTGGTTTGCTAAACATTCTCAACAACTTACATCTTATTTCATGGTTTGGACTCGTTTGTTTCCTAAACAGCAAATTGCACAGTACTGAATAGGACATTTATGGACAACCTGCACTCAGTGACACTGCTTTAAAAATCAGTGCAGATTTGGGGCCTTTGGTAGTTAGTTTCCAAACAATTAAAAAATGATCAAATTAATGAGCATTGCCTAAGTCTGTTGAGGATTTTACCTCCAGGACAAGGCCTTTCTGAGCTGCATATGCCAATCTTTTTGCCCCAGCTCTGCACCTGTGGTTTCCATAGGACAGCACACCTAAAACACAAGAACACTTCATCCTCAAGTCACTGTAGGAGATCAAAATTGAACTCACAATTACTGCTTTGTTTTACAAACTCCAAGCCTTTTGCTGGGTGCACACATCCCACTGCAGGTAAGCTCTTGGATGCATGGGGAATTGCAGCAGCTGGGGCACAGCACTCCAGATCAAGCAGAAGGCACTTTTCAGAGCACTTTTACTTAGAGAAGTATCCATTGTCATTAACAGCTTTTATTCATTCTCACTGTATCCCAAAGAGGTGGAAAGTTTTCGCATGTGGCTATTCAAACTTTGAGGAAAACAGAAGGATTGGAAAGGCAGTGCTATAAAGATAATTCCAGTTAAATGAGTATAAAATTATTTTATCCAAACGCTATGTTGTATTCACAAGCAACATCCACGTTTTCCTGTCAGCTATAAACTTTCAGAAATTCAGCACAACATTAGAGATATTGAAGTCTCATATCTACTCCACCCTTTTAGGCTACAAAGACATCTTAAACTCAGAGTATCTCCTGGCCTAAAGAAAGTAGCATGAACATAAAATGTGTCATGCAGCAGAGTCAAAAACAAAACCCACAGATGAAAAACCTCAAATCCCTCTGTTTCAAGGGAATAAAGAACATGTAATTGTGGTAAATTTGCTTTTCTTGGGGGCCACTAATTTAAAACAGGAATAAAACCACTCTATTTTCTACACTGTGTAGCAAGGGAAGAAGGTCTGGAAATTCACTTGTATATTCAGGGCAACTGAAAATTAAGTAGCTTCAAGGTTCAAAAAATGATGGTGTCAATTGTCTTCTATGAAAAAAAATATTTTAAGATAAAAAAAATTTTATTGGCATCTACTCTGACCCCTTGAGTCTGTAGGCAAGACTATTGTACAGTAATTGCTATTTTATATCCATAATTTGCAGTTGGCTTTTTTATCTTTTCTGTTTTAAACCAGAAAGCATCTTCACTGAGAGACCATTTAACATCCCATTGTGGAACTGTGCAATAGAAATCAGGTACAAACATCTGCACAGTTAACGACCAGCACACCTGAAAGAAGTTCTATTTTCTAACTCTGGTGCACATCAGTTCATGAAAGTAAAAAAATATTTCCAGCAGAACCAGATGCCTGACTTGCAAATCTGATTCCAATAGTTTTTCACTACAGTCCTCAAGAAAGTAGAAATCTCCTAACAGTGGGCAAAAGTCAAACCTAAGCAATACCTTTAATTGGCAATTTAAGAAGGTAAAATGGAAATGGGTTTTTGTGAAATTTAACTCAATGTGTGTTTGTGACTGCCTTTGTCAGAGCAAATATAATCTATAGGGAACTCTGCTGCTCTCCTTTCTCCTGTTCCTTATAAATCAGAAAATTAATTACCCAGAAAATGGCCTCCTGAAGTAGGAAGCTGAACAGGTTCAATGTATAATTTATATATGGAAATGCAGGTGTCAACACTGTGACAAATCATCAGATAAATATTTTTGCAGTTGGAGTTTTCTGTATCTGTCTCCCTCAAAGAAAGACCATGATACAGATTATCTCAATGATATGATGTTGTTTGGGTATGTGGAGCTGAACTGCATTTTTAATTTTTTTCTCAGCTACAAATCAATCAAAATGAACGAGGCTTTTGTGCTGTATGAGAGAAGCTGTTCTGATGCCATCCCTCTCAGAGGGCCATTCACACTGAGAGCACTAACATGACAAAAATAAAAATTAAACAGAATGAGGTTTTCCAACATCCACTTTGCTGTCTTTGAGGGGATATTTTAAACTCCTCCTATGGCTGACCAGGGTGTTCTGGATGTTCCTCTCTTGTTTTGAGGCTACCATTGTAACTTAGTCCAGTCTTTTCATGCAGGTCTGTGCTTCAAGTGAGTAGTTTTGCTTTGAAGCACATTTCTAATAATAGTCTTTGAATTGATAACTATCTAAGGGGCACTTTGTAAGGTTCAGAACCTCTAGATATTTCAAGTATGACAACTGAATCCAACAATGTCTCTGTATTGGGGTGTTTCTACCATGGGTGTGGTCAAATAACACCTGAAATGCTGATTGCAGTTCCATAACCATTAAAGAGCTTTCTCAAAACCAGCTACCGGAAGTTATTAGAAATTCTGAGTATTGAAGCTTTAATAGGTTTAAAGATAGGATAACATCTTTGGGAGGGAAATGAGTGACGTGTCTCTGTGACAACTCCTTGTTGAGTGAGGAATCCCTGTAGTTACGTTTCCAAAATGAAAATGTTTTTATCTTAGAAAGACGGACCTTTCTGGGGTCTTACAGCCTCAGCCCATGAATGGGGGTAAGAGCTGGAAAGACACTTACTCAGAGAAAGGAGCAAGGAATTTAAATATTTCTGTTTACCTGAAACC
The DNA here is from genome assembly GCA_013398995.1 of Alaudala cheleensis. Taxonomy (NCBI): domain Eukaryota; kingdom Metazoa; phylum Chordata; class Aves; order Passeriformes; family Alaudidae; genus Alaudala; species Alaudala cheleensis. The sequence continues at coordinate 156,660 of VWYE01011782.1, read as the reverse complement.
ACATGGACCCAAGGGCAGTCAATTAGAAAAGACATTTGGATAAGTTTCTCCCATCATTCTGCTATTCACTTTTCAAGTCAACACACACCTTCAGCTCTGGGAGGAGCTCCATATTTTAAGTACATATTGCATACAAACACATTTCTGGTTTCTTCTCTTTGGTTTTGGTTGTTGGCTTGTCACACTATTATCCTGTTCCCTAAACATAATCTCTTGGAGACTCTTTACTAATGCAGTTGGAAATTCAGTCTCATATGGTATGGCTGTTTTGGTATTAAATTCATTCACAAAGAGCCCTTCATAACAAGCTCAAATTCATAAAATTATTTCCTACTCCAGCCAGAAGGAAATATTTAATTCCAAGTCAAGGAATTGCAACAGCACAGGCTTTTGCCTGACCTACAGTGAGGGGTGAGGATGGCAGGTGAAAAGAAAAAAAAAACAAACAACCAAAACAAAGCCTTAGGAGTAGAGGAGAAACTTGGTCATGATACATCAGTTACCACTGGCAGAACATGAGCAGTGACTCCTGACTGAAACAGGCACTTCAAAACAATTCCCCTTATTCCATCATTAAGATACTCCCAAAAGAAAGGACCCAGAGACACCAGGAGCAGGGACGTGGTGCTCTTGCTGTCCCAGACTGTCCCTGTGCCCATGGGCACAGCTGGCACTCATCCCTGCCATCTCTCCCAGGTGCCTGCTGCCAGCCCCCCATGCCCAGCTGTGAGGTACAGAAGGAGGTCCCCAATCTTACTGTGGCTGCGCCGTGCCGGCTTCCTGAGCACGGCCTCCTCCAGGCGGGCTCTCTCCTCCCTCTCCCTCCAGCGCCTCAGCTGCTCTTCTCTCATCTTGTAGAACAAGATCTGCTTCTGCTCCTCGTTCAGCTCTGCCAGGAGCTCGGGGTCAATATACATATCACGCAGAATCTGCTGCAGCATGGTGACTAAAAAAATAATAATAAAAAAAAAGACAAGGAAAAACAAAAGAGAGAGAGAAACCTGCTTCCAATTACACCCACTACAAACCCCCACTGATGGCACTCCAGAAAGCCAACAGCAGCAAAGGAGCTCTCCCACACCTGCCTGCCCAGGAGAGGTTTGATTCCTGCTCTGGCCTTTTTTGTGCAGGCATATTCTGCTCCTTGTCTTGACAGGGACAGACTTCTTTGCTTATCTCATCCTCCAAAGGTAGGGACAGGTGTCAAGTGAATGTAAGAAAAATGAACAGAGCAGGCTAGGGAAAAAACATCAAATGAAAAGGCTGGGAGAAAAAAGTAAAAGTCCCTTCAGTGCTCCTGACTGCGAGCCAGTAAAAACAAGGGATTCTTGACTGAACCCAGCAGCTTTGCTCCCTTGAGCAGAAGGAAATTCAACATAGAGAGTCTCAGAGTTTCAGGTCAAGCAGTTCCCTTCAGCAGCAATACACTCCCAAGGGCTCGAGTGTTGCCCAGGGGCTTAAAGTGATGTCATGGTTAAAGGTATCACCTACACCAATATCCATGTCACTTTGGGAACTGATCTCTCCTGATAAGAGAGGAGTTTGCATATTATTTCTCAGTCTAGCCTGTTAGCCAGTCTCAACAGAGCAAGGCATGTTAGAGGTCACAGTTACCTGGTGCTGACACATACTGTCATGCAGCAAATTGACTAAAATGCTTCTAAAATTAAAAGCAGATGTTACAAAAGCCACAAGAATCTTGTTATCACTTTATAAATAAATTAATATGAATTAAACAAGAGTAAGTTCTCTGCAATTCACACAGACTATGCAAGCCCTGATGTTAATTCATTTTCCACTTGGTGACTGGAGAAAGTGACAATGCTGCTCTTCCAGGAGATCACAGCTCTTTACTGTGTAACAGTCTTATCAAAATCAGCAAAAATAATATTTCAGCACTAGGGCCAAAAGCCACTTATGTAAAAATCCCAAACCAAACCAAAGCCAAACACACTAAAAAGCAAACCCTCTGGATCTGGCAGCCTGTTTTCACTGGGCAGAGGATCAGCTCCTCTGAGGAGGGATGGCACACTGTGGGACAGGGCCACTTTGTGAGGCAAATCAAAGTGTGGCCACTCAGAGCCACAGCAAAGCACAGATCACATCTGCAGGCTGAGCCACATCCCACTGCTTGATTTTTACACAAGAAAGAGGAGAAAGAGCAGGCCTATGTTTCCTCAGCAGAAACCTGCTTTATAGATGAGCTATCCAAGTCTAATACAACTTCCATGACCTCATATTCCAAAACATCCTGCTAGTGCACCTACTCATATGTCCTTCTTTTGAGGTATGCAAAACACTATTGCCCGAATTTAGGTGGAAAATCAAACTGATATAAACTAAAATTCCATTCTATCACCTGGAAACACAATGCCAAAGATGCTGGAATAATGCATTCAGCAGAAACAGGATTTCAGAACCCATCATGTAGGGGCTGTAATGAGGGTAGTCCACACATTACTCAGCAATTCAGGGTAAGTCTTCTGTACAGATTTTGTCTCCTAAAACAAAATGTATTTATTATTTTTTTAAGAAATAGAACTTGGCAAGAAAAAACCTAGAGCAAGAAAGATTTTGTTATGCCTCTCTATTTTACTTAGTCAGGTATAGAAAGGGAGGACCCTGAGGGGGTTGGCTTTTGTTTCTCTGCTTCTATTCAATTATATTAGAGCTGTGGCTCCACATTTTGGCACTAATTGAAAAAGACTCACCTTTGCAAAGGCTTTGGGGCAAACAGTTTCACTGTTTTACTCATTTGTTATAATTCTTATTTTATTTTGCTTCACTTCACAGACCAGAAATTAAATCCTGATCAGAAGCTATCACAGTGCAAAGAACAAACTCTTCATCATGGATTATGTGTATTTGAGTATGATAAGCAGCACCATTTCTGAACAGCATTCAGCTGCAGAAGTAGCTCAGGATGGAGATACAAGACACAATGCAAACCAAGATTAAGGCAACTCCCTGTAATGTTCAAAGAGCAACCACCAAGAAAAACAGCAAGAGCAAAGAGATGAAATGACATTTCACCAACAACTCATTGCCTGAAGATTATTCACCAAAACTATTTGAGGATAGTAACCAAACCATCAAGTGGAATTGATCTGTGTGGGAATTATTTTTTTCTTTAACAAAATAAAGTCACATATGGAAGTGTTATCATCTAATCACAGCAGCAAATCTGATCAACTTCTTTGTGTAGAATCTCTTTGGGTTGCAGCAATCCCAAAATAAAAAGATGGAATACAAAGAAGTAGAAAGATAAAGAAACATCCCATCTGACATGAGCCAACATCCAACAGAAGTAGAAACAAACATCATAAATTTTGCCATTCATTTTTAATCTACTAGACACTGATTCTCATTGCAGTTCATATTTCCACACAATGGAATTATTATTATCATGTTTTCACATAGCTGGAATTATCACAGAGAAATTATCATGATCTCTACTGATTGCTCAGAAAATTCAGCAAATCTACGAGGTCCAAAACAACCTTGAAGAAACACCAAACCTACTGTAACAACTCTTGCTGTTTCTAGGATTAGCTCATATTTTGTTAAGTGATGAGCTTTGCAATGCCAACCAACTTAGAGGGACAGGAAATCACTCAGGCAAAACAAAAAATAAAACTGTTATTGCAAAATAATTATTCTCTCTCTTCCCTTCCTTTCCCAGGCCTGATTAACATATGGATAAATTAATGACTCAGAAGAGCAGGGAAATTTCTGATAAGGATGCCTGCTTCCTGACTGTGCCACCCATCATCCTTCCTAGGAAGTATTTGGAGTAGTTTAGAAGGACAATGAACTCTCCAATACTTTTCCACCTTGGTTACCCCTAGTTCAACAGTCCAAGCTGAGCTAAAATCATTACAGAAACATTACAACTCAACAGCCTATACCCAAAATAAAAGTGACTATTAATGGAGTTCTTTGTTGGCAGTCATCACCTTACAATAATTGCCACACAGCTTGATGCTCTAATTAGTAGCAGTCTCTGCAAGGAGCCCAGAGCTGTTTAAAATTTAAGCTTGGAGTTTCCTTTAATCTTCAATGGCATCTTCTGGGACTAGACACACTCTGTCCCACCTCTGGTGTAGTACCTTCCTGGCTAAGCACTCCTCAGTGCTGCCACTGGAATCCATCTGCTGGGGAAGGGGAGGGAGGGAAAGGAAGAGGTACAGAAAAACGTTTTCATTTCATTTTTTTAAGAAGGGGGAAGTCCTTTATTGGCTAGGGGCTGCAAATCTCTTCATCCATTTTTCTCTGAGCATGTGCATCTTCCATTCCCTGAACTGAACAGCTCACTGGCAATGCTCATTATTGCTGAGCCAGGAGAACAGCATTTGCATTTTATGACACAGACATAAAATCTACTTTAGCCATGTAATTTACATAGAAATGTTGTGCCATAACCTATACATTGCAGGGGAAGAGAGGGCTGTAATACATCTCTCTCCTTAAAGAAAAGGATATGATTAAGAAAAAAAACCCAGTCAAGAAAAAATGTGACAATCATGTTTTCCAGACTGTGAACTCCATGGTCTTAATTTCTTGTGGTTTGTGTCTTTATATTTTTCATTTTTTAAGAGGAAGCAGTATGCAGTATCTTAATTTTTTCAAGTCCTGCTGTGTCAGCATCAAATAGAGAACAGTAGAACCTGGAACTGAATGGTGCAGGAGGGAGCTGACCATGCAAAAGGGGAAAGGTAAAATTAACATTTGGTTGAGGCCTCCAAAACCCTACAAATCTGTCACTACAAAAGCAAATGTGCTTTGGCACTCCCCATGAACTAGCCTTATGTCTGATTTGCAAGTTGCTGTTAATTAAAAGCTAGAAAAAACCAAAACCAATTGAGAACCATCCCTTCCCCAGCTCCTCTTTCACAGATGGGTTTTACTCCATTTCCATAGCCAGGTCTGTGGCTCCCTCTAAGGGCTGAAAGGAGTTTCTCAGCAGCACAACCCGCAGCTGGGTCAGAATGATTGCTTCCCTGAAGCTGCTATTCCATCACAAAGCACCACATAAAGCAAAAATGAGGGTGTGTTTTTGCAGACCTTCCTTTTCCACAGAGCTCTAGCATCAGTAAATCAGACTGCAGCATGTTTTGGAACATGGGCAGGCTTTGCATGCTCATCACCTGCTCTGTACTTGTTCAAGATTGCTATTTCTGTAAGGCACCGGTTTATTTAGAGAGAAAAGGAAAATTTAAAAATCTGAGATATGTATAGCAAAATAAGAATGAAATAGATAGATTAAAACCTCATCTTAATGAAACAAAATGCAGCAAGAGAGCTACAAACCAATCCATGAGAAAATACGTCTTGTACTGTCAGTCTTACAGCTGCAAGTGAAATGATGCTAACTGGGGATTTTAATGGTGCAATGAAGATTTACAGTGGCAGGAGTCTCCTCAGATAGATGGGTTTTGCTTGGTTTTATTTTAATTCAGATCTGTTATTGCTCAGTCCCACACAGAAATGAGACAATCACACTTACAGAGAGCACTGACAGTAGGGAAAGCAAAGGGATGGGAGCTAACCCAGGAAAAGCACTATTTGCAGTCCAGGGCTGCAGAGTAGAGCCATCCATCATGACTCCAGTCTCTCAAGGTTAGTTCTGCACTCTGCAACACTGCCTGCCCTTCAGAAGAAGTCCCATCAGTGATTATTTTTGCCTGGCACTGTGGCAATCCTACCCAGCAAGGTTACTTTAGGGCTACCCCTTTGTGCTCTGTGCCACAGCTGTCATACACACAATTACACTGGAGCCTGTGATGCCTTCAAGGTTCAGCACAATTTATTAGAGATTTGGGGAGCTGAGTGGAAAGGGCAGCCCTTAGATTTTTCTTCAAGTTGATAACAGACATTCCAAACTCTGACCTGCATTACCAAGGTCCGAGACCAATGTAGAACAATATATACTTGATGTTTACTGCTACTAATACACTAACAATAGCAAGACAAATCAAAGAGCTGGCAAGTCCCATCATAATTTTTAAAATTAAGACTAAAGCATCCTCTATTAAAATAATTCAGAGTGAAAATGAGTAAAGTAAATCAAACAGGAAAAAAAAAGCCAAGGTTCCCTTGACAGAGTTCATCTGAGGAAACATGGTCAAAAAGTTACAAAAATGTAGTGTTCCCTAAGCCAGGTATTGAAGAGAGAGACTTTGCAAAGGAAGGGCAAAAGATGATGACAGAACACTCCCATACACTGCAGTTAAGTAGAACAGAGTTCTGGGTACTTCACCCTGGGATGGTGCTATCTAATTCAATTGGTGTAGATCTTATTTGCCATACAGTAATCAAGCTCTTCAGGCCCTCAGCTACAAATGGGTTGTACATGGTTGGCAGGCAGCAGGCTCTGCTTAGGCAGCAATTGCAGCTCACTACATGTCTGTAGGGATCTAACCTTATCAGATTAAAAGGCACACTGGTAACAGCCTCCAAGGACTTGCTTTGTTCAAAACGAAACGCAGAACACACTGCCTCCTGCTCTCCTATTTACACTTCCCTGCTCACATCAGGATCCTATACTGCACTGCACAAAACACAGCCTGTGCTTACACTGCAGGCCAGCTTTGTGCTGGCTAAGTACAAAATACATCAGTCCATCTGTTTCTCAGCAGAAGTCTCCAGTGGAGACTGAAGGAGGCCATCCATGACCCTTCAAAGGAGAAATGGTTGCCTTTCAACTCTGGAGTGCTAGGCTTTTCTTAAGGGTCTATACACCTTTTCTTTTTATTGATTTACCTCCATCTGATCTTTAAAATGATCTGTTAACCAAGGAGGAAGCTCTAAGTGCAGACAGCTGCCTAGAGAATATTGCTGTGGTCTGCTCTTCTTTCCCTGCCCCTCAGCACACACCTTTCCAGACCCAGCTGTCTGCACAACAGGACACTTACCTTCAGGAATTCAGTATTCTCCTCCATATGAATTACTTGCTTTGTGTATCTGCAAAGCCCAAAGAGACCTTGGAGTTCCATGACCTAATTGCTACATGAAATTATTCCAGCATTTGGTATGTTTTCAGTGAAGTTCATTACAATAAGCTACCCAGGAGATATCATGCTCTACATTACACAAGTTTCTTCTCTCACATATATATTAACTTATGAAAATGCTCAGTAAGTTCACTTTTTTCCATCTCACCATAAGTGCATCAGAACATAGCATGTAAGTGCTAATTTCCTTTAATATACTCCCTGGTACCATTCAGCTGCATTATACATAGTGCAGCAGTCATAGCATATCAACTTCCCATCATATCAGACACTGCATTACAGCAGCTGAATTGATTACTTGGGTAATTGAAGGGCACTGATAGAAAAATTTTTAATCATTGAAGTGACTCATCAGCTTTATATACAAAATGTCTTGCTTTAGTGGCACCATGCAAGTGACTGACTCAGGCCATAGCATTTTTGCCCACTTAAGCCACTTCTTGTTCTTGTCATCTTTGTTGGCAGTACAATCCTACAGATTTACAAAAGGCAGAGCATAAACTGAATGTTGGCTATAAAGGATTTCTTTTGGTTATCAGACCCCTGTTTGCAAGAGCTAATCAAAATCCAGCTAGACAAAAGTAGTTTTGTTCCTGATGGGAGTTTTTGTTTGTCTGTTTTTGTTCTGTTATTCTTTTTTTTATTATTTTAATATTTCACTCACCAGAAGAAGCCAGCCTTTTCTTTGTTTTCAAGACCAGACAGAAAAATCCACAAACACTTTAGGTATCATATTGTTCTTTCATTTTCAGCTTCACTTGCTGCCCACCTCCTAAGGTAGCAAAACCTCTCCTACAAAGAAGTGCCTAACTTGCTGCTGCAGATCACACTGAGCACTTTCCACATCTTGACACTGAGGCACTGTTCAAATTTTAAAAAGCAGTACCTTTACGATTTTTAAAATCCTTCCCTTTTACTTGGAAGTCTTATAAAGACCTCTCCCACTGCTGTCACATACCATGGAACAAAGAACAGCTCAGGACATTCCTGAAACTTACTTGAATTTTATTTTTTTTAACTCTAATCATCTTCACAGTTTCAAACCACAAAACCTGGATTAAGCCCAGTGGCTCATGTTCACAATACAAGCTTGCATAGCTTTGGTGTTCATGTCTGTGCTCCACTCACCTGACAGAAAATACCCTCTTCAAAGCTATTTGCAAAGTGATGACAGATCCAAGTTTCACAATAGGAATGTGTCCCTATCAATCCCTTGTGGCAGCCTTGGGAAGTAAGAGCACCTCTATTTCATTCTCTCTGACCTTATCATATCCTCAGTCATAAGAGTCACCTCCTCATTCTTTTCCAACAGTGCCATGCACTGCACTTCTCCAGGCTTTTATTTTCTCCTAAGTTTCTTCTTTTTACATTTCTACTGTTGCTTCCTGCACTAAGCCTCTGCCCACTATCAACAGTTCCTCCTGAGGATGACCAGCTCAAACAACTTCATCCCTGCTCCTCTCATTGCAACAGAGGACTGCAGTGTTTCTGTGGCACCCCAACTTTCCCCTGTCCCAACAGCAACATGAGCCCCTCTATGTTCCCCATGACCCAAATATGCAGAGGCAATAATCTCCATTATATTAAATATATGATACAGTATGACCACAAAATGACTAAATACTCAGAGTTGATTGAGGAATTTCTTCGTACAGAAACTCTTGCTTAGGTGTAACTGACACTGTACCACACAAGCTAGTTCATACAAAGAACATTACATGAATTGGGCAAACATTCTAGCCCCTCCTGAGTAACAACGGACTCAAGCAGGTTATGGCTACTGCTCCAGGTATTTCTATCCTTTTAGTAAGTCATCTGAAGCCACCTCCAAGCCCCCAGTTTAAAAAAAAAAGGTATTATTTCTAATTGCAAAACAAGCATCATTTTCATGTGTTCATCTTAGAATTCTCTAAGTACCTCCTTATTTTGCCATGGTGCAGTGAGTGAGCTGCCAGTGGGCAGGGTGATGTGCCACTACCACTGTTCTGTATTTTCTGCTCTCTCACTGCTACCCACGTGGGTTGTCAGCAGTGGGGATCTCTTTCATTCCCAGCAAAGCCCTGGAAGACAGAAACTGCTGTCAACTGCCCTCAGAAATCTGGAGTGGGGCTCAGACTCAGCCACCAAAGCATGCTCAGTCACAGGCAGAGTCATTCCTGTAATGGTCAGTCTCCAGCTGAAAGCCACTCACAAGTGGCTGCAGCTGCCCTTAGGTCCATTTCTATGACAGCTGGAATAATCTTGACATTTGTTAGCACATCACTGATTCAGCTCCTGTCGTATTTTCAGGGTTCATAGCAAGATTTACCTGGCACACTCCACACCAGCAGTTGCCTTCCTGCCAGGCCCTGCCTTCTCTCCCACACTTGATCCAACTGCACAACCCAGCAGCTCTGAGCTCTGCTCCACTCACACCACCACACACTGCAAAGCCTTGAGTGTTGCTCTGCTCCCAGCTACAGAGCAGCTCACTGCTCTTCATCCTCAGCCTTCTCTGTGTCCTCTCCTCACATCACCAGAGCCCAGGCCAGGATGCATGTCTGTGCATCCTGTGGCCCAGCTCTCCGTGCCAGGCACACATCTTCCAGAGAAGCTGGGCTGGTGGTGCCCTGGAGTGTGCTGCTACCTCCCTGCTAGACCTGCAGGTAGAAAAGATCATTTATTCCTCATGAGAGCAGCAAGCAGGTCAGCTTCTGAAAGCAAAAGTGAGGCTCAGGGAATTCCTCTCACAGCCACCATAAACTGCACTGTGGCTGAGTGTGAACAATGGAGGAAGACCTGGTCCCTCTGATTTGACTGGTAAAATGTGATTTATTTAGTGGAGGTGGATGCTTTTACATGAATACTCTCAGGAGTTTCAACTCACTCATCAGTAGGTTACATCTTATGGATATAAGCAGCTCCTGTGATTGAATTATACTGATAATCAGCAGCCTGTGAGCAAGATGAGTCATGCACTGACATGGAACAGGTTAGTGAGAACTTTTAATTTTTCACTACTGGCACCACAAACAGTTCTTTGCTAACTAAATTAACCACCAATTCTGAACCACATGAAGCAACCCCATTTCCTGCTATGAAATTCAGAAAGGTCACAGATCTGTTAGGTTCAGCCTTCAGAACAGATGCTACAGGGATAACTGGGTGAAGGTATAATGTCTTGTGATGATCAGAATGATCCAATAGCCCCTGCTGGCTTATTTACTATGAATCTATAAACTCACCCAAGAGTGAGACAGACTGCTCCTAATGGAGCTGTCATCAAGCAGATCTAAGAAATCAGCACTTAAAAAGTATACATACCAGAATGCACTGGAGCAATGCTGGAGTTGAAAATTTTGGTTTTAGTCTTTAATTTATTCATTTAAAGAATAATCCTTATAAGCATAATTATTATAGAAAAGAAACAAGAGAGCTTTCTATCCCTCTCTAAATTTTATTGGAATTGCCTGCAGATTTGTCTCCAGCAGAGACCTTTGTTGGCCCAGCTGTTAAAGAAAACATAGACTGCAGCAAGCATTTAACTTTATGCTGTAAAGTCAACTTCAGTAAAATCAATGGGATTAGCCAGAGTGTGCAATATTAAAGAGCTTTGTAGGTCACTGAAGAAATGGGATCAGACATTGCATTTTCCCTGAGAAAGCACAGTAACTACCAGGGACTATTATGTGACATGTGTGGGAACAGGGTAATACAGGCCAAATTCCCATCCCAGAAATAACCCTTTGGAAGCCATAGGGAAGCTCCTAACACCAAGCAAACATTCAGCTGAAAGGCAAAAAGCTACAGAGACCCTCTGGAACAGGGGGATTGTTTGGAGAAAAGATGCACATGTACAGGTCCCTTGGGGCAAGAAGAAGTAGGAGAGCACTGTAACAGCCTTGAGGCTGCACAGAACTGCCCCAACTCCACTCCAGGCCCTCCCCATAGACCCCAAAGCTATGCAAAGAGTTTGGCTCAGCTAAACAGGACTCTGGTCTGGAGGTTGTGTTTTACTGCAATTTCTCCCTTTCTATTTAGCCTCTCTTCCTACAGAAATACTCAGACTGTATTTCTTTAGTTGTTGTCTTTGTTCCATTACAAAAATGCTGCATTAAAACTCATTTTCTGTGAATAAAATCCACTGTAGAGCAAAATGGTCAATATTTCCATTCTTTAGGAGGGATACTGCAGGCATTCAGTTTGTAGAACAGGGACTAAATGCCTAGAGAAGAAAAACAAGCTGCAGGAGGATGCAGATGGTTGATGCAGGAAGTCAGTTTAAGGTCACAGCTGAATTTAAGGTCAGAGCTGAATTTATAGAAAGCAGAAAGGAAAACTTGTATGAACTAAAAATAAAATAAACAGACTACACTGTTTCAATAAAGCAAGAGCCCATGTTTTAACCATTATTTAATATTTCATTGTAATCTAGATTTTCAATCAGAAGCTATGCTGGACAGGTACAAATTGTGAAACTGCAACCAAGTCCAGATTTCCATGATGTTTGCCTCCCAGAAATTCATGAGCTCCCGGAATTACTATGATCTAGTTTTCATTATGAACAAATTCCCTTTTTTTTTTGATTCAGTAGTAGGTTGAACACAAAGGTGGGTCTCTGCTACTGGTATATCACTATATCTTCCAGCTCTGATATATCAACAGAATAGTTTGTACCATTTAAGATACGTGACCTCCTAGTGAGCAAAGATATTTTGTGGGGTTTTTTTTCCTAAATATTCAGCAACAAAAAAATCATATGCAAGGATATCTTTCTGCATTTACACACTCCTTTATCACACAAGGATTGTAAAAAAACCTACATGCAACTCCACTCAAAAGAAAAACTCTAATTCCATAACTTTTTATGTCTAATTATATATTGTCCTCACCGAAGTGGAATGAAATGAAGAAAAGGCACAACAATCTCAGAAGAACACATTCTTTCCTGAGCATCATAAATACTTGCACACATCCTTCCCTTGCCATTTCTCTTCTCAGGTTCATGTATTGGCAACAAGTCGTTTTTGTGAGTTTTACAGGCTCTTCTATGCTCTACAAAGTCAGAAGTTCAGGTACTTTCAACCATTTCTGGTTTTCTTAGGAAAAAAAAAAAGAAAGCAATTTTTTTTACCTTCCAAGCAATTGTACAATACCATAAGCCAAATGCACAAGCCCTTTTCTCTGAACAAAGAAGGTGCTGGATTGCTTTGCTTCAGAACAGGCAAATCTCCACTCAAGTGATGAAGAAGAGTATTTCATTTCAGGAATCTGTCACAAGGAACAAGTGTGGTTGGGTTCTCTGTCTCTTCTGGAATCCCTGCAAAGGTCAGCTGCAATGACTTTCCCATCTCCCCAGGCAAGGACTCTGGTCATTTTTTATACAGCTCAGCTATAGCACCTACCTGCTTCTTTCTCATGATATTACAATTTTCCCTGCCTCAAGAGACAGAGCTGGAAATAGAGCACTGCAAGTCAGAATTGGTTCACTGGTTTTGAATCTGTCTCTTGAGCCTCAGCATGTGCAACTAAAGGAGAACCAGCCTAGAAAAACCTCCTGCTATTAATGAAAATGATTGGAAGCAAACCCTCAAATACTCTGAGGGCCTTAGAAAGAACTGACAAAAATTAATCTCAGCAGTGAAGAAGTTCCTCTGATCTCCCTTATAAACTGAAAAAGAACAGCAGGATTTATATAACAATAGGTAATTAAAAAGTGGCATAGAAGATACTGAATATTTCGCTAACATTAGTTCTTAGTGTTGTTTGAATTCTGCAGTCAAATACATGAGTTCTCTGAGCCTGACAGAGATAAAGCACAAATAACTGAATCTAATACCTTTCCCTGAGCACTAAATGTACTAATTGCAGAAAGCAGGATCTAGCCTTCCTTTTGTACTCTACATGTTGTCACACATGGATGGAAATAATTAGCATTTATCAGAAAGGGTTTGGCTCAAAAATGTTTCAGGGAAAGCTTAAGTATTTTGGAGATGTATCAATAAACATTTCATTAAGAAAGGCTGGTTAAGGCTAGGTCTACCTATGCCCCAACATAGACATTCTCATTGCTCTGGCCCCAACAGTACAATCTTGGATGTGCCTGAATGAATTCCCATCCAGACCTACTGTCAGCAGACAGCAGGCAGAACAGAGGTGCATTGTAGCCCATTGCCAGCTCAGCTTCATGCTTAGCTGGGTACTTCTGCAGCCTTCTAATTGAAATACCAAGGTTTCAATTCCAGAGATGACACCCCAGTACAGCTCTGGTTGTGGAAGCATAAAAATAAAGCTGAAACCTTCCAATGTAGTAGAAAATGAAAAACCTCAAAAAACTCTTCTGAAACCAAGCTTTTGTTGTGTAGCCAGCCTCTATTGTGACACGTTATGAAGCAAATTATCTTTTTACTGAACCAGATGGGAAGAATGAAAAATCTATAGCTAACTTCAAGTCTGCCTGCTGCACACAATATCTAAAATATTTTCCAAATGCAGAGTGGCAGAACAGTTCTCCTAAATAGGGGATTTGCTCAGTGGCCCTTCAGATCATCATTGATACTCCCTTAACCATTGCCTAGTTTCTAAAAAAGTTCATTCATTTTCTTTCAGAAAGTTTCTTACCAAAGTCCTGAGGGGGAAAAAAAAAAAGGATTTGAAAGTAAGTTACATAAAAGGACATTCCATCTCCCAGCCTCAAAAAAACTAGAGAGCCTATAGCAAAGTTACTATCCCTTCTCTCTTTTTTTCTTTTCCCCTTTCTTTTTTCACATGAATAAACTCTTTAGTTCACCTCTGACAGCCTAGGACTCCTATTATGCTAAACACTTCAGCCAGAGAAACAAGGAATGAAATCTGGTCTGTGCTCATGATAATAAAGGGTTCCCAGGTAAAAGAGGGTTGCAATGGTTTATAATGATGCTGTCCTTTGGTCACACAGAGCTCCTGCCCCACAGAGCAGAGCTCAGGAACATGCACTGAGATGGTTTAGGCTTTACTGCCTCAATGCAATTCACAGACATCTAATTCACTTCAAGGACTCACTACCTAATTACTAATGTCTCAGTACTCCAGGGAGAAAGGGAAGTATTAACCCTGGTTTAACCACTTTAATGAAAACCTGCAAAGAAATCAATCTTTGCACAGAGACACAGCTGCATCTGTGCAAGTCTGTGCCTCTCAAGCAGCCTGGGGACTGCCACAGGCAGGAGCATCTGCACACCCTCACCAGAGTGCCACAAACACACAACAGCAGAGTGCATCACAATAAAGGTGTGTGCTGGTTGACCAGGACTGGTGCAAAATTGGCCAAGTAGAAGTGAAACTCAAGACTGTGAATGACCTCCTGGACTGAGCTCTCAGAAACCATTTGTCCCAAGAGCACTCCTTAAAATGCTGCAGAAGTGAAGGATGGTAAATCCCAAACCATTGCACTCAGAATTCCTATTGCTCAGCATCAAGTGGTTTGGTCATTCTCCTGAGACTAACTGTGCTCATGCCTTGGGGCTAACCTGAACTTCTGCCCTGACACTGTTCCAGCACCAAACTAAATTAAGAATAGGGTTTTGAAAACCCTGAGGAACATTAGCATGTGGGACTCATAAAAGTAACTCACACAAAGTAGAAACCAGAGCACTGCAGCACTACCAACAACTTGCACCCTCACATGGCAAGCTTCCAGACTGAAGTTAAACTCTGCCAGGACCACAGACTACCATATCTATTCCTGTCAGTCATTTCTTTGTTTCCCAGAACCACCTCTTAGCAATGAGGACTGAAATGACTGATCTTTTCCACCTTCCCCTTTTCTTACAAAGGGTACTTTCTTTCTGGTTCCTAAAATCACAGACTTCAATTCCATCAAGCCTCTGTCCATCACAGGGATCTCCAGATAAGCTGCTTTGAAATGTGAGTCAAGGGAAAGGCAGGATATAGTGGGGTTTTTTTCCTCAGCTGAAGATACTCAGGCTGACAGACATCTCATGCTTTCCATTTAGTATTTTGTTTCTGTACTAAAAAGCATAAAAATCTGTGGGTGTATGTATATTTTTATTGCACCAGCACCACACAAAACAGAAAGCAAGAAGTGGTGCATAAAAATTGCAGTAGGGGAAAGCAGAGACATACAAAACTATTGAAAAATAAAAGGATTTGCAGGATCCAGATTCTGGATGTATGGACTAGGACACCTGAAATTCTACTGACTGTCACTGTAAGTGTTGCTGCTTTTAATTAATTAGGAATACTCAGCTAAGCCAGTCTGAAAGGGAAAGAAGAGTGACAGTAGCAATTCATACACTTATGGAGCAAGTATTTTTTCACCATCAGGAAAGGTTCAGTTTGGGAATATGACCATTAGGTATATCCCATTAAAAAAAACCCTGACCCAACTGCCAGAACTCCAGACATGATCCCTGGATAGGCATAAATTCTGTCTCTAGTAAGTACATAGGAACTTGGCAAGTACACATTCATAGTGACAATTTGTCCTGGATTTGGTGATATCTGTAGCCTACTCAGGCCTGGAGTTACAAGAGCATTATAAAACACCAAGAAATAAGGACAAACAGCATGCTCAGATCTCATCCAACATGCACAACATGCAGAGTAAATCCAGTGCAAAACAGATGTGTGTGCTGCTCTTCAGGAAATCTTGGACAGAACTCTGGTAGCTGCAATTACATGTTTTTACCTATGAGAATATAGAACCATTTTCATAATAAACCAGAAGTGTGCCTCAAACTCAATAATGGTATTTGCTCTAATGGATTCCCCATCCAAGAACTGCAGAGTAATCTGAATTGCAGAGAGCAATACATCTCTGATGTCCTGCACACAGCTGGAGCAGCACTGCAGCAGCAGGGAGGTGCAGCCCCATCTCAGAGCACTGAGATGCAGGGCCCTGCTCCCTGTGTGCTGGTGTGTCCCCATGGCACTGGCTGTGCATCTCCACGTGCTGCTGTAGATCAGCCCACTCTCAATTCTCTCCCCACAGCAGTGTACTGAAGCACGACCACAGGCTCCAGCCTGCTGCTCCTCTCAGTTATCTCACCCTCTGCTCTGACTCCTCCACTCTCCCTTCTGTTCCCTTAGGTTTATTTTCATTGCAGTCACAAGTTTCGTGCTGAGCAAGTAAAATGATAGCTCCTTTTCTAAAAATCTTTTGATGCTTCCCAAAATAACTGCATCTACCAGACCTGTGAACCAGACCAAAATACCCTTCCACTAGTATTCAAAGGCAGAGAAGATAAACAGCGCTATATATGAAATCAGAGTATGCTCCCCAGTGCAGAAAGTCCTTTCTAATGATCTTTTTCTGGTATTTTACTGCTCAGATCACCATAGATACACACTGTCCACTTTTTTTTTCTCCTGGGAAGAGGATAGTTTACTTGAAGCCACAATCAAATGAATCACATTTCCACCTTGTAAAAAATTAAAGCAGCAAATTAACCCTCAGATGAGAGATACATCACAGTGCAGAATATTAGATTAACTTAAAGCAATCCATCAACTAAGAAAAGAAGAAAGACTCATCCATTTATTCTAGATAATTTATTTTGCTGAAAGGAATTTTTTTTTCATTGGTATCTGCACAGAAAATAGTTCCTCCCTGCCTCTCAGTCCTGGGATGTGCCTAGAAGAGGAGCATAAACACAGCTCAGGTCCCCCAGGACCCCAGAAGCTGTGGAGGCACAAGGCCTCTGGAGACCCAAGCACACTGACCCTCTCAGCAGAGCTGGCCAGTTCATGCTTCACCACAGCTGAGCTTGTTCCTCACCTGAGGAGCAGGGACACTGCTGGCTCCTCTCACTGCCTCTGCCACCAACCCTCTACACCAGCTTAGTGATGAGATATCTTTAGATTTCTCAATTGGGTGTAAACTTTCCCAGTGCAAAAATTGCTCCCTGTGCATTTGTACCGCACCCAGCACAATCAGCACCTGATGCTGCTAAGAACCTTGTGCAGTACCTCTTAAAACAGATTTGCAGGATTACATGCAAACAGAAAGAGCATTTTAGCTTGACAGTGCTGCAGTCAATACATTTGGATTCCCAAACCATCTTATTTTGTCATAATCTTTGAGACTGATTAGTTTGCATATAAAATCACAGTTCATTTGGCACAGGATTTCCATACCTGGCTGCTTGTCAGTGCTTTGTGCCGTGTTATGAACCTCTGTTCCCCCATTAGTATTCACTGCAGCAAGATGATGAATGACACTGAAGATGTGTTTATCTGATGTGATTTCTTACTTATCTTCACCCATTTCCTTTATACCTCATTTTGTTTCCTTTGTTATCTTCACTCTTTTACCAAGGAAAACTGTTAATTTTTTTTCATGATTACCATTTTCTACATATCCATGAGCCTGATCCAGCTCCTCTGATAAAATTCCAATTGACTTCAGCACACACTGGAACTGGCCCCTGTGGAGGATGAATGTGTCTGGCATGCCAAATGCTGCAGTTCCACCCCCTACTCCTCCTCTCGGGTTCTTGTTCTTTTGGGGCTTCACACTTTACCAGCTCTGCCAATAAAATGCTAACATTTACCCCCTTGCCTGCATTTCAGAAATATCCCAACTCTGGCCATGCTGACAGCATGTGGCAATCCTGCCTAAGCCTCAGTCTGCTCTCTGACCTCAATAAACAAAAGTACCTTTGATACCCAAAAGCCAGCAAGAACCAGCTCATCTTGTCAATCTCTGAAGCAGCAGGAAGGTCTCATCATTTTGTGACACTCAGCTTAATCCATGACTGATCTTGGTCCCTTTTAAGCAATCCAGCATTCGTGCTCTACATCATCTGTAAAAAGCATTTTTTCCTGCACGTGACAATGCAAACATAACACAATATACTCAAGAATTTTCCCCATTACAGGATGTAAGGTAACAATATTTACCTTAGGACTCTAATTTTTGAATTCATATACAACTCTGTCATTTCATTGGAAATAACAATGCCAGCAAGAATTCAGCTCATCCTCCCTCTCCATAAGCCCAGCCAAAAGGACCAGCTTTTTAATTATCAAGCAAGAGAGTCAGTAAAATATCTCCACCTCCTTCACAGGATCCTCAGGCTCCAAACTCATTATCAGATTGCTTTTTAAGAGTCAGCAAATTAAACTCCCTCCAGCGTTATAATCACCACAGTGATTAGAATTCCACGGTGCAGTGAAGTTTTAGGAGGCTCCAGACTTGGAGCCACTGTTACAAGCACAGACTGCAACACACAGCCCCCACCAAGCAGCACCACACTGGGAAGCTCAATCTGCTTACTGGAACAAGCTTTAAATAGTATTAACTGGCAGACAGCATTTCCTCCAGCTCAGGCTGCAGCAGCACCAGGGGGTTGTAATGCATCCTGAATAGAACACAGCACATGCTTGGTAAGCTGTCCTATAACTGGCTCTTATTTATTAGAGATTCAGCTCTCCCATAAAGTGGGCTTAGAAAGGCAACAGGAAAAAAAAAAAGCCAAACCTGTACCTTATTTTCAAGCTATTGCTTCAAAACCAGCAATTTTTTGATAACCAGTTTTTTTGAAAAGCCATGCTTTTTTGATAACCATTACAAAATAATAATTGAGAATAATTAACAATTAATCTGAATAATTTCAGAAATAATTCTACTTGATCAAAAACAGTAAGTCAGAGATGGCACCTTCAGGCTCTAAAGCTTCCTTTACAGAAAAAAAAGTGGTTTTTTCTCTTTTGTATCTCTTTTATATTTTAGCCACAGACATGAAAGATGAGCATGAAGGGCTTGGACCATTTCTCAAGCACTTAGCACCTGCCAGGTGAGGTCCAGGAAGGGATAAAATTTGGCTAGACCTTGGCATCAGCTTCTGGGAGCACTCTTAAATCTGGCTGCAAGTAGATGCCAATCATAATCTAGTCTCTCTTGGAATTCTGTCCCTTATTAGATTCAATAATCACTCTTCTGAATGACAGCAGAGGGAAATTCACTAAAAACTGTTTTGAAGATCTGAAAGGCTCTCTCCCAGTGTGATAATTACTATGTTTCCATTTCTGTTAATGACATGTAAGAACTGGAAACAAAAGTAGTGGTGGAGGATTAAGTAATTATGGAGTATTAGATGCATTTGAAGAGCAGGGTCACAGAAAAAGCCAGGAGGAGGAAAGGGTGAGCATGCTGTGGGCTGCTCATCAGCCTGAAAGCTATAAAATATTCCCCCTTACTCACAGCGTGGTGGCTGTAAAGGACACAGACTCACAGTACGGATCAGCTGTTCTTTATTGTCCCCATTCTGGAGAACTCCAGCTTTTATGGGTAAGTAAAGCTCTTGTTAACTATAGATAGATACAATCTCTAGTCTGTGATTAATTTTCTCTCATCTAGAAATTGCAAATGTATGTGACAGAAATAGCAAACTAATTTAGGATCATTTAAATATACAAGTGTAGTTCTATGATAAATGCAATACTATAGGTGACCTAAAATTCTTGTGTCTTCTATTTCAAGCAATACTTAACACTTACAGTCACAGGAAAATTAAGGCTGGCTTAAAGAAAATCAGCAAATTATGAGAATGGCAAATGAAAAAGGGAACTTAAAGCACTGGAAAACGATGGGTTCTTATGAAATTTAAGTATTTGAAAGAGAACTGAAATTCATTCTCCTCTATTGGCAGTACAACATCCATCAAAGCAAAGATGCTCACATGTGCCTCTGCATACATTGTGCACTTTGCCAAGCACTGCTTTTAGGTGGTCCAGCCTTTGAATATGCTTCTTTATGACTCAACCCTCAGCATAGGTAAAGCTGGATACAAGCCCTTAGCTATGACCTTCCCACGTGAAAGGAATGCCTTTCAAGCTGGATTTAAAATATACCTTTGAGGCTTTAATTTCCACTAGTCTCCAGATCACTCCAAGGTATTGATTAACTGGATCAAAGGGTTCAGCTTTCCACCTTCATTCACATGATGGCAACTCACGTCACAGCTGGACCTGGTGACATAAGCAGAACTAATCTTAGTAATACTCACTATGTTTAAGGGTGAAATAATCTCTCTTTAAGAGCAGTCTGACAACTGAGCTGCCATTTAGAGTAATTACCTTCCTAGTCAATTAAATGATTATTCAAGTAAAGTTAAACAACTCAGTTTTGGGACACTGATTAAAAAAGCAGGTCAAAATTTAACTGTAAAGCACTTTAAACAGTCAGAGATGGGCACAAAACATAACTGGACTAAACCAGCATTAGACAGGTATTGCTTCTGGCTAAACTACCTCTACTTGCACAGGTCATTTCTGTAGGACTGACTTTCTATTGCAATTCAGGTGGAGACAGCTGAACCTGGTGGATTGTTTCTTCTACTCCTACATCATTTATGTGTATCTGTCCTACTTTCTGAATGTTCTGCTCAGAAGGCTTATTCTTTTGATATATTTGCTGGTCATGGCTCAAAGTTTTTATTCCCACTTTTGTTCCTGCTCTTACCAGCCTGCTTTTGCTCACACAGCATTGTTTCTGCTGCCCAAGTACAAAACTCTGACAAACAGAAACCCACACGTTCCTAATTACAGGTTTGTCAAACTTGTCTTTAAAAAAAACCACCAAAACCATCAATTCATGTAAAATCATATAACAATTCAGGCAATTTTCAGATGTAGGCTGTGTTACCTTCCTTACAACAAAAAACACTGAAGCCAGCCTGGACAATTTTACAAATTGCTTGTGTATGCAGTTTTCAGCATTCCCCAGCACCTTGCCATTTGCTTCAACAGCACTATAAACCCAGAATACATCAATACCATAGGGAAATCCCACAGCTGCTGCTTTTAATTCAAGTTGTTTTTCCTTTTAGATTTTAAAGCATTGTATCAGATGCACTTAAATAAATCAGAGTCAACAAAGCTTATTGCTGTGTAGAACCTAATGAAAATGCAGCCACTCTCATACTGTAGAACTAGAAATACACTGCAACAAAGTGAATAAAGCCATCCTGACCTGTACAGGCTGCAGGAGGGGAGATAGGCTCCCAAAAGTAGTTTTGAGCCAACTCCTCAAAGGCTCTCAGCCTCATTTCTGAGGTGCTTCGTGAAACAAAGCTCATGCACTTGAGGAAGGATGAGGTTGTGTCTGAAGGCTCATACCCTGTATGTGTTTCCATCTTCTGTTTCTAAGGACTTGTTTGTATCACAGGGTCACCAACAATCTGAAAAAAAACCCCTCTTCTTCCTCTGTTACAATCCAAGTAACTTTTAATATCCATTCACTTAAACCTATCATTCTTGTACTTTGGGATCCCTCCACATGCATTAAAGAACCTAAATTAAGTAAATAAAATACAGTGCTGTGCTTTGAAAGAGCTGAATTATCTTCTCACTATTCTCATATCAAAATCCAATCTTCAGGGGGAGCTGTTTTCTAATGGTGATACAATTTAAATTAAATTTGTACAGAAAAAGTGCTTCATTAAGGGCCCAGTCCAGGGAAGGACAGTGAGAGCACATTGTTATTTTTAAACTGGAATGGGGACTTTGCTATGCTCCTTCGCAGTTAAGAGTACAAAACTATGTCCTGTCCAGTCTAAAGACATTAGGGAATGAAAGCAGCTCAGCTTTACTCAAAGATCTGTAGAAACACCTTCAAAAACACTAATTCCAGACAGACAGAACAATACCTATTTAATAAAAATTAGCCCATGTTGCAAATTAGAGAACATTTGTAGACTATAAGAAATATCAGAAGTATTTGGAATCAGAGCCTTTCAATGCAGATGTTTAAATATCTAGCATCCCTAAACTATTTTATCCAAATTATTTCATCATTATTTAACTTCTTTGTGCAAAAAAAGTAGAATAGGAAGAAAACTAGTCACAAAGTAATTCAGCCAAGACAAGCTCAGCACAGCAAAAGAATCTTATGACTTGCTCAGACAGTCCCTCCCTTTATTTTTTCCTGAAAATCCCCTCCCACACACTTTGATAATTTTAATATTAATAAAATTATTTAGATAATTTCTAACAATTGGAAGCATTTCTTCCAGACAAATAAAAGTGAGAGAAACCTGCCAAGATTTTCAGACCTGATAGTTTTAGGTAATGTCAAAAAAGCTGGCACAGCATTACATAAACATGAATTTGTCCACAAAAATCTTACTGCAACCTTCAATGCCCAGGCAACACCAACCCACTCACACAGCACAGCCAATAAGGTCAGCATAATTAACTTCAAACAAACAAGAAATTACTCAGCAAAAAAATATCAGATTTTAAAATTAAGACATTCGTGTCTATCTGCATACATTTAAATTTGATCCTTCTTGCTCTGCTGGGAACAAGCACAAAAGTAACACTTTATAGACATTGATGAAGTGCTGCACCAGTGAGCAGACTGTGCTGAGCAGCTCGGGTTTGGAGCAGAGCTCTGAATTGTTGGCCATAACTTACAGCAGTGTGTTACTTGCATTAAGCACCAACAGAGCTTATGAGGGCACAGCTTTAATTTGTGTGTCAGAATTGAGAATGATCTTGTTTTACACTACAAAATCTCTTATACTGCATAAAAATAGCCAAACACACACACCCACTAAGCAAGAAAAAATATTCTTAACACATTATGCAACCAACTTACTCAACACTGTCTTCCAAGGATCTTCTTCACATCTCTCTCATAAAATGGGCAAAACACACACCAGGGTCAAAATCAGAATACTCAGCACTACAAAATTTCAGACAGTGCCACAAAAAAATTTTACATTTAACAGAACTTAGGCAAATTCCCACTACTGTCCACTTTATTCTGGAGATCTCTTAGATTATTAAGGTGCCTTGATGCCTTGGGAAGGCTGACCTGGAACAGAAACTGGACAGAGCTAGAGAATAAAGTAGATATTTATTGAAAGGCCTTTAGGGGTACACCTTGGGCAGCACAAGAGCTTGGCCAGGGCTGCACCCAAGGTGGACTTAAAATGGTCACAAAATGATGCCCAGTCATGAGGTCCCACTTATCTAAGTTTTGGTCCATTTGCAAAATGTCCAATTTAATTGTCCAGTTACAGCTTCAGGCTGTGAGGTCTCATCCTTCTTGTTTTCTCTCTCACACAAGTAGAACAGACAAATGCACAGGCCTAGGCATTTACCTGCATAGAAGCAGTCATTAATTAAACACTAGAAGTTCAGGAATTTTAGTCTGGACAGTGAGACCTTTGTGCTGTGCCTGTTTAGGTGGAGTCAAGGCACAAAAAGCCAATAATTGCATGTTTTGTCATTTATCACCTCTCCATGGAGCTCTGCTGCCCCTGGGGTCCTGGCAGAGCCTCCTTACTGTGCCAGCTGTGCCCAACATGCACCAACAGATTCTCCCAAGAGATTGGTAAGCTGAGGGCTCATATCAGCAAAAAGGCTTCTGTTTTTCACAGCCCTTCTTTTGCTTGGCTAAAAAACCCCTTGTATGAGTTGTCAGCCAAAGGAAATTAGTGTTTTCTCTGCCATGGAGTCTAATTGGCTTTTTCTCCACTGACAGCTCTTTGAGCTAAATTTAGGGAGCCAGGAAAATTAGGCTGAATGCTATTTGGCTGAGACTATGGCCTATTTCCCATATATACATGATAACCATAGGGAAGGGATCCTTTAATTCACTTCAGGCTGCAAAACTTAAGATGCATATTAACTGCATGATCAAAGGTATCTTTAGAGACCAACATCATTCAACAAATGCAGCAAACTAGATCTCCAGTGAAATTTCATTCATTTCCATAAATGAAGCCAATTTATCCCCAGCTGCCACAATTTGTGTGACTGTTTATCTGCTCACATGTAGCTTGGCTGCACTGACAATTGATTCCTCTTTCACAATACATGATGAAATCAACACCTCCTGGAACCAGACAACTGTGAAAGAAGTTGAACTTTGATTTAAACCATCAAGTTTCCTGACCCCTTGTTTATTAAAAAAAAAAAAAAAAATATTACTCAAACACAAATTGTGCTGAGAGTGCTTTGCCCATTGCTTTTGAGCACAGCACATTTCTGGCTATTCCTGCAAGCACTGGATCTAGAATTCCCTGACCTTACATAATGAATTGGAGCATCTGGGAGCTCAGGCTCAGCATCAGCCTATGAAGCTGGTGTATGTCCAACTGACCTATTCCCTAAGCACTAGGTCACTTAAATTTTCAGGCATGTAAAAAGGCACTTGCTGGTATACAAGTTGGCAACATTTTGATACCTTTACACTAAAGTGAATTTTATCCCTACTCTCCATCCCTGGAAAAAAAAAAAAAAGAAGTTTAACAGAATATAATTAAGCAGCTTGTCATGCTCTTTGGCACATATGTTCTCCCTGAGTGTACTTGGCTGGCTTTATTTTGACTTATCTTACTGACCTGTTTTAGGCTGTCATATTTTTTCCTCTTATCTGTTTTCAGTTAGGGTTCTGCAGCCATTTTTCTTGTTGACTCTGAAACAGAGACTGGACAGAACTAGAGAATAAAACAAATATTTATTAAAAGGCCCCCCAGGATACCCCTGGGACATCCAAACTAGCCCCGATGGCTCCTCTAAAAGCCCCCTCTCCTCCGAATCCGCTGGCCATACCCCCTGTCCCCCGGGTCTATTTGGGGTATTCTGGGGGGCCTTTTAATAAATATTTGTTTTATTCTCTAGTTCTGTCCAGTCTCAGTTTCAGGTCAGCCTTCCCAAGGCAACAACTCCACAGGGCATGAGATCAGCCACAAGCCAAAGGGATCTGCTTTCTACCCACAGCTTTCCTCACACACACTTTCCTGTACTCCCTCTGTGGTGGAATTCAATTACTCTAGAATAAAGCCAAAAATTATAAAAATATAGAGTTGCTTTTCCCCTCCCAAACAATCTCCATTTCACAATCAATTGCCTTTTTTTTTTCCTCACCATAACAATGTGTCAATTTGGGTTACCACAAGAATATCAGTATCTCCTTTTACCAGGGCCTCTTCTGAGTCTACATTTCTCTACTTGTGTTCTAAAAACTTCTGCCCACCTCAGTTTCTTTTTCTACTTTACTGCTAAGTGATTTCTTTACCTCATTTTAAAAAAATAATAATAATGTCATGCATGACAGCACATCAAAGAGAGCATTTGTGACAATGAAAAGAATTTTAGACACGGATTACAGAAAGCTTTTTTAAATCCTTATGATTAATAGATAATAATGTAAATATGAGCCAGTCAGGCCTAAATTCCTGTCTTCATCAGCCATTCCACCTGTGGCTCAGGCCAAACAGTGAAAATCTCCTTTAAAACCTCCTGCCTTCTCATATTCTTTGAATAGTAAAACCTTCAAAGGTCCATCCCACTGGATCAATAGGCATTGAATACTTTAAGAGTTCAGGATGGGCTAATGCAGTCCAGAAAGGCTGCCAAAGCCACAAGCAAAGGCTAGATTTTGGGAACAGCACAGTGGGCTTTCCTCTGTTTTCCAGTTCTAGGCAAGAGGTATTTTTAGAGCACACTTGTGCATTTGAGCATTAACATGGAGAACAACTACCCATAGTGTAGACCAGGAGAAAAGAATATTGGAGAAAATATGGGCCTTGTCAGATTCTCAGAGTGGGTGGAAGGAGATATTTCAACTCCCAGATAATGACAGGGGCTCCAGCCTTTTAGGAAAAACTACACAAAAAAATATACTCACCCATTTCAACTCATTTCCTCCTGGAAGGATGTTGCTGAAGAATGCAGAGGAACAAGAGTTAAAAACCAGCCAGGTCAGGAGTTGTTCATGATTATATCCATTTCATCCTCAGGATATTAGTTTTAAATTCTCTCCCCGGGTCCTTTTTAATCTCATGATTTTTCTCCTACATCTCATCACCCTTGAGTGCAGTGACAAAGACACAAAATGTATCTTTTAACATGGCCCTAAGTGGCTTTCCATGGAGACATAGATAATAGCTTATCTGATTTATAGGACAATTTTCTTGCCATGGGTTTGAAAGTCTGAAGAGATGGAGGATCTGTTCCTCCAGTACTTTACTTCATGCACCAAGATAAGATAGCTCTATTGGAAAGAATATAAGTCAGCCCAGTCCCAAAACAGCTGCATGACTTTCTAGAGATGAAATACAATAATTCACCACTGGAGAAATTTTAAAAAACAGCAAAATCTTTCCTTGGATTGAATTGCACCTTTCTCCTCCCTTCCCTGGGAACAAAATGAAAAGCAGCAGCTTTGCTATCCTTGGTTACAGCAAAATGCTATAATCATGTAGCTGCACCACTCACAGCCAGCAGGAATCTCTCTGACCTTACAGGCTTTATTTGCTCTTCACACACACATACACTTGCCAGCCCTCCTGGACTTCTCCATCTCCAATTTACACCTTCATGTTTCATATGAACAAATTCAATATCACATTCTGCGACTACAAGACCTGGAGCTTTATTTTGACTACTATACGCTAATACTTCTACTCAGCATACAGGTACATTTATTACCATAGATTTATTTAGGACATGCCCCACCAAACCAGGAATTATTTTATCTATTTTAGGGAAAAGCATTAAAAAAAAAAAACAACTGTGAGAAAGTGAAGACTTACAGCTCCATAATTTTGCAGGCTGCCACACTAACATGAATGCAGGTCAACTTCTCTTTTTGCTTTGTTTTTAATTACATTGCTAGACAGACCTAACAGCTATTTTGCAGTATTAGGAGTTGAAATTTTCGTTTCTTCAGGCTACATCTTATGCTTTTCAGCTCCTCTTGGCCTGCAGATCTCTAGGAGTTTGTCAACCCTAGCCCTCATCCCTCAGCTGTGACACAGAATATATCTAAAAAGAGACTTGTGTTTCCTGCCCTGGTGATACAACATATTTACAGAAGACTACAGTCAAGAGAAGGCCAGATGACAATTTCAACAAGAAAAAAACAAGAATAGAGGGCTTTTTTTCCTCTCTCAATCCAAAGTTACTTTGTGGCACTTATCTTTAGTCATGTTCTGCAATCTAAATTACAGACAAATTTGACATAAATACTTTAATGAATTTAAGTGCAATTAAGCAAGATGAAATCTCCACCAAAGAAAATCCCTGTGGAGTTGATTACTAGGAGTTAAGAAAGCATACCTGGGAAAGGATATATAGTGTCTTCTTTTACTGTTCTTTCTTCTTTTATTACCAGAGACATTTGTCTAAACAAAGCTAAATAGACCTCTATTGTGCATAATTACCACATCTTTATACTCTGGAAAAACACATTACCTTGTTTTTCTGCTTTGAATAATGATGATAATAATCCATGGAATAACCTTCTTAAGTATATTAAAGATAAGTGACAGAAGAATAAGTTCAGTATGTGAAATTACTGAAAGAAGAGGCAGCAAAACACAAGGTATTTGACTGGATCAAGTTATTTCACGCCCTCAGATTGGTTCACACAGACCCCACGCTTTTCAGGACCCAAAAAACAATAAGTAATATCAAGAGTAGCATTTATATTGAAGGATAGAGTCTATCCTTCCTCTAGAGAAAAAGAGAATATAATTTCTACACATGTGAAATACAGCTATAAAAAGGAAAAAAATCAGAAGCCATTGCTGTTTTAGACAGGGCAAAGTCAGTTGGTGAAAGAGGGAGATGTGTGGGATTTCTCTCAGGCCCTGAGGACTTTATAGGTCAAACCTAGCACTGAGAATTGACACAGCAGTGGTTCACGGGATCCAGAGAGCTCCCTCCTCATGGCTCTTGCCAGAAGCCAGATGAAATTGCTGTGCTACAGCATGTTTTCTGCACTATTGTCTCTGCTCTCATTAGGATGATCAAAAACCAACTCCCACAGCAAAAGTCTGGTCCCTATGCCTCTTACTCAGTATTTTATGTACAGATTTATGTGTGAATTAATAATCCATGCCTTCAGCTCAGGAAAAAAGCCTTTTGTACCTCAGTCTCAAGAGATTTCTAAACTCAGGCCCTGCAGGCAATGAGTGCCCCGTTTCCCTCTCTGCCATGGTAAATTACTACAGCTGATGAGCAACATTCCAGCAAAAATGCTGATTCAAGAGAAGGAGTAGAATTCCTTTGGCACATGTTT
This sequence comes from Alaudala cheleensis, assembly GCA_013398995.1. Taxonomy (NCBI): domain Eukaryota; kingdom Metazoa; phylum Chordata; class Aves; order Passeriformes; family Alaudidae; genus Alaudala; species Alaudala cheleensis. Next base: position 128,625 of record VWYE01011782.1, on the reverse strand, counting down.
GTTCTGCTAAAAGCCTCCTCAGAGGGCAGGCAGGCACTCCCTGCTGTCTGACCAGCTGGCTGGCCTGGCTGGCCCCCTTCCAGCCCGGCTCCCCGCAGCCCCTGGCTGGCAAAGAACCACTGCTGCACAAACCTGGAACAAATGGTTCTGGTTTGCCTGAGTTTCAGTGTCTCAACAATCTATTCCAGCACAGGATGAAACAAAACATCAACACCCCAGAATTTTCCACAAAAGAGAAATGCCCTTTTCTGGTCAGTTTTAGTCAGAATCTGTATGTTCTACTGCTTTTTCACAAAAATAACTGTCTTAACAGTGTCTGCTTCACTGCCCCTGCAGAAGCATGGGCTTAAACACCAAGAGTATAGAGGAATCATCCCAAGCTGGCTAAGTTAATCAAGTTTTTATGAATAGCAAGCATGATAAAATTCTGAGTCCCTGAGAAAAGGGTTCAGTATTTGAACACTGTTACAGTTAAATGCTGCTTTCTTTGAGGCTTTATAAGTAACTCTTCCATCAGCTACTGCTCATTTCAAAATACTACAGACTGAAACCAGAGGGGTGTTTTACAAGGACTTGGTCTGTCATCATGCATATGGTGTGATTCTACTGATCTATTCCCTGGAGAAATGACAAAGCATCTGGATTTCTAGTTACCACTGTACTGACACCCAATGAGTGACCAGGAGAGACTGTCCCCTATTATTTCTAAAGCAACCTCCTTCATCCTAAGAAACCCAATTATCTTTACATAGCTTTACAGATCCTAATTAGAAATGTATTTGCAAACATTACTACTGCTCTAATTAGAGAATACAGTTCTAGAAGTCAAATGTCAACACATTTTGGGTCTTGATAAGATTAAAGCAGAGTTCAGTAGATAATTCAGTCTCACAGGCTCCTAATTTATTTCATGTTGCTCAATCAGCAGCTGTAGCCTTCTGCCCACCTCACTAGATCTTCACTTAAGCTCAAATCTGATTCAGCTGTCAGCTTGCTCAGGTGGTTTATTTTCAGTTTTTCGTGTAAAAAAGCTGCATTCCTACTGAACTTCAGTTACACAAAATTATTTATTCAGCAACATTTGACAAGAGAATTGGACCTAATGAATCCAGCCATTCTTCTAGAGATGGCAGCTTCTTTAAAGCACAAAAGCCAAATTGTTTTTAAATAACTGCTTTTAGTTTTTTGAGGCAAATAATTTTTCATCTCAATAGGCAGTAACAGCTTTTACTAATGTTCTACTTCAACTCCCTTTACTTCATCTTCGCAAAGCATCTCAGGACACTTCTGTTCCTCAGAGGTAAATTCCTGTATATGCACTAAATTAATGCCATTTCATTTTTTAAAAATCTCGTATTAATTAATGGATACATTAGGGACAGAGAATATAGTGAGTTCACCAAACCAAAATAAGTGATCAGTTACTGATCCTCATCAAATAACTTCTGAGGCATGACTCATGAGGCAGCATTTTCAAACTGTAAAGCAGAAATGCTATTTTACTAGAGTTTTGGTTACATCCTACATTATATCCTACTACACATTAACTACTTCAGACATCAGTTTTCCAGCAGTATTCCTTACATCAATTGCCATTTTAGGTCTTTCTGTGTTCAGAAAGTAGATGGAGGCATCTTCACATTGAAAGGACAGGAGATGTTGAACACATCAATTAGTGGTAGCCAACAGCCAGAACTGGATGCTGTACTACAGAGTTGATAGAAATTAAAAGATGATTCATCAAATCATTAACTGTGACACCCAGAATATCACTGAGATCAACAACAGCAATAATTAAGTTGGAAGCAGTAAGAGTGCAACAAAAACAGCTGCAAGGAATGTGGGAAATTAAAGCACAGAAGTCTGATGTCTGCACAGGTAAACTGTAGGATTATGTAAAGCACAGAGATACTAAACACAGACATGATTGAAAAGGATGGTCTGACTTTTGTGGAGGTAAGTAATGCTCAGCCTGTCTCTAAACATATTTTTAAGGAGCTGGTAAGAAGGTCAATAAAGCAGGTACTGTTAATGCATTTCAATTTCTACAAACCTTTCAATAACCTTCACTAAGTTATCTTGGGATATGAGAGATGATTATCTGATGAAGCCTGAAGAGTTGAATAAAGGCTGCTTTTATAACAGAAAGCCAAAATTATTAGAGGTTACCTTTGCTGGAACCCATGTGATTCAATATATTCATAAATGACCTAGAAATAGCAGAAGGGGTAGGAGATGTTTTATTATTTGGAGTACTCCAAATTGACTGTAGAGAATTGCAGGAAAATTACATCACCCTGTGCAACTTGGGAAAAAGACGCACATCAAGCTCAGTGTCTGCAAATGGAAAACAACCTACATGGGGAAAAGATGGCCAAATTATAAATGATGGTGGGGTTTAAGTCAACTCCCTCTACCTGGAAGATAAGAGATCATTTTGATTAATGGCACAAAAGCTATTCTCAAATAGACAAAGAATTCACAGAATACAAAACAAAACATGGCAATCTCTGTCTGAATCCCAGTCCATCTGAGTCTTGAGAACACTTTCTAATTCCAGATCCTCTCGAAGAATAAAAGTGAGCTGGAAAAATATTCTGTAAATACTGAGCAAATTGGCAGAGGAATTACAAAGAAGGACTATAACAAAAATCCATCTGATTATGACAGGCATGGAAGAGCATATAATGAAGGATAATTCATTTCTCTTACTACAGCAACTCAAAGGCCATCAACTTTGACCTTTTGGTAAATATTTTAAAACAAAGGGAAATATCTTCTTCTTACAACAGTCGAACTGTGGAACTTAATGTCACTGTGTGATGTGGAGATAAAAAGCATGAATTAACTTATACAGGTAAAAAAATTCTAATAAAGATTGATCAACATGTATTAGATAAATATTGATGTAAATAGTAGGTGTGTTTCTAAAGTCCAAAGTTGCCAGAAACGAAGAAGTATTTTACGTCATCTGTTTGTTGCATTCTTTCAGGGCCTGCTGCTGGCCACTGCCACAGTAGGTACTCAGTTAGCTGAGCTGCAAGTACTGTCTTTGTGATAACCAGGTATTTAGAAATGACAGGCTTGATTTGGGTCCTGTAATTATTCCTCTCTCCTCCCCACCTCCAACTCGGCCACAGTTATTACATGTTGATTTCTGTTTCCAGATAGATTTTATCCATGCATGCTTATGCCTGCACAAGAGCTATGTGCTATCTGAGAAGTGACCAAGCCTTTGACTTCATGCTCTTGGAATACATGATTATGTTTAGATCTTTACCCTACAGGAAATGATTTTATAATAAGACATTAGCACTGAAAAAAAACTACCAGAAGGAACTCAGTATTTACCATGCTGGCTCACTGAAGTTTTCTATCTCATTCTGTTTAGAAACCCTGAGTAAGCACCTGGAATACCTTGAGCTTTGTGGCGATGACACAGAAGCTGAAGATCAAATCCTTGAAAGTTTGAATGGGATTCTCCTGGCTATTACTGAAGACAGTTAAGTATCACTCTGGATCACCAATTAACCATTTGCATAATTCAAAAGAATTCATGGCAGGTTTTTATTATGATGATAATCTGAATTTCACTGCTGCTGGAACTATAGCTGTCCTCAGCTTTCTTTTCTCTCTGTATAAAACTCACAAAATTACCTGTGACCAGATAAAGTTACTGGTCACTAAAATACCAAAAGCTCCAGAGAAATTCCAGGTTTAATATTCTATTTACTACATTTACCCCATTAATACATAATTTACCCCATTAATCCTGGGATTAATTTAGGTTGACCCTATCAGGTTAGGCATTTTAAAAGTAGTTTCTAGTCTACTTATACAAGAGTCCCTAAAGCCTTTGCATAATCTCCTAAAAGGACATAAACCTGCATTTATTTGAGTCTCCTGGCAGATGGTGATTTACTACATTCAGGACAGCTGGCCATGAAAAAAGGCTAAGGGAATTGTCTGTTCTAATTGCTAGTCTAATAANACATGTATTAGATAAATATTGATGTAAATAGTAGGTGTGTTTCTAAAGTCCAAAGTTGCCAGAAACGAAGAAGTATTTTACGTCATCTGTTTGTTGCATTCTTTCAGGGCCTGCTGCTGGCCACTGCCACAGTAGGTACTCAGTTAGCTGAGCTGCAAGTACTGTCTTTGTGATAACCAGGTATTTAGAAATGACAGGCTTGATTTGGGTCCTGTAATTATTCCTCTCTCCTCCCCACCTCCAACTCGGCCACAGTTATTACATGTTGATTTCTGTTTCCAGATAGATTTTATCCATGCATGCTTACACCTACACAAGAGCTACGTGCTGAGAAGTGACCAAGCCTTTTACTTCATGNTCACTGAGATCAACAACAGCAATAATTAAGTTGGAAGCAGTAAGAGTGCAACAAAAACAGCTGCAAGGAATGTGGGAAATTAAAGCACAGAAGTCTGATGTCTGCACAGGTAAACTGTAGGATTATGTAAAGCACAGAGATACTAAACACAGACATGATTGAAAAGGATGGTCTGACTTTTGTGGAGGTAAGTAATGCTCAGCCTGTCTCTAAACATATTTTTAAGGAGCTGGTAAGAAGGTCAATAAAGCAGGTACTGTTAATGCATTTCAATTTCTACAAACCTTTCAATAACCTTCACTAAGTTATCTTGGGATATGAGAGATGATTATCTGATGAAGCCTGAAGAGTTGAATAAAGGCTGCTTTTATAACAGAAAGCCAAAATTATTAGAGGTTACCTTTGCTGGAACCCATGTGATTCAATATATTCATAAATGACCTAGAAATAGCAGAAGGGGTAGGAGATGTTTTATTATTTGGAGTACTCCAAATTGACTGTAGAGAATTGCAGGAAAATTACATCACCCTGTGCAACTTGGGAAAAAGACGCACATCAAGCTCAGTGTCTGCAAATGGAAAACAACCTACATGGGGAAAAGATGGCCAAATTATAAATGATGGTGGGGTTTAAGTCAACTCCCTCTACCTGGAAGATAAGAGATCATTTTGATTAATGGCACAAAAGCTATTCTCAAATAGACAAAGAATTCACGGAATACAAAACAAAACATGGCAATCTCTGTCTGAATCCCAGTCCATCTGAGTCTTGAGAACACTTTCTAATTCCAGATCCTCTCAAAGAATAAAAGTGAACTGGAAAAATATTCTGTAAATACTGAGCAAATTGGCAGAGGAATTACAAAGAAGGACTATAACAAAAATCCATCTGATTATGACAGGCATGGAAGAGCATATAATGAAGGATAATTCATTTCTCTTACTACAGCAACTCAAAGGTCATCAACTTTGACCTTTTGGTAAATATTTTAAAACAAAGGGAAGTATCTTCTTACAACAGTCAAACTGTGGAACTTAATGTCACTGTGTGATGTGGAGATAAAAAGTATGAATTATACAGGTAAAAAAATTCTAATAAAGATTGATCAACATGTATTAGATAAATATTGATGTAAATAGTAGGTGTGTTTCTAAAGGCCAAAGTTGCCAGAAACAAAGGAAGAAGTATTTTACCTCATCTGTTTGTTGCATTCTTTCAGGGCCTGCTGCTGGCCACTGCCACAGTAGGTACTCAGTTAGCTGAGCTGCAAGTACTGTCTTTGTGATAACCAGGTATTTAGAAATGACAGGCTTGATTTGGGTCCTGTAATTATTCCTCTCTCCTCCCCACCTCCAACTCGGCCACAGTTATTACATGTTGATTTCTGTTTCCAGATAGATTTTATCCATGCATGCTTATGCCTGCACAAGAGCTATGTGCTATCTGAGAAGTGACCAAGCCTTTGACTTCATGCTCTTGGAATACATGATTATGTTTAGATCTTTACCCTACAGGAAATGATTTTATAATAAGACATTAACACTGAAAAGAACTACCACAAGGAACTCAGTATTTACCATGCTGGCTCACTGAAGTTTTCTATCTCATTCTCTTTAGAAACCCTGAGTAAGCACCTGGAATACCTTGAGCTTTGTGGAGATGACACAGAAGCTGAAGATCAAATCCTTGAAAGTTTGAATGGGATTCTCCTGGCTATTACTGAAGACAGTTAAGTATCACTCTGGATCACCAATTAACCATTTGCATAATTCAAAAGAATTCATGGGAGGTTTTTATTATGGTGATAATCTGAATTTCATTGCTGCTGGAATTATAGCTGTCCTCAGCTTTCTTTTCTCTCTGTATAAAACTCACAAAATTACCTGTGACCAGATAAAGTTACTGGTCACTAAAATACCAAAAGCTCCAGAGGAATTCCAGGTTTAATATTCTATTTACTACAAACTCCTGGGATTAATTTAGGGTGACCCTATCAGGTTAGGCATTTTAAAAGTAGTTTCTAGTCTACTTATACAAGAGTCCCTAAAGCCTTTGCATAATCTCCTAAAAGGACATAAACCTGCATTTATTTGAGTCTCCTGGCAGATGGTGATTTACTACATTCAGGACAGCTGGCCATGAAAAAAGGCTAAGGGAATTGTCTGTTCTAATTGCTAGTCTAATAAAAGATGCTGTGCCTACCTACAGAATTAATTGCTAGGCCACACCTCAGGAACAGCATCATAATCCCTAACTTCCCATGCCTTATGCAGGCATCCTTTTATAGTCAGAGAAGATAAAACTGTTTTCCTCTTAGCTTTGCCTCCCCTGCTCCAACTCAGCATCAAGCAGAGTAATCAGCTGGAAGCACACTTGCTGCAATTCAAGCAGATGACTGTGCCCATATATTCAGACTCAGACAGCCTTTAAGAACCTTGTTAAATCAGAAGTTTGGATCCCACAGATACCCAGTCAGAACTCTGGGAAACAAAGGAGTATGTGAATAAAACAGCTGCAAGCCTACTGCAGGTATTGCTGACATTCTTATCATTGCAGAGCAGAGATCCTTCCGCCTGCTCAGAGGGAGTGGGATCTTCCCAACTTTGGCAAAAATCCTCAAGGGCAACCCACGATGTGCAGTGAAAGCAGCCCACGCGCTTTCAGAGATAGCCAAAAATGGTAAGTCCTGCTCAAATGTTACTACAAGGCATCTCACAGCACATTAGCTCCCTGTTATCACTCTTGAATTTTGTTTCACAGCAACCAGCTGTTACTATTGCAATTGTTTTACTCCTAAATGGCAAAAGCCTGGCATTCCCTCTCTTTTATCTGTGCAGAGGAAATGAAGAAACCATGTATTGAAGCAGATTTGGTTCCAACACTGATACCTTTGCTGGAGAGCACAGACCAAGAAATGCTGCTTCATGCTGGGAGGGCCATTGGCCGTATCTGCTACGATAATCGTAAGTGTGCACTGAAGGGAATCTGCTCTGCCCTGGCTCTAAGGCATTATTCTAAAAGGCATTGTAACCTGGTACTCATAATAACTTCATGAGACCTGAGCACATTGTGCACTCCAGACTCCAGTCAGGTATGCAGTTCACAGAGCTCACAGACACCTGGCTGACTGCACCCCAAGCACTGCCTGAACTCTGGGTTTCACCCCTACACTTCTGACTTCAAGGTGGCACATCTATAAGAACTGCTCTGAAATTACAAGAGGAGCAGAGCCTCACACATATCTTAACCTATTTTGCAAACTTGCCTTGAGTGCAAATCCTAAATGGCTTGGCTTCTTCCAAAGTAGTAAGAACTTCTATAAAGCAAAGCACTTGTTTAAAATGCGTGTTAGAAAAAAAGAGATAAAAAAAAAATACTGAGATATTTATCTATGCAAGGAATAGTCTTCTCTGAGGACCACTGTTTGCATGCAGGAGATTTTTGTGCTCCAAATTGCCTGGACACCAACTTGCTTGCTGGTCTCACAAGTTAAACAATTTTCATTCATTTATCCAAAACAGCTTAAAGGTTTTTGTTTTTTTTTTTTTTTTAAATCTTTAACTCCCAGACTGACCAAAATATTTACTGTATACTGAAAGAAATATGGAAATTTTCACCCAGTATCTCGTATCCATTACCCTCTGCCTTCCACCCATCTTCTCTAATCCTTCTAGTTTGGATCTGCACAACTTTACTTGGAAAGTTGCAGGTTTGCATCCTTCACTGTTATTAAGAAACCCAAGCACAACAGGTACCTGTACAGATTCCACTAAGCTCCCCATGAGTTACCTGTATTCACCAGGGAATGACACAATGGATTAAAAAAGCTTTTTCCCTACAATGACAGTCCCAGCTCATACAACTCCTGTACACAGCACTGCTGCACCATATGGCCATCCTGCACATCTGCTCCCCTTCTGGCACAGCACAGGCCCAGCACAGATTTGCCAAGACAATTGTGACATGCTTCAATAAATCCTATTACTAATACAGCAATAAATGCATCAAGGAAGAAAAATTAACTTCACCAGTTCCCTGTTTGAATTCCAATTGCCTATGCTACAATAGCACCAGACCCCTCCTGGTGTCTGCCATGCACTCTGTCACCCAAGCAGCAGCCCAGCTCTCAGCAAGACACTGCTGCAAAACCAGTGCCACTGTGCTGTTGAGCCACAATCACTGTCCAACTTGGTCTCTTATAGTTCTTGCCATCCCCAAAATCAGTCCGGATATTAAGCTTTCATTCATTGCAAACTACAAAAAGGAAGAAAACAGCTATCAGCATTTTCCCCAGCAAGCACGTAGATGGAGACAGTGGCTTCATACCTCAAATCTAAGTCAAACCAGGAGGTTTAGCAAAAATCTGTTCCAAACTTGCATTTCCTCCACACACATATTAGCCCGAAGCCATCACACAAAAGCTTTACAAATTCTAACAGTGTGAGACAGAGCCAGAGTACCTTGCTGCTGAGCATCTCAATTGGACCCTTCTCACTGATGTAATCAGCTCTTGATTTAAGCACCTTTAACACCTATGCTTCGCTGAGCAGGCAGCCTTCAGGAGGAGCTGGTGAAGGTTGGAGTGATCCCATCACTGGTCCGAATATTAACTGACTATGCAGAGAGTGAACCACTTGTCCACGTTGCTCTCTTGGCCTTGTACAATCTGGCAGACCTTGGTAAGTAAGGTCCTTTTAAAAGTTTTTACATCTTAGAGCAAAATATCTCCACACTGTCACTGCCTTTCCACGTCCACGGGTTTGTTTGTGGGCTTTGTTTTCTCCTTAGTTTTTGGGGTGGGGTAGGCGTGGTGGTTGGGCTTTGTTTTTAAAATGCTACTCATACCTAATCAGGAACTGGCCACAGTATCTGGACTGCAGAAATAACTACTCTTTTATGGAGTACCAGCAATTACTTATACTACATTAAAATAATTAAGTTTTAACAGCCAGCTTCTGACCCCAAAGGAAGAGGTGGCTTAACTTCATATGATAAATTGACAGTTTCAACTACTTCAGATTTGGTACATTAAAAGCTTGCTTTTAAAATTTCATTTTTATTTAATAATTAAGTTTCTATACCTTACTGAAACAGCTCCCATTCTCATTTACACACTTTTCAAAGCAAAAGAATCTCCACTAATTTAAAATGTATTTGCCCTACTTGACACAAGTTGTGAGTAGCAATGGAAGAAAAAGACCAAGTACAAAATTATTACAACTCTCTATATATGGTCTGGCTAAAATTTGATCTACTGCTTCCTGCATTTAGGGAGAGATGCAGGGGAGGGAACATAATGTCACACTGTCACATTATTCTCTAAGGTCTGTCCTTATTACATTGGTTATATTATTTAATACCATATTCAACTGAAATGTATTTTATGCCCAACAGTGGCAAGCTTTGCAAACATCCATCTTACAGATGTTTAGGATCCCAGCAAGTCTAGAAGCACCTAATCAAGGCAAAAAAAAAAAAATACTACTACAGCAAACTGACACTTTGACACTGTCAATCTTTATATTAAATAATCATACTAGAGATTGACTTGTATAAGTCAGTGAAATTAAGCCAGGCTTAATTTGACACCTATGAGGTCTACAGAAATTCTAGAAAAACAGTTAAAGAACTTGAGGGGAGAAGGGACAGAGTCCTGCTGTCTCAGTGCTATCCAAAGAAACACAAGAGTCTACAAGAACAAAGTTCTTGTAGAAAAAACCTTCAAACACAGTGTCTAACCACTTTAGATCACAGAGAGGTATCTTTACACAGTAAATCAAATTCTAAAAAAAATTAAAATCCTGACTTTGTCACATACCCAGATTCAGCCAAGGAAGCTCTAAGCATGACAAAAGTTGCTGAACAGCTGGTGAAACAACTGAGGAGAGCAGAGAGCCACGAGAGGTTAGAAATTGTCTTTGAGGTCCTGCAAGCACTTGCAGAAAATGGTAAGGCTCCTTTTGGTCTGGGTGGAACAAGGGGAGACTGGGTACAGACTGGGTATTGAACTGGTGTAAGCTCTGGGTTCCAAGTTGGCCATGGGATCCTGCTACCAGAACCAGCAACCCTTTCAGGAGAAACAAGCCCCAAGAACATGCAAGATCCTGACCTGAACATCACTTGAACAGGTGAGACAACAAAGAAAGGAGGGAGAGAGTCTTATTGCACTGCATTTCAGTAGATCCAAAAGACAGCAGATTCAAACTTACTCTTTATGGTGGGTAAGAGGAAAGCAGAAACACAGATCATTTTTTAAATTTTAAATTAAATTAGGTACCAGTTCAATCCCTGTTAGGGCCATTTACTTCAGAGCTGGACACGCTGCTCCTTGTGGATCCCTCCCAGATCAGAATATTCTGTGAATCTGTTAAGATCCAGACTCTAAGCAGCACTGCAACAAGCCCTGACACCGCTCCACTACAAATATTTACATATCTGACCCAGATTTTTCAAGACATGAAAACTCATGACTGGCAACACCAGCAATGTCAAAGACCAATGCAGAGAGCTTTGCTCATTCTGCCTTGGTGTCATCCTAGCTCCAGAAAGCTGTTACAACAAAACCAGAACAGTGACTGCACCTGAAAAGTGACTGGCTAAAGTTCAAGGACTTAGCTTCCTAGTTTGAAATGCTTCCAAAAAGGGCCAAGAAGCTTTTAATGTGCTGTTCCTGTGTTCTCTACAGATGCTCTGAAAGTGCAGCTGGTGGATGCAGGCGTGCCAGAGGTGCTGTCTGAGATCCTGCTGAGGCTCCACGGCAGTTCACAAGCTGAAGACACGTGCATTGTGAAGGCTGCATCGGATCTCATTGTCTCTCTGCTTCTTGGAGGTAAAAAAGGGAATATTACAGGCCAGGTACATAAAGAAGCAGCATCCAGAAGTTGCCATCTCTGTTGGTTTATTATACTTAACAAGGAGCCATTCACAAACTCTTTTATCATCCTTGCAGGAATTCTTCTCAGGCATGGCACTTTTCATTTCTATAGCCCAGTATTTGTGCCTAACAGCAACTTAGCTCATATTACTGCTATGCTGTATTTTGGGCAATATAGATCAAAAAATAAATTATCAAGAACTGTCCACTTACACTGCATCCCACCACTCTCAACTCCAAAGCAATCAACATAAAGGTCTTAAATTATTAACCTTAACAAAGTCATCACCGACTGACAGAACAGTTCAATTTGGGGCTAATAATCATCAGATATGAGATTCTCTATTTCTCATAACACAAATAAGTACATGCAGAGGGTTTTTGCAAAGGGCTGTGGCACAATCTCTTGGAACACAGATACTTGCACCACACCCAGACACTGCAGGTACCAAGACAAGGGCAAGGCTTATTGGTATGGTTGGTTACTCTGTACCCTTCAAAGATGGAAAGCCACTATTAATGAGTGCAGAGAAAACCAACACTATCAGAGTTCACTACTCCCTGGTTCTGAAACTGTTATTTACTTTCCTGCAGACTAGAGACTTCCAGGCTTTTAAATTACAGATGCTAGTGATACTAAAATAATTTGGGGGGCACAATCATGAAGAAAGGGATGATCAGGTGTGCAAGCTTTTGCATTCCTCTTCTTCCTGAACCACACTTTATGAGATGGGAGACTCTGGAAATACTTAATGGCAAACATATTTGTCAGGAAAAAAAAAAATAAAACCAAAACACCCCATCAACAACAGCAAAACAAAATGCAAATCAAAATAAAACCCCAAAACACATAGAAAAACCCCCAAACAAACACACAGAAAAATCCCACAGAGTTACTGCTGTTTTAGGTTTTAAATCACTTTTAGGAAGGGAGGGTTACTCAGATATAAGGGGGGGAAGAAATCTCAAGATAAGCCATTTTATCTTTCAATTCCTATTATAGAAAGCAATGAGCCTTTTTACTCTGCAGGGAGGCAGATTCTTATGAGCAGACTCCTGGAAAGCATGCTGCTCTCTATCCATCAGCAAAAGATCCCCACCACATGCCTGTCCTTTCTCACTCATAGCTACTCTGCTGGCTTCAAACTCAATTAACAAAACTGCTCAACTTGCTGCATTAATAGGTGCTTAATTATTAGAAAAGATTCCCTCACATCTGTCTGAATGCTGTTTTCTTGGGTTTTTTTTTAAAGCAAGCTATCATCCACACATCTCTTCCCCTCCACCTCACAACCTTTCTGGACTCCCTTTCTTCCTTGCCTCATACCTTGTTCTCAATCAGCCATTGTGCACCATGGCTCTACAAAGGCCACAGCAGTGCCCCTGGTGCCTTTGACTGGCCATTTCAATTTCCTCAGCTGAATGGCTGGCTTTGTGGCTCTTCTCCCCCCATCTTCCCCACAACAGCATTGGATGTTCCATGTAAAAGAAGTGAATAATCCCTCTCATGCCTCAGTATGTGCCTCTGATGTATGCATAGCTTTTAATCTGAGAGAAAAAAAAAATCCTATGGAAATCTGTTCTCATCATCAAATAACTTCCAGGCAGCGAAAAGATGACAGACAGCTTTTGCAGCTATGAAAAGTGGCTGTTCCTATCAGACTTTAACTAGGAGCCATTAAATTCAATGTTCTGCTGCTATCCAAGCACAAACTCCATAGGAAAGCAATTTGGAGCTCTGTAACAATCAAAGCAAAGCAACCACTAATGAGCTCTGCATATTTGTAGTTTACTACATGGGGAAAAAAATGCTCTGACATTCTTCAGTTTGAGAGGTGGGGGGGAGGAGAGAAATTAAGTTCAATTAAGGTTAGTCTATATGAAGATCAAAATATTTTCCCTGTAGAAATTTATCAGCCCAAAAGAGGTGACCTATTTCCATGGAACCTGTTCCTAAAGAGGACTGGGCAATTTTCCTCATATACTCTATCTCCAAAGATTCAGACGAGGCAAGAGAACACTTGAAGAATGACAAGCAAAACCATCAGCTATAGGGAATGTATGCATAAAATGGTATCAAAAGATTTTTCTGTGAGTAGAATTCCAACTATTTCACAGACTGATAGTTCTCTCATGAAAACATCCAATTACATTTTACAATCATTTGACAAATTCTTATCTAACATATATAAGAATACAGGGGAAAAACAGGCTAAATGCAATGTTAAGAGATTAAAAGAATAATAGGCACTCGTTCAAAAGGCAACAGGAGTGTCTATGATTTTGAGGTGGAAGTAACATCCAAACCAGCTGAGCTGTTAAAATCACTAAGGCTCTTTACACATTATACATACAAAAATTAGAAGTCTGTACACCTCAGCCTGTAAATTCTGTTAGAACCATGAGAAGTACTAAAGCTACTTTTGGCCAGATCATGTATTTGCATGAGGTGTGTATAGTTTCATGTATAACTCTTTATTCCAGATGAATGTCTTTCTATTTAGTGTTCTTCACACTGTTGGCCACTTTTTAACAACCAGCTGTCCCAAGGAATAAGGAGATGTCCATGTGTGTCAGGCATATACTTCTCTTAAGGTATAACAAACTGCATAAAGCAAAAATACAGAAAATTATTTTCCAAATAGCATCTTCAAAACACCTCCTTCAGAAAGGATGCCATCTGTACTATAGAGGGTTTCCTTTTGCTCTTAAGAAGAACTTTTCCTAACAAGGTGACCTAAGCAGATTCTGAAAACAAACCTGCCACATGTACAGAGCAAGTTCTCACAGACAGGAGGGGAGATCCAGACATGCACTGACAAAATACTGCAGAGCATTGCTGGGCAAAGTGGTGTTTTTTTGGAATGTACAAATCTGCTCTCTCACTGGGATTTAATCAACCAGGTCTCTCCAGGTCAACCCACATTTTTCCAAGCTTCATGTGAGTGCAACACAAATAGACTTCTCATTTCAAAAAGTGGGTTTCTCAAAAGAGGCAAGAAAAACCTAGCTCTGATTCTTTCAAGAAGTAGTTAATGACAATTTATGTCATAGAAAACAAAGAATAACTGCAGTACAGAACTAGTAATCTGATTTACCATTGGTGGCCAATATCTCTGGTTTCACAATAGTGTCTTTAATCTGTAGAATAACAAAATTAAAGGAGTGTTAAAGCTATCCTGGTGAGAAATGAAAAATGCCACTGGTGGCATAGTGCAAAAACAGCAGCACTGAGGGGAAAAAAAAGAAACAGACTGGAGAATCCGTGGTTTTGAATTTGACAGTGATTGTCCCTTGAAAGCTCTCTCAAGCTAAACTCCACTGCAATGTGTCTCAGCATCAGTTTACAGGTAGCTGATGCCCATTTCTCTCTAAAGAGCTGAAAGTTGCAAAAAAAACCAATGCAAAAGCTATAGTCTTGATCTTAGCAAGACATGAAAACAGTCAAAGCAAAGACTCCCTGAATTCTGAATTTGCATCATTCATTTCTATCACTGTTTCTTACCTCTCTCACCTGCTTGGTTCTGCCCCTCTCTGCAGATGGCAACTGCCTGCGCATGTTCCAGCTGGGGGTCATCCACCAGCTGCTGGATCTGCTGGAGAAGCACGTGCGTTGTGGGGACACCTCAGTGCAGCAGGCTGCTCTCAGTGCCCTGCAGAGCCTGGCCATCCCAGGTACACAGCCTCCACACAGCTGAGTCACTGCTGCTCTTTGTACACATGGGGCATCCCTGCACCTCTGTCCAAGCCACCAAAACCAGTCCCTTGTGCTTTGAGGGGCAACTGGCCTTTTCCCCCTCCCCTGCAGGAACATATATTTGAATTTTTCATCCGGACTTCATCTACATCAAGATCTTAAATATAATAAAGCATCATCTCATTACCAGCTGCTGAAATAGTTTCATATTAATAGCAAACAGAAGCTCAAGGCAAAAGAATCAGAACACAGTTCATAGCTTAAAATACAGAGTATGGGGTGGAGACACCTGGTAGGGATGTCAAACTTCCTCTTCTGTAAAGCTAATATTCATTCTTATTACACAGAACCAGTAAATCTTAATGTTCTTTCAAGCTTTTAAAAAGCTCAACTCAGTTATAAAATATCAATATAGAGCATTATAATTACTTGTTTGAGTCTATTACAAACCATTTTAGAGGTTTCCAAGTGTGGGGAAACTTAAAATGCTATTCCTTCTATTAATATATATTAATCTACTTTTCCTCATCAACTAATAAAAATGTCTGTAATTTATCTGCAATATCTGTTAGATATTCTCTAACTGAAATACAGCACTTCTAGAAACACAAACTATCACTTTCAACAATATAATCTACTACCTGGAAAAGAAAAATAGAAGACACTAAATGGAGATTCATAAACATGAATTAAATATGGGTCAACACTTGGAAATAGACACAGAAGAACTTCTCAGTTCATATTTTGATCTTAAAAGAGAACAGATGCTTAGAAGAAGCTGAACAAGTCATTCTGATCTAGTAAAAGGAGTCAGTCTGTGCCACTGAAAACAAGGACATTAAGATCAAGTTACTTAAAGGGTGCTTCTTTATTTGCCCAATAAAAGGATGAATGGATATAACAGTTATCTCCCTCATTTCACTATCCAATCTTCCTCATCACTCCCCCAAAAATATATGCAGAAGATGGGAATAAAATTGCTCCAGAGGAAGCAGCTTTTGGTAGCACAGTTAAGCACTATTAAGAGTCCTTCCAGACAAGCTTCTGATGATTAAAAGGGATTTACTGCACCAGCCACTGGAGCCAAGACACAAAAATGAGGAGAGGAAAGCACAGGAACAAAGGCATAAACAGGGGATCAGTGAGCTCAAATACAAAAAGAAAATCAATTTGCAGGAAATATGGCTGACTAAATCACTTCTGTCCCCCAGTTCAATTCAGATGAGCTAGCACAGAACAGGCTTCCTCATGCAACTGGGCAAGTGGATGGATAATTTATTGCAACTAGTAAAAGGAAGAGAATCAACAACACTGTTTTATGTACTTTGGTCTGGGCAGGGCTAAGATCAGAAGAAACCATCACTACACAGGAGCCATTCCTCTCAACATTTTAGCCCAAAAGAGAAGTCTAAACCATCAGGTAGTCCTGACCTAATTTCTGAGCTCTCTAACTAGTTGGACTTCACACTGGAAGCCTAACACACAACACACAATCCACAAGGTATGTCATAGCCACATTTTGAGATGCTTGTGCCATTCCTGAGTCTCACAAGAACATCTCTCCATTTCCAGTTGTCAGCAAGGTCCAGATGCTGGAGGAAGGCATCGCAGAGCGCATCGAGGCGCTGCTGAGGTCCGAGAGCCCTCCTGTGCAGTTCAAACTCCTCGGGACACTCAGGACCTTAGCAGATGGCCAAGGTAAGCACCTGCCAATGTGTACTGAGATCAGCTGTGAGCTCCCCTCCTCCCTCAGCCTGCACAACAACGGCTGGGCAAGGCTAAGGGCTGAGTGTCCTGCTAACCCAATTCCACTCCATCTGGAGAGCTTCCAGCACAGATTATTCCCAGAGGCTGCACGCTTTCCAGACTGCCCCAGTCAGCCTCAGAGGCAGCTGAGAAATAAACCACATGGAATGAATCCACAGCAGTTGGTGAGAGGGGGCAAAGGCCTAAAAAGAAAATGCTTTTCACCAGAGATACAGCAGCAAGGCATGATTTTGATGAAAAAGAGTCAGGTTTTAGTGTCAAATCACAGGACAGCAAATCAATAAAAAACTAGAGAACATAAAAGGAATAAAGGGAGCTGGAGTGGAGCAAGGCAGGAGAAATTAATTTCTACCAGTCTTTCTATACACGTTGCCAGATTTATCTTGCTCATGTGGTTCAAATGTTGAATTTACTTTGCATGTTAATGTATTGGATTATCTACTTGCACTTCATTCGGTTTAACACAGAGGGGGGCATGCAAAAGCAACAATAATCTTTCTGTGCACATTGTTGCATTTTGAGAAGCATGCACAATGTCAGAATTACATTAAGATCTATTTCAATGTCTTAATTTATCCTTAGACTGACTTAGCTCTTACCAGACCGAGACACAAAACTAAGCATCTTTCACATTTCCAGAGCAGCTGCTCTAGAGCACCAATCAGCAGCGATTCCTTGATAGGCAGGAATAACACAAGTAAAAACCAGAATAGTTATGATGGGAAGTGATAACTGGCATAGGACAATTACAGACATCACTTCATTAGTTATATGGAAGAGGATAAAATCTCACTCTGCTACATTCCATACTGCACTCCATTGCACAACTGCAGACACCACTTTATATGAGAACTATTTGCATCTTTTATTAAATTACTATGCATGATGGAAAATTTAGATCTAGTCCTTATATTAGTATGCACTACTTCCAGTCCAGTGAAAAGCTGCTTTCACTTGCATTTCAGTGTGGTAGGAAATGAATATTGCAAGATACATAGAAAGCTAGCATGATTCTATTCTGAGGCTTGGAAGGCATTCTGAGGCATTGTAAGGTCGTTTCTCCAATCTCAATTGAGGCAGGGCACTTAACATTTAAAATTGAGACAGAGTAACACAGATCTAAGTTACCAAACACTAAATTACCCCTTTTTTATTTTATTTACCAGTCTCAATAAAAAATTGGAATTTGGCACAAAGTACAACTTCTGAATCTGAAGCAACATAATTATCAAAATGCAAAGTAGAACAAAATTTTTAGGAGACTCAATGTTTATCCATTCCCACCTATGAACAAACAATTCTCCCACTTTTAATTACCTTCTATTCTGTTTATCCATGAGCTAATATTGCCCTTAATTAACTCAGCCTGAAACTCTTATGAACACACATCTACTCAGAGGTCCACGCTAAATTAGTTAATTGCCTTATCTAGTATAAATTCATTACTCTGACTATCAGCAGGCATGCTGAGGCTTACAGGCTAGAAGGGGCAGGTTTCTTCCTAATCACTGAAAACTGCAGGCAGATCTGTCAGCTTCATTACTCTAAAGAGATGTTAACTCCTGCTTCTTCCACCATTTGGCTTCAGAGGAGCAGAATCATTTGTGCACTTCAGTACCCAAAGCACTTTCAGCACAACAGAAAGTCCAAACTTATAAAATGATAACTTTGAATAAATTTTAAGTTAAAAGGTCTTACTGTTAAAAATAACCGGGTTTTATCTGAAAGAACTCTACTGCCTGTCAAACTAAGAACTTGTCTTCGCAACAAGTCTCTTAAACTGCTTCTATCCTCCAGCCTCTTACTTCAACTTTCTGTACTAAACTGGATTCCTGTGATCTCTGCAGATTAATGAGGAACATGTGGCTAGAAACAAGAGTCTTGTGTTACAGGAGACAACATGCAGGTAGCTGTGCAATTCCTAGTAACTCTTATCTCAAAACAAAGTATGTCAGCTAGGCTATAAGCTCCCAGATTCCTTGTGGGATTTTGACTTGTAGATTGTTCCTTAGCGTACTGAACAAATTAAAAAGCAGGTATGTGTACTTCCTCATCTCCCTCCCCCAAAACAGACAGAGTATAAGCTGACTTACAGCTTCTGGAAAATATCCAGAGCAATCATGTGGTTTATTGACACTGACCTTCTGGTGCATGCTCCATCTGATTCTTCCAGCAAAAGAAATGCAATGCACAGAGAAAGGGACAGGTAAAGGAACAGGAGCTGGTGATGCCTCCATCAAATCTATCCCTTCTGTTACCTTGTTCTCATAATTCAAGTGCCACTTCCTAGGGAAAGATATCTAGTGAGGTTTATTCAAATATCAACCACAGACACTAATATTTCCAGCAAGTCTTGAGCTAGGGCTCCTGAAACACAGGGGAATGCAAATTAGAAGGCTCTTCCAACTAAGGGGAATTTCTGATAATGCCTTATACATAGTTCAACACGTTCTTAGAACTCAGATCATCCAATTACTGACATGCTGTACTAAGATTTGGCTGCCCACACTACCAAAAGTAATCAATTATCACCAAAACAGCACCAACAGGCTCCCAAGAGCCCACAATTACATTTGTGCAGGGCTCCAAGTGCAAGTGCCAAAAGCAAGTGGGAAAGGGATGGGCCTCCTGAAGCATCACAACAGAGTATTTGTTGTCAAAGACAGAAAGCTGCTGATTTTAAGCCCTACTTCAGCAACCCCTTTTAAAGGACGGGTCTATTGAAACAGCTTGTTTTGTCCTTCCCCTGCATGATTCCTTTGGTAAGTATCTCCAAGATCTTTTAAAAGCTCAGTGCTTCACCTAGACTACTTGAAGGTTGCTGAGTGCAGGTCCATGGTCCCAGTTACTTCCACATTCACATTCCTGTGACAGACTGACTGAGGGGTCTGGTTTTGCATGCCTCTTGGTGATGCTTTTCTCTGCAGCTGATGCAGCTGAAATCCTGGGCCAAGACCCCCAGCTGCTGAACAGGCTGGTGCAGTGGTGCAGTGCAAGTGACCCCAGTGGCATCTGTGGTGAGGCAAATCGGCTGCTGGCATCCATCCTGCACCACAACAGATCCCAGGTATGACAACTGCTGCTCTGACAGATTTCTACTTCACCCTTCTCAAGTATTTTTAAAGCTTCAAGACCAAGCTAGGCATTAAACAGCACATACAGCTTTACAAAGAAAACCATGTTCACAGTGAAAACCTCTCTGGTCTGCCTCAATACCAGGAAGGGGGAAGCCTTTCCTTTCCATAAGCACAGGCAGAAATGAGCACCATGGTCACTTACAGTGTTGACATTAGTCAACACTGACCCTGCTTGAGTAAGGCTCGACAAATGGTAAGCAGGTAAAGCTTTTCTAAGGCCATAAATGTGTTTCAAACTTCCCAATAACCCAGAGCTGTCCTAAATGCCAGTCCTCTGGAAGCTCCAAAGAGCCTACTTACCCATGATGGATGAATCTGGAATAATCTTTATGTGCTGGCATCTCCAAACAGGCATCCGTTTTTTGTAACTTGTGCTATTGCACACAGGCATTCCAGCCATGCTTCATTATGAGGTAGTGACTAAAAAAGTAGATACTGTCTGCACAGGCTTTGATAAGGCTAAACTAATACTTGCTAGTTTAATGGCTTGAAATAAAAGAGTGGAATAAAGACAAATTGAAACAAGGCAAAATATATATTTATCTTACAAATATGCATCTATAGCTCATTCTAAGTGTTGATATCCCAGGTAGATTAGACCAGCCCCAAGCAGACATGTATGATCAGTGCCAAAAGCAATGTTATCTCTAGCCTTTGAATATTGTCAGTTTGCACTGCAGCAGACAATTTCCCTCTAGTCCAAAGCTGCAAAGTACAATCTCATTCCCCTCTTCATTCTACTGCATTCCTACATCAGAGTTCCATCTGTTTTACCTTTGCTTTCACAGGAAGTGGTGAAAGCCATCCAGGCAGCACAAGGAGTGAAGCATCTGGTTTCCATGACAACAAGTGAACATGCTGCCATGCAGAATGAGGCTCTCAATGCCTTGGCAATAGCATCTGCCATCGATTTAGGTATTTTCCTCCTAAAAGCATTTATCTGTGCAAGATCCTCAATGATTAAGAAACATTGTTAATTCTAGGTAACATGTACAAAAAAAGCATGTTTCTTGTCTAGCTTTAGCTCTTCAGCATGAAAAAAAAGGTTGTCACCATTCAGATCATCAAATCAACAGGCTTTGGGAATGGCCAGATGGCTTTTTTTTTTAAATTTAGGATCAAGTCAAATTATCATGCTGCATGGACAGGCACTATTTGAGTAGCATAACATGATGCTAGAAACCTACACAAAAAAAGGGAAAGTGAAGGTGATGAAGATAAAAAAAGATGATAAAGGCAAAAAGGACAAATTATATACTCAAATGGTCATTGAGACAGAATAAAGCAGAAGCATAAATAAAAAGGCATTGTAGAAGCTGCAAATGAAGTGAGATAATTGTAAAGAGTCAAACTATTTTTCCTGAGCTAATTTTCAGAGTTATGTACAAATGTTTTCAGATGTTTCCTGCATAACTTGAAAATAGGTCTCAATTTATTATTATAAAGTGACACCATAGAAATCTATGTACATCAAAAGGTAGATTGAAAAGAAAAATAGACTCGAAATTTGAAATTGCCTATACCATCAAAAGCCCAGTTTACTGTTTGTCTACAATTAAAACTCTCAAACTCATTTGGGAAACTAATGGGAATCAGCATTTTTAGCACCTGAACATTGTGTGTTTTAATTTAGGTTAACTATCTAAAGCCATAGGAGACTGATCCTGTCTTCAAGAATAAGGGCAGTAAAGAAATTTAGTACAGAAAAGAGCACAGAAATTCTTCAGTGCAGAAGACAGATACTCAAGACATCCCTGTATAGCCAGTTTGAGAGGAAGCCAGTCCAAATTTTTGCTTTCAAAAGCAAGCATATCCACTCGACAGTTCCTTTTCAGATAACAGCTCAGAGTTACTATTTGTTTGCTTATTTTTCAGAAACTCTTGAAGAATCTTTTAAAGAATCACAGCTAGTTCAAAGCTTACACCAACTTCTACGAGATGATAATACAAGTCCAGAGGTGAAATACAACTCAATGGGCCTTTTGTGCAGACTTCTTAATTCAGGTAACTTCATTGTAAGTTGTCTGTGATGGAAGATGAACATTTGTGACGATAAGTGGTTTCTGTTACCACAATATGCTGCCTGCAATGCTCCTGTGAATGAGTAAAGGATATTAGAGGTTCATTCTGTATTGATCACCAAAAATCAGTCACATAGTTTCCTTCTCTATGAAAAGCTGATTAAACCATCAATTGAATAAAACAAAAAAGAGAGGAAGGCTTTATTCCAGTGAGTCAGTGGCACAACCAAGTCCCAAAACAGCAAAATTAGAGTCTTGGAGTAAAGGCATCTTTGTCCATGCACAAATGCCTGCCAGTCCCAGAGCATTTTTGTGTCCAAAGAAACAGTCAGTACCATGCTCACAGGCAGGCAGACATTTGTTCTGCCTGTGCTCTGAGCAAACCAGAAGCTGAGATAGCAGCCCTTTTAGCAATGCTGCCTTCAGACAGTGACTTTCAGCAAAGCATGTGAAGGACAAGATTTCAGTTTCACTCCATGGTCAGGGAAGACTTCAAATGCTTCAAGCAGGCTGGGACTGTCCTGGATGTGAAGCACTGAATGAAAACAAGCACCCTGAAACCAGGAGTCCAAAGATCTCATGGCAGTTTCTCTCATCTTCACACAAAGATGACATAAATTGAGAACATTTGTACTTAGGCAAGGATGGATCACAGCTCACAAGGTGAGCTATCTTTCAAATCCTGTAGCCACCTTGCATTGATAGTCAAGCTGGATTTTGCAGTATAACTCTGTTTTATCCCTGTAGCCACACAGATATTGGAATAGGGATAAAGAACTTACAGCTTTCAGTGCTACTATGAAGCACTGACTAACAGATATATGATATATAACAGATATGATCTATAAGACTTTCTTCCAGAGATGTATATACTTAGCATTTATAGGCTAACTGTATGGCTAGAAGTTGAGTCTTACTAACACCAAACAGTAGCAAAAAGCATACAGGCAAAAAAGTGCTAGAAATTGTCCTGTATTAGAATTTCAAATTTTGCTTTTTTTCTGTCAGTAAGTTCTCAAAAGTCAAGCAGGAAGACAAAACCTTTATCTGTCCAATACTTCAAATGGTTGAAAGGGTATCTATTGAAAAATATGTTTTAATTGAAGCTTTATTCCAGAATTTTATTATAAACAGCAAGTACTCCCAACTTTTATCTTACAACAATTGTTAGGAGCTATGGCAGGTAACTAAAAGTCACCATTTCCTCTCCCATTCAGGTGACCTGAGACAAGAAATAGAAAAGGACAGGATCAAAGACACCCTTGAGCAACTCTGCAGTCACAGCAATGCCAATGTGGTGAAGGAAGCCATCACAACATTACAGGTTCTGAGAGGAGAGACACCCCACTAATCTCTCTTCTCCCATCTGGCAGCCAGCACTGCTGCTGAGGCAGGCACCACCAGCTCTGCAATTTGTCATGCTGCTGCACAACCAACACTGCTGGAGCCCAGGTGCGGCTCCTGCTTTGCAAGCTGTGTATGAAAACCCCCTCATTAGCACATCTCTGCCCTGATATTTGCACCACTGCTTCTCTTCACTGAGCCACCACCACACAGCAGCAGGAAAAAACTCCTGTCAAGCAAATGGTGTTGAGAAACATCTCAGGAGAACCATCAGGCAACTACCATCCATCATACATTTTGCAGCTGCTTGGTTTTGTGAGATTAGGATACACACCTGCAGTTTTTCTTGTATCAATGGGACTTTTAAATAGTTATATAGAAGTCTTAAGCTTTTATCATGTAACCTGAAACATGAGTTAGAATAAAGCTGTAGCTTAAACAATGCAAAGGGCTAACTGTCACCAACTCAACATCTGCACATGGTGAATCACACTGTGCGCCCAACTGTTAGATGAACATGTTAAAACCAAAACTATCTTTATGCTAACTCCCCCTTGAATCTCCAACTTCAACGCTCATCTCTGAAACTGTACCTGCTACTGTCACAAATTATGTTCCTAAATACTTGAGGTTACAGTCTTGTCCTGATCTCAGAGTTGCACCTGCTGGAATGAGACTCTGCAAAAGCAAAGAAACTGCAGTCAGTGAACACACAGTGCTTGGACAAGTCAAAGAAATACAGCTAGTCAGAAATTACAAGTGGGCAGGGGGGAGGATTTAGAGGCAGACAGCATTCAATTACCACCCCTAAGAGAACCTGGGTTTAACTTTAGAAAATGGGAAAAAAATATAGTAAAACAAATGTCTCTGAACATTTCTGTGGAATCCTTTTGTATTTAAAAAGGTCACTAGATGAGAAGGTAACATATTCTCTTCCACAGCTTGTTCTTACAGGAACTTTTTGAAGCAGCTGAAGGTTCTTGCAGAGTCATGTTGTCCAGACCTAGGAGATCAAATTCAAAACCATTGAGTGGTAGTGACTGAAAAGCTTGGGAGCAATTACTTTTTTTTAGCCAGCAGAAAAGCTATTGGGAAAAAAATAAACAAGCACTGATCTCCAGAAAGCTATTTTAAAGCAGACTGTATTTAGAAGTCAACAAGGCCTCATGTTCTCAATTTAAGAACAACTGGCTTATGCCTGCCAACAAACATGACAACTTGGTCTCTGCAAAAGCTTTCCCACCTGCAAAACCCAGTAACACTACTTAGCACACTACACACATCTCCAAATATCACCCTCAGGAGCAGTCTTGAGAAGGGGAGTTTATAAAACCATCCCAGAGAAGTGTCACTTGTTGAGTAACACACAAACAAGTTCTGACAGTAGAAAAGAAAAACAGTACTTTTAACTTTTTTTGATGTTCAGAGATTTAATAGTTACTCTACACCATTCTGCAGCTCTTCATCTTTTTATGGCTTTCCATTTACAATGCAGAGAAAAGCATCAGTCTTATCTATTATTCAAAAGCCCAAACTGGAAAGAAAGAGTATCAAGAACTGGTTTCAACAAAACACAAAGACAAGCACACCTGGACCTTCACCATTTGAGTTATCCACAAACTGCAGTCTCAGCAGGCAGCCTAAACCTTCGAGAGGGAAATATTAGTGACTGGAAGCAACACATCTCAGGAATCAAACTCCAGGAGTAGAAAATATTAAATTTTATTTAATCAAATTTAAGGCTTGAGAAAAAAATATATTGAAAGTCACTCAGAAAAGCCATCTCAGAAGAGGAGGCAGGAGCTGCCCCCTCCAGTGGCTGAACAATGTTCAAGCTGCATGAAAATACACAGGCAGTAAGGGGAAGAAAGAGGGAAGGATGGAATGGGGAGACAAAACCCAAGGCAATTCTACACATAAATCAATGGCCACATCAAGCTCCATGGATTAGAAGCACAAGTCTGTCCACATGGCACTGCATGAGGTCACCAAAGCTAAAGACCTCTTGGGAAGAAACATTCAGGTTTTCTCGAGGCAACCCAAGGTCCTTTGGTCACTGCACTTCTTTCAGTGCTTATACCATCCTCCTCTTCATGTACAGGGAAACTGTGTCCAAATGCAGTTATCTCAATAAAAACAGAGGCAGCTGCACTGTCAAGCAGACTGACAAATACATACATTGCTTAACGGAAATGTATTGTGCTCATTTCAGAGAAATAAAGGTGATCACACTGAAGTTCGCTTCTCTCAGTCCAGTTCTTCAAGTCTGGCCTCATTTGACATCTCCATGAAAAACCCTGGTTCCACTGTAGTGTTTGTGAAGTGGTTCCAAATGCAACCTCTGAAATCTCAGCATCAACACTGTATCAAATCTCTGAGACCACTGAATTACTTTTCCTTTGAGGCTTTAGAGACAGGCTCACACCCAGCTGCTTTTGCTGACAAGACTTTTTTTAGACCATAACCTAAACGTAGCCACAAAGTCATGGCAGGTCCACAGAGAAGGTGCTAAATAAAACTAAATAGAAATTATTCCCATTACAAGTCTGAAATCACACTAGCCATGTATAGGAGTACTTCAGAATATACACGGGCAAAACAACCTAGAGCCCCAGGATTTTCAGAACTACACTGACTAAACACAGTTTATCCACAGTGGCAAAGAAAGGAAGAATCACTCCATGAATTTAAAGATCCTCAAATAAATTGAGCTTCTCTCAAATTCAGTTCCAAACAACTGAAACACTAATACAAAGGCTGGTGTTAACATGGCCAAAGCCATTAAAATCCAACTGTGGAAAGACAATACTTCAGTTAAATTCTGCTTTGCATACAAACAGTACTTCAAAAAAAAAAAAACGAGTAATAATTTGTCTACAGGTAACTTGGCAAGATTTGCAGACTCTGGAATCCTAATGTGTAATGCTGGCTTCTTGTCAGCAGTTAATGTCAGTGCTGACATGAACTCCACAGCCATCTCTGACACCAGAATGATTTTCAGCGAACTGCTGCAATTCCTTCCTAGCATAAGGAGCTGGCTGTGTCAGAAACTGGCAAAGGGAAATGCACTCCCTAGCTGGTATTTTCAATGCAATGTTTTAGGAATAAGAAGTTCCAAATAGGAAGCATCCTTCTCCAGTTTTACATATATCAGATTATCAAACACAACCAATTAAGTTGGTTGATGAGGTGTTGCAAAGTTTCAAGCACCAGAATTGAAAGCAAAGTTTGCTGGTCACTGTTCTGCTGCTTGCCAAGTGGTTGTACAATCACATTTTTCTGGCTGCTCCTCCTGGTTCAGACTCAACAAAAGTAATGTAGACCTCAAATTCACAGCTTTACAGAAGAAATGCCTCTTACTCTCCCCCCTCAGTGATCTGCTGCTATTGTTTTCTTGCTGTGTACCAAAGTTTAAAAAGTCACAGAGTACTTCTAGCCATTTTACTTTCAGGTTTTCAGATGAGTTAATAGCAGACTGTTCTTGGCTACTCTAAGGAAATCAGCCATCCTTAGACAAGCTTCCTTTTCCTGTTGTGTCTCAATCACTGGCCAGAAAAAGAACTGTGAAAGCTGCAGTACACATGAGCACTGTCTGAAGTGACAAGCACAAGCTAGAAGGATGTCTGGACAATCAACCAGACCAAGATTCTTACTGTTGATCAGCTTTTGCCAGTGAAATGTTTGTTGATACATGCATAATACAAAGAAGAGGACATAATATATTTAAAAGTTTGGCTTCCAAAGAAAGCCATACACTTTAGAAATACAAGTATTAAATCCTTCAGGCACACTACATATAGTAAAATACCATTATAAAAAATAGATACTTTTCTAAAATTTACACTGTGTTAGGCACTGTAAATGAACCTGCTCTCCCTGAAAAACCTGGTGTCACTGGAAGCAGTAAACGATGTTAGTTACATGGCCCACAGTAAAACTACAGCTACTTCCAAGAACTTTTCAGCCACATACTTTTACCTTAAAGCTAAGGATACAACACCAAAGTCTTACAGAAGATACTGGAACTCCTACTGAACTACAGATCCACCTACTGACCCCCCCACAAAGGGAGGGCTTGAAGAAGAGTTGACTTTTCTCTTGATTAAAATAGACATAAGAAGGACTAGCTCAGCTTCATGTAGAAAATGACTGAAGAAATCATTCTGGTTCACTGTGTTTTGATTCATATTTGAACCATGAACCAGGCAGGACTGATGCCTCAATGGCTTGATGTAAGACTTGAAAATTCAACAACTTGCATCTTTTGCTAAATGTATTTCCTTATTTAAAAACATATTTCAGTAAGGATTAACACTGAATTGAAAAATCTTTCATCAGTCCTGGTAGTGGCTGTTAAGACTTGTGAAGATCAACACAGCAGTTGAGAGAAACTCGAGGAATAACAATAGCCACCAACAGCTAGCACAGCATGCTTGCTACCTACTGCAACAAGCTGCAGTCTGAAGTGTATGCAGACAGCACTCTTTAAAGATATTACTGATCATTGAAAGGATAAGCATTTTTAAAGAGGTTTTTCTTCTATAAATAAAGAATATCTACATTTTTCTCAGACAGGAAACAGCATCAAGGCTTTACACCCTCTTGCCTGAAACAGAGACTTGCAAGACTTAACGCTAGTCAGATTTTTCCCATCCTGGGAACTGGCTCGCATTTTTCAAAACAGCGTGGGGTTTGCACAACCTGGTTTTTTAGCACAAGAAAATCAAAGAGCTAGACAGTTTGTGATTTTTTTTCCAGTTTCCAATTATGGTTGCTGGATACATTGCCAAAAATGACTGGATAAGTCTGCTGTAGAGATGAACATGATTGCAAGGTTCTGAAGAAATCAGCATGCGACATTTGGAAAAATTACATTTTAAGACAGATGACAGTAGTGAAGACAGAACAATCTTGATAGCAATTCTTCAAGGAAAGGGTTTACAGCAGTTTATGTCTCCCTGCTACAGTCTTGAAAATCTGTTCTGCTGATGTCTTGGGAAATTCCATTTCTTCCTCAGATCAACGCTGGAGCACTGAGTTGTCTTGGTAGAAAAGGTAGACAGCACGTGTTTGGTGATTTTTTTTTTAACAGCTTCTAACAAAAAGCATGAGCAGGGGGAAAAAAAAATCCACATAAGGCTTTTAGCAACAGGAGTATTTCATAGTCCGTGCATTTCTCCCATCTTGGTGTCCAACCAATCATCTTGACATATCCTGTCTTGCAACATGCGTCTGCTTTCATATTCAGAAGGCATTACTTGCCTTTACAGCTTCAATATCAGAAATCAATGTCCTGGCTAGGAAAATCCCAAAAATCTAAAAAGATAAAAAAGATACCACTTGTGAGATAAAACACTTGTAATGTACCCGTCTGTGAGATGTTTGTTGGCAAGTCCTGATATAATTTCCTAGCCAAGATCATCCATCAAAGCATAGCTGTTACTAAAAAGTAATAAAGCACAGAATCCTGCAGGTAATAAAACTCATGAGAAAGATGCTTTCATGTAAAACTTCAGCAGCATTCAAAATAATAAGCTTCCAGATGCCTTAGAGCTAGAAGAAATCCACTTAACCAAGTTGGAGCATCATAAACACCCATGTTTACCTAATGCTAAAGCTACAAACCAGACACTTTCATTCCACAACTCTGAATAACAACCCAGTCAGTTTTTTAAATATAGACAGAATGTACCTGTACTAAAATGAAATTCTTGTCACAGACAGCATAGTCCCACATTGTTCAGAGACATTTCAAATTTGAAATTTTAACATTCATGTCAGTTGTCAGGGAAATCTTCCTTTACAAACTGAGGAAAAATGTGTAATTCAGCAGATTTCATGAAGCATTCTTATAAATAATATAAAACTGGGGTGAAGTTTTGGAAAGCTAAGAGATTTCATTTAAAGATAGTCAGGTTATGCCTAATTCTCAGTCTCACTGTGAAACAAGAAAGACCCAACTGGAAAATACAAGTAAGCAAAAGTGGTTTCACAGAGCCTCGGAATGTGAATAAATAACAACATTGTCACATTATTGTCAATCAACACACTGCCAAAAGATTAAACTTTGTCTTGACCATCCTCCTAGCAAGAGGTGCTGCTCTTAGCAGTGCATTTCCTCCAACCATGGAAACATTATCACCAGATAATGATAAACATATAAGAAACCCTAAGCTACAGTGGGCAGTACCAGGGCTGGAGAAAGGTCTTCTGCTAGCACTTAGAACTCCACTACTGTCAATTACTTGGAAAATACTTTTTGTAGCAGATTTGCAAGATTATTATTTCCCACTGAAGTGAAGGGATTTCATAGCATAAAAATTAACACAGCGTAAACACCTGCCACAATGAAAGCAGGATCTACCTTTAAATCAGGAATCTAACATGTTTTATTGAGAATTTCAGCTCTTTGCTGTACCAAGCACTGATGAGGTAATAGAAATCACAGCAACTCTTTCACGTGGTTCTGCTAACATCACATTTGCAACCTGTTCACCTATTTCCCTGCTCTTACATTCCCAGCCTTTCTGAGCAGCATGGTATGCCCACTTACAGCTGGCTGAGGTAACCTCAGCATGAAGGACAAGGTTGTATCTTAGTCCTTCCAGGTTTGTGAAAGAAGGCTGGAGAGCTCAGATCTACTGGAGCAGAGAGCAGGTCCCCCCTCCTTAATGACATTGAAACACAAGGAATATTTTATATAATAATCATATATTGCATATGACTATATTAATATTACAATTATCACACACTTATTACTGCACTGTATTTTTATAATGGCCTTCACTGCTTTGAGCAATAGGCGTTTTCACACTAACTCCCCTTTACTATAATTGGTGTTTCTGCCATCCTCTTAATCATACAAAAAAACCCCACATTAAAAACATTTTACCTCTGTCCATAACTACTTTTACCTTCAGCAGGTCTTGATCTGCAAACATGACATTTTTTTCAGAGAACCATAACAAGAACAACTAACCTGGAGCAGTGAGATAGCTATGAAGACACCAGCAACAATGTAGATATTTCGGGGTAGCCAAGCTTCAAGAGCATGAATACATCCTTTGACAAAAATCTGATCATCCCATTGACTTTTGCTCTGAATGTAGAAAGGAAGAAAGAATATTACTTTTCTGCTCAAGTCTATTATAAGATCAATCACAATCTAGCTAAGCTAATGTTTGGTCACTTTTGCACTAAAGCTGCAGTGAAGTTTTAACTACACTTCAAAAATACACATCTGAATCAGGGAATGTCAGACAGTGATACTTATATCTTCCTGAAAACCCTGTTATTGGAATTAGAAGATAATAGAGGGCCAAATGAGCAGACAATAGATCGGCAGAGTTAGACTATTACAACTGGTAACTGAAATACACACTTGAAATCAAAGTCCTACTCCTTTTTGAAACACACCTGTCCCCACCTGTTTCCTCTACCCTCCCACAGCAGAAGTTCACTTTAAACCAAGGACAGTGTCTATCTTGCTCTACCTGTAGTATGATGTAGCACAGTCATTAGTTCCTAGAATTTTGAGCTGACATCTATCAGCAATCCCACCACTTTTACACTTCTGTCTATGCAGACACAGAACATGACTGACAGCACCTTACCTTCTTTCTGATATCATAGCCACACTGTGTATTCACAACTTTTTGCTGCAAAGCAGAAGAGATTTTAAATAAATCAACAGACTTTTACTCACAGGAAGTCTATTTTTATAATAGAAACATTTCAGAATTGTCAGAGCCAACCATTTTAAAAAACATTTTTTAATGCAAACTGCTCAGACAGAGCTTTCAGCTCCTTACAAGCCAGGAACAAAGGCCAGAGATCCAAGGGAACAACATACTGGGAATAAAATAATGCCACCAGTGCTTCAGATCCAAACCATACTAAAATAAGTTGAATTCCTGGTGACAAAACATTTTCAGCTAACAGGCTGCAACATTTAGACTCCAAAAGAACACAACAGAAACACAAAAGAGTTTGTCGGCACAAGAGTAATTTTTGGTCATTCAGGACACCTCAAAGCCCTTCCAACACCTTATTCAGGAAGTACTTCCTGTCATAACTTGACAACCTCAGAGCAAAAACAAAGCCAGGAAGCAACTTACAGCAGGATCAGGTATACAACAGGAAAAAGGAACTCCACATTTCTCACGACTTTTGCTTTCACTCTTGCAGTCAAAGTAAATGTTAAAGTCCCAGTCTTCTGGACCTTGGGCACCACAGCAATGGTTCTGCAACAGATAAATTCATTCCAGAAGTTTGTTCCGTGGATAAGCTACCTCTAAAATACCTCCAAAAAGGAAGTGTTTGCTCACAAATCTTCACCATCCCCAAGTCTGTGCAGAATCAATGACAACAGCAGAGTCAAAAAAAAGGAGTAGACACTAAGAGGGTTCTATGAAATCAAAGCAATACCTCTGGAATACTGCTCCTGGAAACAGGTGTCAAGAAAAAACCACAAAAATTACCACTTTAGATGTAATTGTCAGATAAAATCAGTTCCATTGCAAAATTCTTTTAAGAGAAAGCTTTTTCTCAGGGAGCAAGGGAAAGGGGAGCAAATGAGAAAGGTCAAAGGCAGATGCATGCCTGAGAGAGCTTCCACAACGGACATCAGAACAAGCCAGGATCACAGAAATCTCCCTTCCCTGCTGCTTTCAATACAGAAGGAAGAAAACCAGCACATCTGTAACACAGTACTATTAGCAACAAAATATTATAATTCCATTAAAAATGAAAACTTTTAAATCTATATTCTCCTAGAAGGCATCAAAGTAGTGGCAGGATATGAACTTACAATTCTCTGTAGTGAATCAATGATGTTCTGGAGGTCGATGTCATCTCGGTAGGATTTAATGTTGTTCTCAAAGAATTCTTTTACCCTGTCTCTCACCCAGTCTTGGAACAGGAAAGCCATAACTGCTACTGCCAGCTCCAACAGGAATATAAACACAATTGTTCCACAGAACTGTAAAAAACAAAAGTCCTAAATTAAAAATATTAATTTATTTTGAATGCATCCCTATACCATCAACACAGAATTGGGTTCCAATTTTGGATCACTACAGACACTGAGCACAGTGAGAATACACGGTAAAGAAACCCCCAAGAGGCAGAGTTATCCTTCTGTTTTTGCCACCTGAACTTGACAAAAATAAAAGGAGCATCAGACACAGTCATCATGCACAGCAGTGAAAACAATAATAAGAATTTGTAAAACACAGAGCTAAAGATATCTTGATATTACCTCTTGGATTGTTTCTAATTTTATAATTACTTTTCCAGAATTTTTTGTCCAGCTTAGCTGTTTTCACATCTAAACTCAACAAGAAGCCTCAGTATAAAATCAACCACTTAAGAAATTTACCATCAGTCACTGAAGTCCCAAAGTTTCGCAAACATTTACACGAAACTTCAAAGTTTAAGTGATTTTGTTCCACTGTACTCTGTACACTGTATTCTCTCAGTAATTCCCAACTAAGCATGTTGCATAACACTACAATGTTAGATTCTGCTATACCTACTATAACAGCACTGCAGAGCAGAACAAATTTAAAAAGGCAAGGAAGAACATGCTCCACCAGGAAGAAAATAGATAAGCTGGAACCAGCCCAGCTTTCAATACCATTACTCACAGGTTTGTCAAGGCAGCACGTTTACCATATACTTTGTCACAAACCAAATTCTATCACTAATTATCTGGGTTTGCTCCCAGTTCATCATTTGCAGCTTTCACACATAAAATAATAATTCCCTCACATAGTGATGTTACTTACAAACTTCAGCAGGCAGATGTTTTCTCTCAGTGCTCCCACACAACCAGCAAATCCCAGAGTAAACATCACTATTCCCACCACTAAGACAAGCACCACTGGGTCCAAACCATGCAGACCAGTCACCTTGGTCAGATCAGACAATACACCCTGAAAGGGAAAACCAGAACAGAATGTGAGCATGTCATTCATTCAGCATTCCTTCTGGACGATTTCCACATCATTCCAAATTAACTGGTTGCAAACCCTTGAACTTGCCAACAGTGACACCAACAAAAAAAGTCTTGCTGTAAAATGGTAATTGACAATACCAGTTCTCTTCACCCCAGCAGGAGTACTCTAGTTATAGCAACTCTTTTAATAAGTACCTTCTCAGATTGCATCCTCCTAGTTCTATTTGCCAAGCAGAATTCCACAAGATGGTGCCAAAAGCTCAACTCTATCCCTGAATTTGGTTTCAAGGCAAAAGAATTAATGTTTTATATTAACTTGAAATGCATCAATCAGAAGGGCACTCCTGTATCACAGTCTAAAAAATAAATTAAGGAAGTTTTTCTAATCCTAAGGTTTAAGTGGGAGAAAGGAAAGACATTCTAAGGACAAAGCACCTTACGGAGGACATTTTAAAGAGGGAAATAATCTTTTTTTGTTTTTAAGAAAAGCATTTGTAATACAGCACAGAGAGCAGAAAGAGCTCAGGCAAAGTTTAACAAATAAAGACAGAAAGAGTCTGCCTTTGCCTTTTAGTAACTTCAGTGTACCATAAAGCCAGTTTGGCTAATGGAGATATTAAGTCTCCAACCACACAGATGCTATGTGCTTGTCTGACAAAGCAGAAGAATGAACATTAGAGAACACCGATTCAAGGCAAGTTTAACATCCTCCAAGGGTTGGAAAGAAAATTATTTTGTAACAACAAAATAGGAGGCTAATGAATTTGTGTGTCGAGATAGGTTGCTTACCATATAGCCATGACAGCATAGATCTAGCTATGAGAATATGTGCAAGCACATAGGGAGCAGGGAGGAGGAGAATAAATACCTCGGAATTCAAGCCACCATAAAACTCACTTCCAAAAAGCAGAGCAATCTCAGAACCTTTCTGCATGTGGATAATCAGTTAAGGAAAGTGAACATATGATGGTAAATGAAGTCTTACTACTTAGTTGCACAACTGAACAGCAAGGGCACCTCCACTCCTGATTGAGATGCAGATCAGTGAATCTACTCATGGTCACTTTCTCCTACTGTTTAAATTCATTAAACATTTATAGCCATTCAGTGCTGGGAACCATTCATTTCCATACCTGTATCATTCTGATCTCTTGGAACAGGAAAACTCTGAGTACACATGGATGTAACTTCCTGCAACTGAGGAAGCTTCCTAGCCACAAGAAACCTTTGCTAAAAATAAGAGTCATTCAGCTACATCATGTTCCCCAGTTTTGTTCCTCTGCATGGAAACACAATCACTTAAGCACTCCATGGGGAATAAAGTGGACAACAGATGGCCAACAGACTGGGAGCATCATCCAGAAGTATTTCAAAGATGCACATTTAGATCAGAAAGTGCTTTTTTAAATATAGAGACAGTTCACACCCCTCACAAATATTTGTTTGCAATAAAAAGAGGTGGGTAGAAAAATAGACATTTTAGAAAACATGCTTCTGAAAGATAACCTGTTCATAAAGGCTAAATTCTCCCTAGTGTCCTGCTCTTACAAGTACATAAAAAAGCTCTGAATATCAAGGGTCACAGCTTAACTCCTGATCAGGGACAAGAAGCTAATTCCAGCTAAACTCAGTTCAGATTATCTGAACATGTTCCTGAACTCAGATGCTACATTTAACTTCTGCTGAGGAAGCAGTTTTATTGGAGCAGGAGAGAGCAGCCACTGAAATAAGACCAGTCATTTCTATCCTTACCTTTTCACTCCATGCCCACAGACCAGCTGCAAGGAAGGCCACTCCAGCTAGCTAAAATTAAAAAAAAATAAAATAATTAGATTTCCTAATCAACCACATTCTCAAAAAAAACTTAGCAAGAAGCACTATTGCTCAAATAAAGCAAATATTGCCTGTAATTTGAGACAACAGTAATGGGACCTTCCTCCCCATGAGTCAATCTCTTACAAAAATTATTTGAAGGGCATTTACTCCACAACATTTATGCATTTTATTAATTACTTTTTAAAAGTATTTTAATTTAATTCATCTTGATTACTCCAGAAGCACACATGTACTTAACAGACAATCCCACAGAGCAGCATGCAAATGGGAGTTATCCTGTCCCAATGACTTGCTATAAAATGTCTGCCTGCTCACCAATGAAGGTGTCAGAATATTTAATGCATTTTGAGGTTATTCCCCATTTAGTCACTATATAGTACCAATATTATGGCTATGACAGTTGCCATGCTTGCTCCTTGTAACTTCTCTGTATTAGCCTCTTCTGATTAGATACAGTTTGTCTTCTGAATCCTGACTTTGTTTAAACCCACCTGAATCAAGCTAGACTAATGGTCTGTTTGCTTACTTTTCATAAAGCACCAAATCTAACTTACAACAAACCCTCCACTAATTCATATGTTTGCATAATAAATACTTCTGAATTATGGTCACTCAAAGCAAGCAAGAGTTCTAATATTTTATTCCCTTTCTTCAATGCTCAGGCAACTTGTTTTTAACACCCAATTTCAATAATCAAACTAAAATGACCTTTCCATAACCCAAGGGCAGCTCTTCCTCACTACTTAAAAAGCATTCAACCCTGTAAGGGGCTTTATGGCTCTCTCCCACTACCTGAAAGGAGGTTATAGTGAAGTGGATATCAGTCTCTTGTCCCACATAACAAGCACAAGAGGAAGTGGCCTCAACTTGCACCAGGAGAAGTTTAAATTGGATATTAGGAAATACTTATTCCCTGAAAGGGTTACCAAGCATTGGAGCAAGTGGCTTAGTCACCATTCCTAGACAGAGTTAAAGGATGCACAGACATGGATGACCTGGCAGTTTTGTCCATGGCTGAATTCAATCTTCAGAAATCTTTTCCAGCCTAAATGACTCAATAATCCTGTAGCAAAGTCTGAAGTTGCCTCCCCCGTGCCAAGCCTTACACACACTGAAGGGTAAATCCCAACAACTGAAAAAAACACTTGGAAAAAGGAATCCTTTTCTTTAGGAAATGCAGTACCTCCCACAAACTAAATGGACATCACAGGCAATTTTCCACAGCACAGGCAAGAAGTAAGAATGGAGCCCTCTTACAGTCACACAAGAAAAGAGATGTGTGAGTGTAGAATACTGCTGGGCTCATAGGCTGCTTGCCCTAAGATCACTCAGGGCAAGGGAAGTTGTTCTTCGTTTACTCTGCTGGGCACAATGGGGGGAAGCAAAGCCAAAAAGGGCTCCAAGCATCATCCATGTTATTCTGTAAAAGGTAGTCAGATTATGTTAAACACTTCTGTCTAGGCAGGTATTATTATATGCCATATTTTGGGTCTTAAAGATGAAGCAACCACCACTGATACATGGAGCTACAACCGGACAAAGCAGTGCTAAATGAATTCTCAGATGTTGCTTAATAAGCAACAGCACAATGACTACTCATCTTGGACTCTGAATCAGCTAAAAGCATCTCAAGTGATCATTTGGATCAAAACATAACTTGAAAAATACTATTAAAAACCACATCAATACAAACAGAATATTGACCCAGATTAACCCTAGATCTTAACCCAGTGACCTTCAGATCAAAAAAAGCAGGGAAAATAGTCACTAATCAAACTTGTATGCCATTAAGTTACAGAGGCACGTAATTGGATGTATCCTTCATCCTCTTCATTCCAAATGCTCCAGGAATGCTGGGACACAGATGAAGACAGCTGGTATAATTTGCAGTAATCAAGGTGAATTACACAGACAGCTGGATCTTTGGAAACTTTTTCTACAGAAAACAAGGTGGATAAAATAATTGGGAAGACATATTCCACCCTCTGTATACAAATTCAAGGTACTAGAATACTAATATTGTGCTATTGAATTTGTAAACAGGGTCACCTCTTCAGACTCTCTGCCTTTCATTATAATTACCTTCTTAATTAAATTGCAATGGATTTTTGATTAAGTAGATTTTTCACTAGCATGCATTATTCTCACCTTTGAACATGAACTTCGCTCTCATGTTTTTATAAAATGTTCAGTTTCAATAAACTATACTAAGTTTGCATAGAAATAACTTTGCAAATAATCTTCAAGTAAAATAGAGTTTATCAGAAGAAAAATAAACTTATTCTCGTTAAACCAATGTGGATAAATCTAGAACTTAATTCAGCTAAGACAAGCAATTCAAATTTTCACTAGAAGCAACCAAACCAGATACATCAAGTTTCTTTAGCAAAACTCCAAAAATTCTTCTGCAAGTTACTTGCAAAAGAAACAAAGCCATCAGCCACTACCCTGACAGGTGCAATGACCAAAACAACCAATTTGCAACAAACTAGAATAGTAGTGAAATGAAAAACGAAATTAAATCCTTCTGCTTTAAAGAATACATGCAGGATACTTTAAAGTATTTGAAAACTCTTGTAAAACACACTGTGGTGATGGAGCTAGCTCAGAAGTTGGTGTGACTGAGCATGCCCAGGGTTCTACAGAGAATCAGCCCCAGGAAAATACCCTGTCTAACACCTGCAGAAGCATCCCAGTGAAGGCTATGAGGCAGACCAGGGAACTGATCCTGCCTAAACTAAAGGCCAAGTTTTAACCTTCTTCAGCTCACTGAACTAAATAGCTGACTGAATGGGACAACAGGCAGCTGAGAAGAAGCAAGGACAACCAGAAGTGTTCCCAGGGTGAGAGTAGGTTCATCAGCTATTTCAAAAGAGCACAGCATGTTGAAATTTGCCTTTCACCAGAATCTCAATGACATGTAAACAAGAACAAACTGCACTTCCCAATTCACTGCTGTTCTGGAGAGTCCTTTAAGCCATATGCTGCATGAAAGGTTAGATGGAAACATACACAAAGCAGCTCAGTTGTGCCCCTTGGAACAGGAAATTGAAATGTTATTTACCAGCATATGCTTGTTTCATGCTTTAGAACTGATAAATCAACTTTTTAAACATATTGCATCGAACTGTAGGCTCTGCTCAGATGTACAATACTGATGCCAACCCAGTGACACCATGTCCAAATTATCACTTGTAAGCATTACTCATTTATCCATTCCAAATCACACTTTGAATTCTTATGATTCCTGTGTCAGAATCACACTACCACCTAAAAACAGGGCTAGTTCGTTTCTCAAATGTAGGCAGCAGCTAAATGACTCTTGCACACAAACTGACTGTGGGTCAGTCAGTCCCCAGGTCTAATCAGCAGCAATAGGAATTGCATGCAGTTTTTGTATACTCTTACAGAGAATACATTTCCCACTCCCTGGATAATCCTATTTTACACTGCAGCCCCACCCATGCTAGAGCAATCAGCAGCCTGCAGCCCTTCCTTCCTATCCTTGTCTCTTCAGAGACTCTTCCTCTCAGTGTCAGGAAACCACCTGGTGGCACATTCTCTCCTCTTCCTGGCACAGCATTGCTGTTTCAGAAGTTCCTGGAAAACAACACACATAGCAAAGGCACAAAAATCTCATGCTAACCAGGGTCTTCTCTTATTTTTCAAAGAGAGGAACTCAGAACTCTTTTCCAGAGCTGAAGTATATTTTTGCCCTTCATCACCATGTTCAAGGCAAAATGCCACATCTCCTATAGGATGAGTGACAAGTTGTGGTTTCGACTCCAATAACCCTTAAAAATCACACACAATTACAGACCTTTAGAAGATAAATCCAGATGACAGCAGCTAAAAGCTGTTTTACCCTCTCTCAGTTCATATGAGAGAGAGTCCATATGCAACCTAAAAGGCTTTGGTAGAGCATACATGCAATCCTTCATTTCACTGAAATAGCCCAGCTGAGGTGCAATTCTCAGTCTACCCCCAAAAAAAATCCTTTCAACTGTAGGCAAAGCAGCAAGCACCAGAGCTTTTACAGAAGAGCTCACTCAATTGCAGAATGACTCAGAGCAGAAAGGTGCCAAAAGCTCTTCACTTGGCATTGTTGCAGTCTTTTAAGTTGCACCACGACAAATGAAGTTATTTGACAAAAAAAAAAAAAAGAGAAAAAAACTTTCAAGCAGAAAAAGGTCCAGCCTTCTTATCTTGCTCTCTGCAGGGCTATCTTAATGGCTGTACTGCCTTATCACCACTCATTAACAAGAGAGTACTTGGACAAGCTAAGTCCTTGCTTAAAAAGCAAGATGGAAACTAAGTAATCGCACATCAAAGTCATGTCTAGGCAGAGCCTTCCTATGGCCTCCATCCTCTTTCTTAAAAGAATAGGGAAGTGATATTACAAGGCAGCAGTGCACAACTAAAAGCCAGAACTTTCTATTCCCAAGTTACTCACCTAAAAAGAAGACTTCCACAGAGTAAAGATTTACAGATTTCTAAAGGGTGATTACACTGAGCTTGCTATTATTAATTATATTTGCCCTCTTTGAGTTCAGTATTTTGTTTCATCCCAACCTATGTGAACCAGATCTGAAACATGACACAAACTGCAGTAACCACTCAGTGAAAAGTTTAAAAATTCTGGGAATTACATCACCACATGCTTTAAAGTTTATACAGCCAATGATATCTTTAGAGCTACAACAGCAAAGTCAACATTTACCTTTAATAAGTATGACAGAAGAACAAATGCAACTATTTACATGCACGCTACCTGGTTTGTGTATAAACTAAACTGTCCTGAGTTGAAACACAGGAGAGCTCTAAGAGTTTATATGGGCAAATGCCCTCTGACATCTTGCTAAATCCATCCCTCATCCACACTCACTCACAAAGGCTCACAAACAAGTTCCCAGAAACACCAAGGAAAACAAGTCAAAACTAACATTCCCTCCTTAAATGCTGCTTGTGAGTTATGGTTACATTTACCCTTCTGGTTCTGTAGTCCTTCAGTTCTTTTAAGGCACACAGAAAATTGCCTCTGTTTCACAAATGAGGAATTTGCAGTCATCCCAGCCAGCAGGACTTCACAGGCTCCTGAACCCTTGTGTCAGCTAAATGATTCATAGATTGCCTATAGGGGTGTCTACCTTCAACATTTACATAGCTTGTTCTACAACTGAAGGTGCCAAGAATCTTATCACAAGAGCTGTAGCTGCACATCATTTTCTAGGTCAGCCTGATAATGTCAACAGAAGCATCAGACCCCTTTGCTGAGGAAGCTACCAAGACTACAAGTACCTGTTCAGAAAGCTA
This sequence comes from Alaudala cheleensis, assembly GCA_013398995.1. Classification (NCBI taxonomy): domain Eukaryota; kingdom Metazoa; phylum Chordata; class Aves; order Passeriformes; family Alaudidae; genus Alaudala; species Alaudala cheleensis. Next base: position 88,329 of record VWYE01011782.1, on the reverse strand, counting down.
AATACCTCCAGCCAACAGATCAGCTGAAACACACATTTTATTATGCATTCTCCTCAGTGTTTTGGCATCTCTTTGAAAGTTTTTCTTTAAAGAACAGAAAAATCTTTAGATCATCATAATTCATCTCACAAGAATTCCGTTTTTAAAAAAGTGAAAAAAATGTAATGACTGCAGAGAAGAAAGATTCAAAATTGATTCCTGTGAAAAAACAGAGGCAAATTCTTGATAGTCTTCCCCTTACAGCGAAGGCAAAATTTAAGTTTTTAAAAGGCTGCCATAAACAGTCAGTCAGACTCCACTTCATGAGACATTCACTAGAAAAAAGCAGAGGTCTAGAAGAATCCTAATACATCCACAAACAAGAGTGTGGATTTTTCTCATATCCCACCATGAACTGCTGAAGTGCATCCACACAGTTATGAAGTGACTGCTCTAAAATCCAGAAGAGTTAGGCAAGTATCACTTCTCACTGTGCCACACTCCACTACAGGCACATGGGAACTAGACAATAAAGAAAAAAGAACTGCAGAGCTGGTGGCTTGTAAGCAGAGTTTTTGACCAGTTGAAGGCATCCTCAGTTACAACACAGAAAATATCATCCTAAAGACCACTTGCACTACAAAATATTGTAGCAAATTAACTCCTAATGGAACAAACGTTTCTACACATCTTTTCTGCCCTGGTATCTACACAAGGAAAACTGCCCTGTGGCTTAATGCTACAGTATCATGCACTAGCATACAGCAGCATTGCACTAGTGAAAAAAAGGTGGTGACAAGTAGCAAGTGTTCTCTGGTTTTCAGCAACTTTACTGCTACCACTGAACAACTCACTGGATCTACACTTTTCCAGGACTACCCATGCCCTTCCATGACTGCAGCTCCTAGGACTTCAGGTGCAAACTCTTAACATCTGACCTTAATGCTCCAAAAGGAATTCTTGATTTTATCTAAATTGCTTCCTCAGCTTCCCCTCACAGACATCTTAACTCTTTCTCGTGCAACACTATGCACTAACCTACCTTCAAAGGGCCTTCTTTTCTAAGGCAGGTGCTTCACTAACCATCATACACATCTAAAACCACTCATCTTTTATTGTACCTTTTCACACTCACAACTCTAAACAAACATTATAGGCAGGTTAGTCCATAGTTAAGCATTTCAAGACCATATCAGACAATTCAGCTGCCCACAGAGCATGACATGTGCTGCCAGCTGTTGACATCTTAGGAAGCTCCTTTCTTCTCTTCTGCATTGCGTATTTACAGCCACACCACCCAACAAAGATCAAAGATCTGAAAGGAAACCTTCTAGGAGGATTCTTTTAATTCTTTTAACAGGGAAGGGATAATATGGACATTGAGTCCTCACACTTCCAATAATAATTAATTTCTCATATGGGATAAAGTTCTTCAATTACAAAACACCTGGGGCATACTATCCATCGGTTTCCTGCCTTCAGGCAACTATTGCAGCTTGTTCTCTTGAACACAGTAACGAAGTTAATAAAATTTTGCTATGCCTAAACTATTTCAGCCTCTAAATGTTGTACTCACCCAAAAGACAATGTTATAGCTGAAGAGCAAGTACTTGTACCAACAGCTGACTTCTGCGTTAGAATATCGGTAATAGTGCATCTTCTACAGCACTGCGTCTGCACAGAAGAGAAAGAACAACGGGATTAGGTAAGCATTTCATGAATAAAGGTATTTTCCCCCAGGTCTCTCTTGCTCTGTTAAGAAAGGGAGTACAGTAATCTGTACCATATGCCATCCAAGTCAGCTCAAACTTCCACTGACCCTACATTTCCTTTCAGTATCTGTTGCTTTATAATCTTATCTTTAAGCACCCTAATGCAGTAACAGGGCTGCCACACCCAACAAAGGAAACTCACTATACAGTTAGCCTAGGAAGATCTACATCAGCAAGTTAACACTCATTTGCCTTCTCACTCTTTCAAAACCGTTTTATTTCTGCAGATGGCTGCTTGGACATATCCACAAACCCTGTGGATTGCACATCCAGCAATCCAGCCAGCAGGACATCCAAAAGTGGTTACCTGGAATCCCTCAGTGTCTATAGATTGCTAAATACAAATGGCAGTTGTACCCCACTCTTGCATATTCGCATGTTCCTTTACCAGATCATCTGTTAGAGGTTTTATTCTCAAGAACCAAAGTCCCACAGTTCAAAACCCATCTGCTCTGTGGAGTTGGGTTTGCTTCCTCACACACACACACCAGCCAGATAAGGTTCAGTCGCAACTCCCACCTGTGCAGAAATGCCACGCGTAAGAAAAACAGAACAAGCTGTAAATTCAGAGCAGGAGTGAGCATTTGCACAGCCCTCACATTTTGGACAGCTGAGTGCTCCCTAAGACAGATGAGCAGCATCTCAATCCTCCACTTCCTTGAGGTGAATGTCAGTGAAACGTTTGCAAAGGCAAAGGAAACAAGAGCGCAGAATTTTCAAACACTTCCTAACTAGGCAAAGGTACTGTGCCAGCAGTACATTCACAGACAGCATGCAAAAACCAAGCCTACCCAGCTAAGTCTGAAATCCAGACCATGGAATGGACAAGTGAACTGCACCACATCCACAGCTATGAGAAGGTAAACTAGGTGTTTGGGGGCTGTTTTTTTCCTAGAAAGGAATCTGCACCTGAATATAAAAAACACTCCCACTTACACAAGAAACAGAAGTTGGTTTTAAGAATCCCATCCAATACAGACTAGAGTGTGAATTAACACTTGAGCTTGGTATTTCTAGAGTAGATGTTGATAATTTTAACCGAACACTGAAAAACAAGTTTTCTTCCTTCACCTTCTAACCTCTAATGCACACAGTCCAGTTAAAGCAAAAAACATTTAACTTTCATTAAAGCATAGGAAATTGTACTTTCTGGCAGTATAGGCAGTGACTGGAAAGGACCTTCCTACATGTGGCCCACTCATACCACATAAAATTAGTTTTGTAATTTAGTTACTGACCTTTGCAACCCATCCAATGTTACAGACAATTTAGGAACCTTTACAACTGCTATGAATCATAGCAAAGAACTCTTGCTTAAGCACCATTCTTCTGCTTCTCTAAGTCCACAACTGAGGAAATGTAAGAGACGGGACAAGTTTGGTTTTCCCAACTTAATTTCAGTTTCTAGATCCAAATAGCAATTTACATTTCAACAACCAATATGCACAGACTTGTCCAAGTCAGTCAGTCTGATGTGCCTGGGCAAGAGACAAGAGAGAGGATACAAGAAGAGAATCCCAATTATCTGAGCTGAGTCCAAGATTCCATCTGCATGAGTGCAATCCCATTTTACAGCAATACACTGACTGCCCATGCAAGTATATTCTCCAGATGCAGCCACGCTGAGGCCTCCATCATTGTTCTGCCTCCTCCCTGTGAAAATCAGGAACCTGGAAAAAGACAGGAACAGCAACTGTAAAATGCACATAAGGAGCATTGCTTTTGGTGCTGCTACATCTACAAAAGAGAAGGCAGAAGGTTGCATTTAGCTAGCACATCATTAAATTTCACAAAAATGAGGTTCTGCTAGAGAAAGAGGCTTAAAATACAACCTGAGGAAAGAGGGCCAACACATCATTTCAGGACCTGAAGTAGAAACATCATTTGATGACTTCCTTTTTGTTAGGTTACCCTCCCTGGCATTGGACTTATATTCAACTGTTCAGCTTCACTGAAACTATTCACAGGAATAAGAGCATTAAAAATATCATTATTGATAAGCACTACTCCCCACCTACCCCACTGTCTTGACCACCAGCTTGTAAAACATTTCTCCACACTTCAAACAACAACTGCTAAGATGCCCCAGTCAATACCAATCACAGTACTTTAGCAGAATCAAAAACACTTTTTTCAACATATACACTTCTAAATGCCCAGAAATGATGGGGGGGTGTATTACCAGTACTAGCAAGAAGCCATAACAGCACACAACTGCTCAGACAGATATTAGCTTCTAAAACACCTGCCTATCCTAAGAGCTGATTGTGCTTACCTTCATCAGAATTTTTTCAGTGGTTCTTGACAGACCACTGTACACTTTACGGTTGGTTTGGGAGTAGCAAAATAAATCTGAAATGCAGGTACGTGATTTTTTCCCCTACCACTACAAACACATGAAGCAGTCCACTCAAGACTACACAGCCAGCTTCCCTGTGTTTATACTAAAAGCAGTCATGTTTCCTAACACAGAAGGCATCTGTTACCAGTCTAGAAATCTGCTCTGTCAGTAATTCACTTTGTTCACAGCACAGGCTGCATAGCTCTGCTTAAAAAACACTTGGAAGATTAAAGCAGTATGTGGGCAGCACAGACTAATAACGTTCTCCACTGTGCTTCAGACAAAGCAAGTCACATTGTGTCAGCTGACAGTTATCACCCACTCACAGCAACAGGAATTTATAAAAATTAAATACGGAGCACTGCTGCTTTGGTAAAATATAATTTTGTCCTGATGTTTACAGCTTTAGTGAGAGCGGAAAAATGTAGTCATTCATCAAGAGGCTACTGCCATTTCCAAAATCCACAATTCCACTCCTATCTTCAAAGTGCTGCAGCAGTGATATTCCTAATTATCATATAACAGATGATGTGATCTATTAACCAGTCTAATGTAGATATACACAGAAATCCTCATGGATAAGATTTTAAGTCTAGAACAACTGAAACAAATAGCTTTCTATATTTAGGTATAAAAATCCTTTTAATCCTCCGGAGACACTTACTTGACAAAGCAGACCTAAGTCACACTTAAGTTCCAAGTTCAGCCAATACTGCCACCATATAGATAGTCCTGATTCCCTTCCTTGCTCCTCCTAAAATCCACAACCATTAATCAACCTACCCAGCAGAGCAAACAGCCACACAGCAAACCACTAGCAAATCTTCAGCTCAATCCTGTAATCTTGTACCACATACCAAGAAGTAAACAGTTTTAAGCCTTCCCATCTACCTTGCCAGAGCATGTACAAATGCCAGCGTGGGGGCAGTCAGAAACAGCAGGAGAACCAGGATGGGACAGCAAAAGCAGTGGTACCTTGAGTGTGCCCATGGACACACAGCAGCCCTCTAGTGCAGCCTACACCAGCTGCACACCTAAAGCCAACACACTGAAACAGATGAAACTGGGAGAACAGGGGCACAACTAGGCAAGAGGGGAAAAAAAAGTCATTTGCCAAGCTGTTGGCTTCTCCACCACTGTTCATCACTACAAAGCATTACATCTACATGAAGCGGGTGAAGCAAATGGACAAAGAAGAATATGTTGAGGAGCATGAGTATTTAAAACACAGGAAGAGATGTACTTTGGTCTATGAACTGTTTTGATATGACTCAATTCCATTCCACCAAGACCAAATCTATATCAAAAAGCATCAGTTCATTCAAGAACTGTGCCATTAAAAACAACTGTCATTCTTTGAAATGGATCAGTCATTAGGGGTTTTTGTGAAGGTAAAAGGCAGCCTAATCCCTGACCAGTAAAAATTCAAAGATATTCTTAGGACCTTCTGAAAACAGAACAAGAGGCACTTCTAGACTGCTCTTTCCACATCCTAGAGACAATCTGACAACCAAAGGGGTCATAATGTTCAGAACAGTATCTGGTGCCGGCCATCAAATCTTCACATGAAGGGGCTGAGCTGGTACAGCAAAAAAGCAAGACAAACTGACAGGATTTGATGCTCTTACAGGCTAATCTGCTCTTGGAAATAGACAGTAGTCCTGCTGATGACTCAGGAACTCCAAGCAAACGCGTGTCATCTTGCAATTTTGTTTCGAAGGAATTCAGATTAGAGCCTCAAAAAGAACAGGCAAGCTTCTCCTAAGGAACACAAGTAAAGTTTATTCCGTTCTGCTGCAGTTCAGATGAGCAACAAAATATTTGCTTGTTCTTAGAAGAAACCCGAGGATTAATCATTAAAAGGGTATTTTTTTAACCTGAAAGACTAACCATGAAAGACAGATATCATTAATATGTTATCCCTCTTTCCAGAAAAATAACGGGAAGTAACAAATCTCAGAACTCAATAGAAAACATGGCCAAAGCCACACAGAATTCTTAAGACATGATCTTTTGAGACCATTATTTTGTACTGTGGTAAAGACTCGAAGACCTCAAAGAATATTTCAAGCAGAAGTTGCACCACTGTAAGCACTCAAATACAATCCCTCAGAGCAGAACAAACCCCCAGCCTATTGGGAAGGGTTTCAGGTTTCAGTGACCAGGGTTTATTCTATTCCTGCATCACAAACTACAGTTTAGGAAAACTTGTCAGAAAAATACACCAGTGTTTCCAAACCCGAACAAGGAAGCAGTAATTCAGAAGAGCTCCACTCCCGGTCTCTATACCTCACACTCCTTATGCTGCACTTTGGCCCAAGCCACTACTTCTGTGTGGATGAGTTGCATCCAAAACACCAAGTAAGTGCTCAGAACTCAGAGTAACACCCACAGAGTGCACATTCCACGTTTTTGGCAATAAGCTACATGGTCATCAAGACCCTCTTCTCAACTCCCCGCTTGACTAACATCATCAATCCTGTGGCATAAAGGCTCTACACCGCACAACTGCAATTCAAGGAGCTATTCAAGCTATGATTCATGGAGTATTTTCAGCTCCATTTGATTTCTTAAACTAACAGAACTAGACACTTACAAAGACTTGGAAAAGGCAAGCAGAATTCAGTGCTGCTCCCACAGCAATTCAAAAGCTGTAAGAGGACAACAGCAGTTCTACCAATTTTACTTTTCACTGTTCTTCATACAGAAGCTATAAAAGATACAGTTGGCTGGCCTTGCATCCATGTGAAGAAGTATTTATGCTTACTCAGCAAAAATAAAGCTACTACTCATCCTACAAAAAAAAACCCACAAAACAAATTTCCAAAGGTCCCATATTTTTACTTATACAAACCAGTCAGGATGTCAGTAAAGCACTGTACAATGGAAGTCTTGAAATGTAAATTAAAACTACAAATCTTTTTTGTTATTGACACTGAGGAGAGGCACAACTCAATTCTCCACAGAATGTTACTACATTTATGCTAGTTCTGCCTCACTGACCTAGTAACTGAACAGATAAGGTAGTTTCTGCTTCAACATACAAAGGTGCTTGACAAAGGTATCAACTAAAAGGTAAGGATCTCTTGCCTAGCCAAGGAAAATCCGCTCAAGGTAGCTGACTGCAAACAAAGCATACACTCCACATTCTGACTTAAAACAAAACAGCACAGGAAAGAGAGAAAAGGAAATGCTACATATAAACTTCATCTAAAAGTCAGCAATTCTCCAAACATAAGGAGAACATAGTAGAAGAAAGACAGATCCTTTTGTGAGGTATTCATCTCTTTATTAATATTTAAGAAATACAGAGAAGAGCAGGAGCACAGGATGCAGGGCCTTCACTGACCATATCCTCAAAAGCACTACTGGATAAGCCACTGGAGTTAAAATTAAGTTGGATTACACCAAAGTGAAAACAACACCAGATACTATCACTACAGTTCAATAGATGCTTCATTAACATCTTAGAAAAATACTTTGTGTCTATGAAAACTTCATATAATAAAGCTATTGACCAGTTTCATCTGAATAGGACCTTGCCTGTGCTGCAATTTATTCACTATACACAACAAGCCACAAGTCACATGTTCCTTTTACTCCACAGCAAGTTGAGGTATTGGGAAACACTAGAAGCCAGTTAGTCATTCTGAGCAGGAATTTATCCACCCCAGGGTGCAAAACCTGCCAGAACAAGTAACCAGAATAATCTTAGCTGACCCAAACTTCTCTGTTGCTTTCTACTACCTCTCGTGAGAGCAGATACACACCCACTCTCCATAACATCATCAGTTACAAGGCAAAACTCAGTCTTAATTTAAAAGCAGCATGTAATTTGATTTTTCCCCCCTTCTAAGAGAAGGTTTTGGAAACTTTACAAAGCAAATATCTTATCTGAGGAGCCAGAACATCCAGTTTGGGAAATATTTTTACTTCTGTTTAGTAATCCAACAGTAACAGAACCTATTTAATACACTTTGTCTGCTCCCTCCCACAGACCAAAAGGTTTCAAGCACAGAATGGGCCCCTCCATTTGATATACCACTTCATATCGTTAAAAAAAAAAAAAAAAAAAAAAAAAAACACACACACACACACAGGAAGCCACTAAGATTCTTTCCTAGCAAATATATTCTTTCTTCAGAGAACATTCTAAGTTTTTACACATATTGTGACTTTTCTCCACTTCCAGGAATGCCACTTGTTCAGCCTCCAGCTGTATTTCAGTCTAAAAGAATATACCTTCACTTTCTCTTTTCATAAGGAAATCACCCTGAGAGACTGATTATAGCAATATACAACAAAGAAGTGGTGAGCATGTAATTTGCTTTGAGTTTTGTGGTTTGTTCTCTTAAAAATGTTCCTTGCTTTGGACATAATGTGCACTCTGTCTACATCCACACCATAGTTCTTAGCCTTCAAACTGAATACCCCTATATATGTATTTATATATAAAAACATATGTATTACATATAATAAGATAGATATTTGTTTTAACAGTGTAAATCAGATCAAGGTGTTTCTTAGCTAAAAAAAATCCTAGGGCTCAAATCTGATCTCTAGTAATGAGCACGGTAAGAAATTACTTCAATATCTGGATAATGCTATTTACATTCACCACTTGTTTTGTTTAAACAATGCTGACTCCACGTCACAGAAACAAGATGTGGAGTTTAATCTATAAAATCTCTTTTTTTCCTCCCCTCCCACCCCAGTTACCAGGGCCTATGCTTTCAACACCAGGGAACACTCACTTGAAATGAGGCACCAGGGAACACTACTTTTTGGGGGAAGTCATGGAGCATTTGGGGACAATCCTCTCAAAGCTTTCTTTTGCTGCCCTCCACCTCCAGCAACTGCATTCATCACACAACCAGGACAGCCTCATTTTATTTGCCAAGGACGACAATCACCAGCTTACAAACCACAGGAGAAAATGGCTCTTTCTGGCCACGTAGACAGCCTAACCACCATGTAATTAATCTCCTGACCTCCTTTTTGGTACAGAAACACACTTGCCAACTTGCAAGACCCAACAAGAGAATAAACCTCTAAGGCAGCACTGGAAAATCTGAAAGATGTGACAAAACAACCTTCACCAATGTCTCACAATCCTAGCCACTGCCAGCTCTTCAGCAGAATGAATGCCTCAGCCCAAATACACAGGAACAAGCTAATGCTTCAGAAGTTATAGCAAGTAGATTGGCAGGGCACCCTGCACATGCTACCACATCACAGGGAAAAGATTAAAAGACAAAAACCAATGCTGCTTCAGGACAAGCCCATGCTTGAACAGCTCCAGCCCTTCCCCCAACAGCCAGTGCTCTGGCAGGTCGTGAGAAAGCCTTGACCATCTCGCCCAAAGCCTCTGTATCCGCCCCTGGGGAAGGAGGAAAAACAGGCTTTCCACCTCTCAAGATGATGCCAAGAACAACACCGTGCCATTTAGAGATCAGGGCAACAAAGGCTGTGAAGGGACGCAGTCAGTGCTCCTTCCAACACAGACCTCAGTCTGCAACAGCTCATTACAAACACGCCAGCAGAATTAGAAGGTGCAGAGCTTAGACACAAGCACTTCCTAACCTGTACCTTCAGTAAAATGAGAAGCATACCTCCTGATGGAAAAATGTGACAACACAGGAAACTGCCATCTGAATGGGCTGACAGCACAGCTCAAATACAACAGCAACACAGCTGAACTACACCTTCCCTGCTCACTTGCCGCAGCCAGACAGGCTCTTTCAGTTGAACACTCTCCTGTCTGCAGGAGCGGACCACTCCTGCTGAAGTGACACAAACACTATGACCACTATGTCAAAATACCCTTTGCAAGCTCAGCAAGTGGACACTTAAAGAAAGCCGCCAGGCTGTCTTCCAAGAGTCACCAACTGCTTTCCAAGAGTCATCTCGCTAATTGCCTTCCATTAGTTTCCAGTCAGACAACTTTTTTGATGAACCTTCCTGGCTCCACAGGCTTGCCATGCAGCAAGTAGTACTCAGTAGTACTCAGGGCAGGGTGGAAAGCTTTGCCATTTTTACCCTTTATTAGATATAGCTACACCACTGCAGGCCTATTTCAAGCCCAGGAAGTCCTTCCCTGATCACCACATAATAACCAACTATTGAGGGAAAAGCAATATGCATCCAAAGAATCAGCTCCATACCCTGGCAGTCAGAAGGCTGCTGTCACATAAAGACCAAAGTCCTACCTCTCAGGTGTCTGCCTACAGATCCAAGTTACTTTAGGCTATTCCCTTTGTTTTCTATTCGAGAAGTTTCTAGATGTCAGTGAACATATTTCAGACCCCATTTTATGCCCCGAAGCAAGAGCACACAACTTGCCAAGCTGAACAAATGAGGTTTTTTAAAAATATTAAAATTCATAGCATTCAGCTGCCTTCAAATACTCTGCCTCATCCTTTAGCTGCAAGTGCAGCAATTTAAACACCTGAGTTTATTACCTTCAAGTCCATCAATCATTTAGAGAAAGCTCCTTTCCAGAGAGACTCAAGTTTCAATTATTCAGTCTTTGAGCAGAAAACAAAAACCGTTAAATGAGGAAAAGAGATTTCTGGAAAGGGCTGTTGGGCCACATAAACATACTTGGGCTTGCAGACTAACAACCCACCCAAAACAGAATGAGAATGCCAAAATAGAACAACCCCTAAAGCCAAAAGCTCACGTGCACACACAAGCTCATCAAGGGCCTGAGCCAATTAGCGCCAAAGAGCCCCAGCTACACCAGAGGGTTCCAGGACAGGTCTTCCCATGAAAGTTTGGTATAAATGCCTGTTCCCTAGCCCAGGAGCATGAAGAGCAAGAGAGAAGCTCTTGTCCAATACCACAGAAACTCTTTCACAACACCAAGACAACATTCAGCAATGCTTATTACAAAATACGAGGGGAAGCAGATCCCTTGTTCATTACCCCCTTGCCTTTCGCACTCAGGTTCAGATTAAGGATGAAGACAGGCCTAAGATTTTCAGCTTTTGCACAACTTCTAAAGACAACGACACAAAGACCTCTCAGAAGAAACACAGGTAAGCATTCAGTCTAAATAAAAGCAGAAATTTTTCCACTCATATGTATCATACATAAGCTGTACTACAATGAAAAGAACAAAACACTGTCACTTGGCTCTTAAAGAGTTGAAGAAAGACAGGAAACACTGAAGCAAAACAAGTGCGGATCCCTCCCCCCTGCCAAACAGGCAGAGGCACACTTTGAACCAGAAAAGAAAATAAACTTTTTTTAAACCCAGTTAAGAGCCCTGGGTTTGGATGTAATTCCTATTGTGGCTAGCATATTTTATTTTCATTTGTTAAGGGTTCTCTGCACAAGTGATAACAGAATTCATATGTGAATAATCAAGCAGAGTGGTTCTTCTCTCTAAGGGCTTCAATTCCAAGACTTATCAGATGGATCAAAGCGTTTAGCAAAAGCCTGGCCACTCAAGGCAGTGGTTTCAACTGCAAACATCATAATCTCTTATAAAGTCAATTTTTAAGGATCATCACTTTTGCAGGTGATCCTCAACACCTGCACTTTGCTAATATCCTCACATCTGACATTCCCAAAACAGAAGAATTTGCCCAACGATGATTTTTCAGCTGACCATCTGAAAGCAGATTTTATCCAGAATAAAGTGTTTTTATAACACAAATATGACATTCAGCTATAGTTAAGTAGTTAAATTGTGCATTTAAAATTAAGCCATCAGAGCTTAGAGATTTTAGCCCCTCATCTTCTTTTTAGATTGCTAAATAAAAGTTCAGATTCTCATATTCTTGGGAAGATCCAAACTATTACTCTTTAAAACCCACACCTACCTAACCCTGATAAGCTTTAGTCTATCTCTGACATTGTTTGCAACCTTTACAAGATACTTTTGTCTAAGCATGAGCCAAAGGATCAAGGAGAAGGATCCTGTTCCTGCCCAAACTGTGCCGGGGGCTGAAGGCAGCATCAGCAGCTCCACCCAAACCACCAATACAGCTTTGGAAGCACCAGAGACTTTAGGAGTGGGCAATACCAGAGAAGAAGATACATGATCAGCCTTTGGAATTAGAATATAACCTCTGCATCTAGAAATAAGTTCTACTTAATTCCTCTTTAGTAATAGCCTACACCATTTACTGTTTGAGCATCTCATTTACTTTATCTGAGCTACTTCAGCTTGCAGCAAAAGGAGAGCCACAGCATGTTCATGGATTTTGTGAATTGCAGCCCTCTAAGCCTTAGAGACACACCACAGGTGCATCTGGACCAGGTGGCAAAGTATGAAAGTCTGTGCTACCAAAAAACAGGAAGTTCTGACACAGGAAGCCACAGTGAAAACCAACATGGCACAGAGAGCTCGCAAATAAAGTGTGGCTGAAATCCACAGATTTTTCCATACCCCACCCAGGTGAAACTCTTTGTCAAAGCAAAAAGATAAATGGAGGCTCTGTGGAACAGTCTGGACAATCACTCTGTGAACTCCATTTCCCCTCACATACATCCCAATGAGAATTCTGAACTAACACAGGGAGATCAAAACAAGACTTCAACTTATTCACATGTACCAGTGTTCAAACTGTGCCACACCTAATCCACAATGAGAAACTTGATAGACTATGAGAATCAACTGTAGCAGTTTGTCAGCACAAAAACTCCCCTTTTTTCCAAACACCCATTTACCGATAATGGCACACTAGTAGCCATCCACTAAAGCTTCATAAGCTAAATAAAATATCCTCTAAAAAAATCAGAAGTCAGCCTCAAAACAAAGCAATCCAATACACCTCAGTTATTCACTAGAAGCATACAATAAACTCATTCATCATCCAGATATAACCAAATTCATAAGACACCATGTCAACAATTTACTTGCTGCACCGAAGAGCAAAAAGTTATGCCTTCAAGACCAAGGAAAGCATCCCAATTAAACAGCATCTTAGGGCTCAGAGCAAGGGCTTTTCACGGTCCTTTCATTAAGCATTACAAGGCCTAACGCTAGTAAAAGGTAGCCCAGAACACACCCCCTTGCAGTCCTGTTAGGTGTTACCTATGTGAAAGCTCTGCACAGACACTGCTCCTAGCAGAAGATCACACTTTTTCCTTCTTTTCTGCCACCCTCCTGCTCCCCACAAAGAGGCAGGAAGGACAGGAAAGAGGTTTTAAACAGGAAAGAGTAAGATTAGTTTGTCTACAATGGACTAAATGTCAGGCAAAGTCTGTGCCCAGAAACAAGGCTTACGTGAGTTTTCTTCGGCTTTGGGGACAAGAGATAACGCTACAACACAAAGGAAGCCAACTGGCTCAACTTACACTTAAAAAAAAAAATATCACACAGAGCACACACCACCCAGAAAATCAGCTTTCCATGATTGTGATTTAGACCTAGACTGCACATTCAGCAAGTCCACCCGGGAACACAATCAACAAACATAAAACAAAATGCCAGCAGTGTAACTTACTTGTACACTGTTTTTTCAATATAAATGCACTTCCAAACCTTTGGAAAGCTATTTCTAAAAACTCCTGTTTCAGTGTCATTATAGTTTTGAACAAGACAATCTTCTAGGAACAGGCAACAACTCTATTCCATCCTCCAAGCACAGAGCTAAAAGGGTATAGATCACACCCTAAAAGTCCTTTCTTCCAGTGTCATTAACCATAGGATAAAGAAGACCACACTAACAACAAAAGTGTCCTGAACTCCCCTAAAAAAACCCAAACCACACAAATCAAATCAAAAGCTGCAAAGTAATTTCTACCACAGCTCATTCCTACTTCACACCAACCACTAGACTTGAATTCTCACCTGATCCCCTCTCTCTACACACAGTTCTTCTGTCAAGCAGTCTAGCAATTCAACCTTCCACACCAAAGCATTTCAAGTTTCACACATTTACTGTGAGTATACAGTGTCTCAGTACTGATGCCTTACTCCCTGCTGGAGACAGCCAGAAAAAGAGATGGATCATCTCACCAGAGAGCACTTTCGAAAAAGTCACACCCTGTGCTTCCATCCTCTAGAAACTCCTTCCCTTCCATTTTATCCAGAGTTCTAGGTCACAAGGCTTATGTCACTGTAAAAAACAAACAAAAACCCCACCAAACTAAAAAGCAGTGCTGGAAGACTTTTGTCCTGCCAGTTATTTTAAAATATCCTTCACGCCTCCACCACCACCTCCTTGGAAGATGCACCAAAGAAAGGAAAAAACACTCAAACAAGTAACTTCTTTTACAGCATGGGTTAAGTTTCTTTGTGGGGTTTTGTTTCTTTTTTTATTCAGGATGTCTCAAAATGAAACCGCTAAGTCTACACACAGCGTGGAAGGTAAAGCAAGAGCCAAACCAGAACCGACCACGGAGCACCACCACTGGTACCCCCATGCTCCAAGGCCGGGCCTGTTAGGGCAGGAAGCTGAAAGAGGGTCACAGAGGTCGCTAACTAAAGCAGCCTACAGGTGATTAAAGCTAAAATATTTTTTAAATTAAATTACGGGCCTCAATCCTTACACCCACTGCACCCTCTAAACAGCCTGGGCTCAGGGCAGGGTCTGGCAGCAGCCGGGGCGACGGCGGAGAACGGAGCGGATAAACTCTGGCTGCAGCACTCCGAAAGGCCTTTTTCTATTATTTTAAAATTTTTTTAATTGCTTTTTTTTTTCTCCCTCGTGGCATCTCAAAGAGACAAGCCAGCGTGAACTCCCAGAGGAAGCCTCACCCGGCCTCTCGGGCTTCCTTTAATGGGCAAGGACAATGGCAGGGGCTCGCCATAGCCCCGCGTTGTCGCGAAACTCAGGCAGCGGGAGGGCTGCTCCCCCACGGCTCGCTGGCCGCCAGCCCCGGGGGATGCTGCGGGGAGCACACTGCTCCGGGGACACGGGGCTGAAGTGCCGGCGCTTCACGACGGGGAGAGAAAGGGGCACTCCGGGGCGCGACTCGCGGGGCAGACGGCGGGCCGATGCCCGGGGCCGGGGCGGGCAGGGACTCACCGGGCAGCAGCCTGCTCGCTAAGTTTCACCGAGCTGGGCAGAGGGCTAGGCGGCGGTCGGTGTCGGCGGGGGTCCCTCGGCTAGTCCATGGACACGGCGGCGCTCCCGGAGCCTCCTGCCCGCGTCTGCTCGGCCGGTGCGCCAGGCGTGCCCGCCAGGCGTGCCCTTGTACCGGGCCGCCCCGCCGCTATCCCGCCGGGCCCAGGCAGCGCGGAAATGAATGTCCCGGCCACGCCCGCTCCGCACGCAGCCGTGCTCCACACAAAGGGGCGTGCAGGAAGCCCAGCTGTGCCTCCGGACCCCGCCGTTCCCGCCGGCTTCGCCCGCTGTGACTCCCCTGGCAGGCGTTCCCCCGGGGCCGGGCGGGGGCTGCGGGCGCCAGCGGCCCTGCCCCTCACGGTGCCTCCCCTCAGCCCTGGGCGCGCGGCCCCTCAGCGAGGCCCGCGGCTTTGTTATCGTGCACTCCTTCTGAGGCCGGGCAGCTGCGGCCCCCGCCCCGGCCCTGCGGAAGGGGCTCAGCCCTCAGCCGCGCCCCTTACCCCCGCAGGGCTTTGGAATATGAGCCAGCGCGTCGAGGACAGCTCATCCTGAGCGATATTGAAAGCACGGTCGAGCCTACCTGGAGAGGCGGAAGGCGAAGAAAAGACATAAAACGACCCTGACGAGTATTTTGAGTTTTCGGGTGTCTCCCGGCTTGTACAGCTCCCCGGAGAGACACTGAGAAGTGAGGAAGGAGGGTTGAGCTATTTAAACCCGTGTAGTTAGCGAGTGATAGCTCCCACCTGAGGCAGCCACCGCCTGGCAGGTGGGAAGTGCTCCTCTGCCGTCTCGCTCGGCTCCCAGCCTCCACGCTCTCCTGCTGTTCCCTTTCCACACTTTGTGATCTCTCTTGACACTGGGAAACATGTCTGTCACCTTCACTCCCTTCCTCGTATATAGAGCAAAACCTAATTATTTAAGTCGCTCGCTAACTACGAAAATACATTTGTGAGCAGGAAGGCAAGGCCAAGGGAAGTAATGCAGCCCCACACGGGTGGCTCATATCGTCTACGCTTTCTTAACCTGCTCCAGCCCCTGGACATTGAGGAATCCCTTATTCCGCCTGGATCAGGAAAAAGCCCGCTTACAAAGACAGCAGCAATCGCACTGAAGTGAAAGGAACTGTTGAGCAATCAAATAGTGTGAGTTTAGCACTTCTCTTGTGTGCTAATTCTCCACTGATCAAAGCTAGAATTGATAGTAAATGCACAGTTCCCCTCACCCACGCCCTTCTGATGTCTGACAAAGCAGATACACACCAGTGTGTCACCCACTCGCCGGTCACATGATGAAGATTCCTTCTCATTTCCCACATGCACTTACTTAAATGAATGGGGGGTTGGGTTTGGTTTGGGTTTTTATTTGTTGTTGGTTTGTTTTATTTTAAGGGAGGGGGAGAATTTGCCAGCCTCCCCCAAGCTTGCTCAAGACTTCTTAGAAACCAAAATTGACCTGAGTGTTAAAGCTGACAGAAGATGTTAGAAGAACTACCTGAATTTTGAGCAGAATCTAAGAGGGGAGGGGGAGCTCGAAAAGGTCACTGGGTTATTGTTAGAACCCTAGAAGTTATCAGAGGTTATCAGATGGTAAGAAAAACTAGGAGATCCTTCATCAGAAGTACTGAAGTAATCTCACAGAGCACTGAGTCACGTCTTCAGAAAGTCCAGAGCCAAGGCAGAAAGCTCTAATACACTGATTCTGTAATAGGTAGGAAGGTGGTGCAATAGTAACAGGTAAGATTCAACGGGGGAAAAGGGAAATTTTGGGGAAATTCAGCAGCTTTAGGATGTAAGGATTGTGGAATTAGGAAGGGCATTTGTTGATAAAATAAAGGTTCTCTTGCAATTTACCATTTGTAAAATGGTTAGTGTTAGCCGTTCACAGCAGAGTTGAATTGACTGTGTTCACTGTTAGCATGGAGCTGCTTCCAACAGCCTCTCTGTGCCCCATTTATTTGCCTTTGACATTATCTCCTCACAGTGCTTCACTGTGTTGCCAAGAAAATTGGAGTAAAAATCTCATCCATCACAGAAACCATTAACTAAGTGCTAGGGCAAATTGGAACACTTTTAAACACTTCAGCAGTAAGAGTTATAATAATACTGAAGAAATGAAAATAGGAAATCTGATTTTTTAAGTGAACATGTGCAGGCCGATGTTCATGTATGGATTGTCAATGCTGTTTTCCTCTGACCACTGCAAAACATTTTCTAAAATTAATGAAATCATCCTGAGGAGTAGCTGGTGGAAAATGGCCTGACCAGAGCTGTTCACCACTGTATATGTTCAACATTATCACCATTTTTCAGTGTTAAAAAAAGTCTATTTATGGAGGGAGGCATCCGGAAGTCGGTTACAGTTGGAATTGTCATGTGGTTTTGATAATTATGAGGTTAAGAGAGGGGAATGTGCAAGGAAACAAAGCCCACAGAAGCTACTGAGAGACCTTAAGCAACTTCAACTACGAAGAAATCAGTAGCTGGATCTAAAAGAGAAAACAGAAATATTTTAGGGAAAGCCTTTATAACACGTTCGAGATCGATTAGAAGAGTAATAAATTAGGATGGAACTGGTCAGATACCCAATACAATTCGAGGGCATCAGGCTGAATCAGTGGTTTAAGTCCGTCCTCAGTCCTACAGCGTTTCCCCGCCTCCCCCTGCTGTTCGCAGCGGCTGTCGCAGCTCTCCGCTCTCGTCCCCTCCATCGGCCCGGGACAGTCCGTGCCACAAAGGCAGCCACGCACAGCCCGGCAGGAGCGGAAATAGTGCCACAAAAGCCCAACGGGGTTCGTTTTGTGAGGATTGCAGTGACTCTGTTAATAATTTATTCCCTCCGCTTAGAAAGATCTATATACCGCAGACTGTGTCAGTCAATACAGTATGGGGTTCCTCCAAGTTTCTTCTTCTTAAAAGGAAAACGTCCATACAAGTGAAAAGATGGCAGGAATAGATGTCTTTTCCAATAGCTTTCTTCCAGCCGAATCGGACCCTACAGCGGTCTGTTCCTGGAACGTGTTAAGCAAATCTTCTGCAGAAAAGCCCTCGGGTTCAGCGCTCACCTGCACTTGAGCTGGGTAGCAGTGACATCCAGCGGTGCGGAGAGAAAGACAAACCTGCTCACTTTTGTTGTTGTTGTTGTTGTTGTTAAACCACAGAGCATCACAGGAAACTCATCAGAAAATGGCAGGGATCCCTTGGCATTCCCCCCTTGTGGTAGATATTCAGGAATGGCACCAAGGGCAGGCAATTTGGCAGCCGTGGGAACAGATAACCCGCATGGGGAAACAAAAATGCAGAACAAAAACACCCTCTGGACCAGACCGTCTTTGTAATGGCCCTAAAAGGACACTGCAAATAGAAAATGCAACTGGTGATCCCTAAAGTTGAAATAAAACACGCTTTCCTATATTACACCTACAGCATTGACTCCACAGCATTTTCATTCTTAAAATATTTTTATTAACCCCGATTATGTGCTGAAAAAAAGATAAATGGGCTGACAAACAAAGGAAAAATTAATTGAAATTACTACAGCAGTTTTGTTTCTCAAGCCCTACCCTTGCACTTTGTGCACTTTCCTACTGACCTGATCCATCTTCAACCTTAAAGATGAAAATAATAGTGCATGGGTGCAAAATGCATATCTCAGAATAACAAACAAACCTTTAATTATTAGTTTCCAGTAACCAGATGAGTGTGGTTAAAGTATGATGTGACATTTGATGTGCTGAAAAGTGATTTAGATTTTGGGTACATCGTGTTAAAAGAAAAAAAAAAATCAAAACATTAGATGTATACAAAGAACTGGGCCAGCAGAGGTAGCTGTTAGCACAACAAAATCATGTATTGTAATTATTTTTTTTTTCAGTGAGCATTCTAAATTCTTCAGTATTGGAAATTTTCTTAGATTTAATTTGTTCCTCCTTTACTATTTTGCTCTAATTTTAATTATTTGGGTTAGTCTGTTTCCAATGGTAATTATCTGTTCCCAGCTCGTATGTACCACCTATTTTCTATCCTTCCCATTTATATTTTGTCAATATGGGGTTCAGCGAGGATGAGTCAACTCCAAATAATCCCAGGGTTGGCTTGAAAAAAATAATCCGATTTATCTACAACAATTTTTCAGAACAATTTCAAATGTCCTTTTGACCTTCTAGGGCTCCAAATTTTGACTTGATATCTGAAAGAAGGGTTAGAAAACTTTGAAATGCAGGTAAGCTTATATAACCTGCAAATCAAGAAGTGCACGAACTGTTTAAGGGAAATAATGCTGTTTGGAGCAGGAAAAGACCTCAGTGTGATGTGGTTTCTGTACACATCCCTCTGGGGAACCTGCCAGAGCAGAAAACTTTCCGTTTCCATGAGTACTTTACTATACTTAAAGAGACTTTATGGGTCTTTCTACAATTATTTTTACACTACAGGAACCCTTCAGCATGTTGTAGTTTTAGTGATTTATATGTTTGACAGCCGTTACACTTCCAATGAACATTCCAGATGCTGGACACCACAGCTTCCTGCTTCTGCTTGCACTCCCTTTGGGCAGGTTGAGGCTGCAGCCCCATGGCGTCCTTGCCATCATCCAGGGCTCCCTGCTCCTGACTGCAGTGGGTGGAATTCAGTTGCCTGTACACCAAATTGTAAGGAGATACTTTCCAGATCCCGCAGATTCTACAGGCACTTCATCTCCAGTTTCTTGGAATTTATCTGGCTTCCATCCCATTCTCCAAGGACTGTTTATGCCTTTCACATTTCATGTTTATATGAAATGCACAAACAGCCCTTGGGACAAGGCCTGAAATGCAGGTCTAAGATCAGTACCTCCTTTGCTGGTCTTTATGCAAGATCCATTCTTAGATAATGGCAAAGCTTTCTATTTCCCATGAGAAAGCAAGCTCAGAACTCTACAGAAACCCTGATCCAGAATAGTCCTGCTGTAAGATCTTTGTTATTCATAGCCTCTTGCAGCTGTAGGAAACCGCAGCTCACAGCTATCGCTTCCAGCATCTCTTGTGTTTCCTACCACTTGCACTCCCAAGTACCCACATGCTGACTGCAGACAAGTGGGCACTTACACAATGCTTTCAACTTCTTAGGGCCCTTGTGTCAGCCCACCATACCAGTACTGCCTTGCAGCAGTACAACCCAGGAAAAGAACCCTCAGGCACAATTCTTTATTTCATGGTTCTCTGAACCCATCCGTTGCTCTGAGAAGAGCCTTTATAGGGGAAGTCCATATCACAATTTGCTGCTGTGCTCTCCACATCCTTCCTCCATCCCCAGAAGCAGCCAAACACAAATTTCAGCTGATAGTAGCATACATGAGTCCAATTTCTATTTAGTTTCCAAATGAAACATGAATCACTCAAAATCCTCACTGCTAGTTGTTTCTGGGAACTGTGAAGAATAGACTCTTGAAGAGCATATAAAAATTTTTGTTAAAATCAGTTGTAACTGAACATAAATACCAAGAAAAGAATGTCAGAATTTCATCCATAAGGATGCAAAAATTTTTTTGAAGAATCTTAAATACAAAAAGGAACCTTCCCTCGAGCCACAATCATCCTCCTTGCAGGGAATCACATGGATTTAGAAGATCTAGAGCCAGTAGTGAACTAACAAGAAATTACTGTGCAGGCATAGTGGCATGTCTTGAATGCAAAATCTCAGAGTTAGACTAACAGGGAGTAGTCTTCTAGAAACACAGACATATTCACATGTTAATGAAAAAGCAAAAACCAAAGGCATTTCATTT
Organism: Alaudala cheleensis; assembly: GCA_013398995.1. Classification (NCBI taxonomy): domain Eukaryota; kingdom Metazoa; phylum Chordata; class Aves; order Passeriformes; family Alaudidae; genus Alaudala; species Alaudala cheleensis. Next base: position 67,453 of record VWYE01011782.1, on the reverse strand, counting down.
ACACAAAGTTTTATTATCTTTTCCCCTCAGCTGGTACTCCATGACTACAGCCTTAGCAGAGTTTTGTTTCCCTAGGTAGGCAAGTTTTCAGCCGACTGTCTCTGACTGAAAACATCGAGGCTAGGTCGGATTTTAGACCCAGCCCTTCATTAACGCAGTCAGATACAAAGGACCAGTTGAAACCCTGACCACCTGGAAGGCTGCAAAGGAACCAGAAACAATCCAAGAGGATTTTCATCATTTTCTATGTTTGAATAGAGAAACTTTCCTGTGCATTGATCCCTAAATAGTTAAGCAATTACACTGCACGTTCAAGACATGGATACATTCTACATTTCAAGCTCTAATCAGAAACGTGCAACTGTTTTTCCACTTATGAAGCCTGTGGTTTTATCTTCTCAGCAGCTTCAAGGACAGATGGAAGGCTGACTTTGTCTCCAAATTCTTTCTCACGATGCTCCAGTAAAACACCCTAGTCAAAGACACAAGAGAGAAATTCAGACACATCTTCCTACAAGAGATCCACTGCCCAAGTGAACAATTCCAGGAAACAGACTTCTGATCTTATATGAGAGATAAAAGCCTCCTAGATGGCATGCAGTACCTGTTTTCCTGCCCCAATCACATATACACCTCCCAGTGTGAATCCTTCTCCTTCCAGATTCCCACTGTATCCACTTCTCCAAGCACGGAAGAAATTCTGCCAAACTCCCAAGCGGAAAAAGCCCGACAGCATCATTTTTCGTCTGCGGGGACCATAAAAGCCTTTCTGCAGGGGAACAGAAAGTATATCAGCAGAGGGAAAAGGACTTCTCATCCATTTTAAACTCATCCACAAGTATTTAAGCCCCATGTACACCTACATCCTTATTGCTGACAACAGCAGTGCTTTCTGGTAAATGTATTTTTTGGTGGGTTGGTTGTTGGGGTTTTTTTAAGATTCTTTCACACAGGCGGGGTCGGGGGGGAGAGAAAATAAAAGGATTGTCCAATAGATTTGAGTATGGCCTATTCTTTTTTCTTCAGAACCCAAATGATTTTTCAGTGTGTCTCCTGGTTTAGGGAGAAAGCAGGGTGTGGTTCTGTGGGACGTGAGACTGGCAATCCAGCACGTGCCAGTGTACTGGGACAAGCCATATCACTGCAATCTGGCCTGTACATCGTGAATTAATTATGTGTGTCACCTTCAGACCCTGATTCACACAACATAAACATCAGCAGAACACACAGACAGTGAAAGAAAGCAATAAATATTAACAGGCCATATTGTTTACCTATTAAAGAGAAGGAATAATCCTGCAACAGCACGTTATCAGTGCATAGCTACACCACAGTTGTGAGCTCAGCAGGATATATAAATATAGAAAACCAAAGCCAATTAACTTCTTAAACTACAGTGCTACTAAATCCTTTTTCATTCAGACTACATTCTACTTATTTGTACAAACTCCTCAAAGAGGGCATTCACAGATGTGTTTTTAAACAAAAGGAGAACCCCAACTTCACTATACCTTTTCATCCAGAAAGATTTCTCCTTTGAAATAATGCTGAAAATCCTCCACTTCAGTTCCTATCTTCTCTTTCACAACAGCATAGAGAGGGACACCCAGCTTGGACAGCTGGGGTTTCAGAGAGGAGAGCTCAGAAGCCTCCTAAGCAAAGGAAAAACCCCAAATATTTCAGTCAATAAATGGAAATTGGAAAGCTTCACCTTGAATTTCAAGACCATCACAAACACACAAATTCTAGCTTGACGCATAAACCAGAAACAGACCTGTGATATTTAAGCTAGTTGTACTCCTAAGCAGCTCTTCATCAGATTTACTGCCATTTTCTTTGTTAAATGAGGAAGCAGATTCTTCTAAGCATTTACTACATAAAACATATTTTTAACTTAAAGCTATATGATTTTAAGTTTATGGGCTTATACCTTGCCTGTAACAGGGCTTCAATTATCTTTTGAAGTATTTGGGAATCATAAAAATATAATGCCTGTATATCACTCAAGCTTTCAGAATTTTCAATCCTTTTTTCTAAGCTGACATCCATCATTATCAGTCCTTCTGCAAAGAATTTTAAGGGCTCTGTGCAGGAGCAGGCTACACAAGTTTAAAGTAAGTAATGAAGATACACTCTCCATCCTAAATCCTCCAGTAAAAAAAAAAATTTTAAAAAATCAGGGAATTTCTTCATAGGCTTTCAGTATCCCAGAAGCAAAGACAGCTTTTTCTGGTGTGTAAGAGTGTAAGGTGTCACCACTCATCTGCTGGGTTTTTTGTTCTCCTAAATCCCAATTCCCATAGTTTGTACAAAGATCCCTGAGGTTTTGGACAGATCAGAGTGTACACTGAAAACATGTTTCCTATCTCCCATGGAGAAAGAAATTCCCACAAAAAATCTCAACTCCACACTTTAAAAACATGGACAGTTTACATGATCACTCTCAGTCACCTAACTGAAATACCTCAGCTGAAAGGCTTGCAGGACATCTAGAATTTCCTGAGTACCAAGGAGCAAACAGATAGAGATGAACAAACGGGAAAATTTGAAACTTTCAGTAATCCTACTACAACTACTAAAAAATCACTCTTGGATTCCTGACTGACTGTGTGTGGAAGTCACAGAGCCAGGCACTAAGTGCATTCTCCTCCTGCCTTGGCTACACCTGTTCAGAGAGCAAAGCTTCATGAATTCAACCTTCCATGAATTCTACACATATTTAGGCAGTTACTGCTGATGGGAGCAGATGCCATAATGAGGAGGTCACAGTATTAATTACTCCATGTTATAGACTAGTGAGTAACAACATAATAACTATTTTCCCTATAGCTATGAGAAACATAATGTCCAAGGTGCAAGCTATGGCTGTTCCCAGGCACTGGGTACATTCAAATTGTATTTTAGGAGCTCCACCCAAGGAGCCTCATGTCAACTTAAGGATCACAATTTGTTTTCCAGCCCACATTGTTATGGAACAGAAACTCCTTGTCTTCAGAGTCTGTACCTTCCTGCCTCACATTTAGCACCCAGAACAGAGATACTCCCTCTATGCACACCTCTTTTTTTGCAGATGAGCTTTATCTGATGGCTTTCTGCCAATCCAGTCTTGGGCTCTATTTGACCAGAGACTACCTGGCTCACAGAGACTTATTTTGGACTAAATATATATAAATAGCTTATAAGACTTATTACCAACTGAATCTTGTGTCAATCTCCCTTTCTAATTACCATGGGCTAGGTCCCTGGCAGATGTAAAAATCATGTAACCATCACCTTCAGAAGGAAAAAGCTCAGGACCTGGACCTTACAAACCAGCTGCAAAAGAAACTAAGTATGCTGGTAGCTGGTGACCAGTTTGAACCATGAAACAAAACCTTTCAGATATTTTAGATGTATTTGATGGCTGTCCTATTCATCCCTTCATTTATTTACAGACTATCTATGCAAGCAGACCTTAACTCTTCTTAATTAATCCCCAAGACCAGCAAGTACCTCTCTGCACAAAAATCATCCAGGTCTTCGTACAGCCATGATCACTGCACCATTGTCCTTCCACAGTTCACCTGCTTTGAATGTCCTCTGTTCTGTTTGTACAGGAGAAACAACACCAACAATAGTATCAGTCATTCTTGTTTATAACAATTAATACTTTATGGACCAACACAAAGCACTGCAGAGAATTACACATTCAAATACAGTTCTAACAGAAAAAAAAATCTATATTCATAGGAAGAGTTTACTGCATTATTGATTTTTAGAAGTGTGTCTTGTTTCATCCAGAAATAACAGTTTTGGTTGCTTTTCCTTTATCACAAGTATTGGATATCAAGGATACTCAACTACATGTCGTAACTAGGAAAGAGTAAGAACACTGCTTCCAACCCTGGCCTTAGAAAGGTTCTTATCAAAGTCCAATTCTTGAAGAATGTGGTCTGAAATAGCCAGAATCTTACCTTGTCCCAAAGTTTTTAGCTCTATGTCCTCTAAAAACTCCAATGTAGCCTTTTCTGGCTTGGACAAAAATAAGTCAGTGTTGGCAAGGACGATCCCTGTCACAGCTGCACCAATGGCTCCAAGGCCAACAGACCACATGCCCATGGTGAAGGTCCCCAAGTCAGGCAGGAAGGACATTTCTGGAAAGAAAAAGAGAGAACAGCTCTGACACTGGATATCAATGATGCCAGAGGAGAAGGAATTGGATTAAAACAACTAAAAGCTCATGCAGGTATTTTTGGTTTAATAGAGATGATTGGTATATTTATTAATGTACTGAATTGGGTTGTAAAAGATAGAGATTACATTCCAGTTGTGTGCCTGACCCACATCAAAACTAGATATTAACAAGATGTTCTTACCCTTCCCTGCCCCCAGACAAATACATTAATATTTAAGATAATAATTAACATCTCCTCAGATGCCATGAGGAGAAAGATGATCAAAGTGTGTGTGCATGTAATAAAGAGCCTCTAACAATATGACATGTACATTAGACAGTAACCTAAATTATTACAGTAAGACATCAGTTTCTTTAAAAAAAAAAGCATTTCTAAATTAAATGCTTTACACACACTAATCTATATTAAACAGTGAACTTTAGAAATATACTTTAGAAGGCTTGGAAAAAAAATAAACCTTCTATATCTGGTTCATCATAACTGGTAACCTTTCACATTCCTTACAGCTCTCCACTGAGAACCAAAACAGGCACAAAGCCAAACTTAGAGCTCATGCCTGCAGACAAAAAAATGTAGACTTGCAACCATTTTATTACCCAGTGATCCAACATTACAAACATGCCTGGGACAGCACCTTCCTCCCCTATGCTAACTCACTGCCACTCTTGCTAAGGCAGAAAGGACAGCAGGAACAAACAGCCTGAACTCACACCCACCAGCTGGAACTGATAGCACTGCAATGGGAACCATTACATACAAATATTCCAATGTTAAAGTACAAACACTGCTTGGTTACTGGTGGCTCAAGTTAGGAGCAGTTTTGTTTAACCACCTTCCATCCACAACCCCCCCCAGCCCAATCCTGACCCTTGCAAGTGTTTCACAAGCCTGCAAAGGGCTTCCAGTGAGGCAGGATCAGTCCATGAGGATGCTGGAAATCACCACAGCCCTGCCTCGTGGACAAAGTTCACAGCTCTGAGTAATAACTGGTACAAGAGTCACAGGAGTTTTGGCACTATAACCAGTCACTGTACCCTTACATCACAAGGGCCATGTATTTGTACTCACACAACTGGAGCATTATATATTAAGGAGAATCAATTTTTTTTCACAAAAACCCTATTTCCTGATAGAGTATTTTAGTAAATATTGCTGTATTTATATACTTTTGTGTGGGTGAGGCTCCCACCCCAATCAATGTAAGAAAATATTACTCTTTTGAACTGTGACTAGCAATAAACCAGACATACACATCATCTTTATCCCCACAACTAGCTGCTGCCAGAATTCAGGAACAATTAGGAGTAGCTCCTCACTTTTGTGCCCAGAATTTTCTGTGAGAAAACCTCTTTCTAGCCGTAAACCCAGCTCCAGAATACTACTGAGAAACAAATGCAACATTGGGAAACAACAACAACAACAAAAAAAAACCCCACACAAAGATCACACTGTTCTTTTAACAGCATACTTGGTTTCAAGGGAGGCAGTATCATGGTATCTAAAAATGTAAGTAATCCATGATCCTGAGCAAGAAACAAGGCCAGTTTACACAAACCTCATACAGATAAGAGAACAGATCCCACCCTGTTTTACCACTTATTTCTAACCAAGGAAAGACTTCCTTGACCGTATCTGCTTTCTTTACATACTTCTTTCAAACATGAAGTCACCTTGTAATGACATTATTTATATCTGCCTCTGACACCTATCAGAGACCATCCTGACCCCAGCCTTTGGAATAATGCAAATGTAGCTCCAAATGTATGTCATGCAGCATTATCCTTGTGTTAAGACTTCAAATCTCTGTGGCATACCCAAAAGGCTAAAACCCTGCTCTCTCCCAGAGTTTGATTACTCACCTATTTGGACTTCAATCCCACCAGGTCAAGAAGCATTGAGGTTTTTTTATAACTTATAGTTACAGGCAGTGAGGGGGACCCAAGTCTTAATTCCTTGTGCACAAAATTGTTCCAAAATTTGTGGCAAGGGATTTATGAGTAGCTTCCACATAGCTTTTCATTCTTACTAGCATAAACAGCATCTCTAAAAGTCTAATTCTAATCAGTAGTTATTGATCCATAAGATCATTAAGTGTAGTCAACGCAGCTCTTCCATTTAGTTGGACTCTTTGGTCTCCATCCAGTGACAAAAACCCCAACCTTATTCAAATATGGGATTTTTTTGCTACTTACATAAATAGGAAAAAGGAAAATGCAACTCTACAGAGTGGTACTTAAATTCCTCCCCTGCTAAGCAAACATCATAATGAGCCACTTTGAAAAATATGCATGGGAAGCAGCAGGCAGGATTATTAAAACATTTGCTAACGAGACAGGCTGAGCCCTGTCATTGAACCCCAAGTGACGAGACTGACTGGAAAGCAGCTGAGCATTTGCAACTAGCAGCTTCATTTCTGGTTAGCTGCTGTTTATTAAGGAAATGTGAAACTCAAAAGTACTTCACAAATCTCCCCCCCCC
>VWYE01011782.1:0-60772 GCA_013398995.1 Alaudala cheleensis | reverse complement strand
TAAAATACAGACACAACTGCCTCAAGTTTTTTAAGCACGGAGCAGCAATAAGAAGACACAAGAAAGCATCCCATGAGCCATAATCCATGAGAGGAGACAGGAGAGCATCCCGCGAGCCTGTAGAGGGGTGCGGCACTCACCAGAACCCATGGGGCTGCCGGCGGCAGCAGCAGCTCCCCGACGGCACCAGCAGCTCCCCTGCGCAGCACAGGAGCCGAGCCGAGCCGAGCCGCGCCGCGCTGCCGGGGCCGAGCGGCAGGGCTGGGGAGGAGCCCGGCTCCGCAGCCACTGCCCCGCACGGACCGGGCCCTGCCAATCCCTGCCCCGGCCGCCAGCAAAGCGAGCGCGGCCGTCCAATCCAGGGCAAGGCTCATTTAAAGATATCCTCATCATTCACCTTCTGGTTTTTTCTTTCCTTAAACAGAACACGTGGTGACTCTTTTCCTGGGGTGGGTAGGTACAGGGAACAGGAATTACAGAGAACTTTTCTGAAGCTGGGAACACAGCACAAAACTTTTAGATCTGCATGCTAAGCCATGCTCTGCTGTAGAACTGGGCATTTTTACAAGTTACCTTTGCCCTGTGTTTCAGCCTATTCTACATCTAATCCCTTCACACATGCACACAGTATGCCAAAAAATACAAACAACCCTGAAAAAATTAAAAAGTCATCACAATATTAGGAAAAAATTACCAGTATAGAGACTAAACTAGAGAATTAACCCAGAGTTTCTATGATCAGTTACCTGCTTTAGTGGCAACATCCCTGTGCTAAAACAAAGCATCATTTTCTCTGGGACTATCAGGTCTTCAATGTCTCAACTCTGTTAAAATTTCCAGAAAAGAATGAGCACTCCTCTTTAAACAGTACAAGCCAAAGAAAAAAGGAAAAACATCTTTTTCATGTGTATGTTTTTGTGGTGACCACAAGAGATCTACAAAGTAACAGTGAGTTATTTTATGGCCTGTCACTACTCAGTAAACCAGAATTTAAACAAGCTTAATCTTAATCCTGTTTTAATTGCCAGTGGATGGTCTTCACTTTTGTCAAGACCAGTTAAAACTTTTTTTCTAGATGTCTCATTTCCCTCCCACCCACAACCAAATAAAAAAAATTGTCATTCAGAGGAACAGCTATCCTTAAACATTTATTTTAACAGTGTAAACAGGACCCATTGCAGCTGTATCCAGAAGAAACCAAAAGAAACGCAAAAGAAACCAAAAAAATAGAAGAAAGCTGCTGTTTTCAAGATGTCAGTAAGATTCAGAGTAGCAAACAGATTTCCTTACATACTTTTCCTAAAAAGAAAACTGTCTTGCAAGTTGGACTGCATTAGCAAATACTCTCTAGCCTGAAGAGGCTTTGACCATTGCTCGTTCTTCCTTTCTTTCCCACCCCAGCTTCCCCAAGACATTCCATATCAAGCCTAAAAATGTTTCAGAGCTTTGTCAGAACTTGCATGTCCCAAACAAGTTGAGCTGATTTTTTATGAGACATTCCCCCCCAAAAAAATGAGTCATTATTACAAATGCCTTTGTAAGCTAACTCTTATAAAGAAAATTTACAATTCACAATAACCTGGTTACATGCTCATCAAGATTTCATGAGTGTTTAAATACCATTAAGGATTACACAATACAGCATCCTGACAGACCTTGAAACTTAGCCCTGCTTGAAGCAGGGATCTGACTGAAGAAACCCAGGAGGACTCTTCCCACTTAAATTGGCCTGTAAACACCAAAATTAATGCACAGAGAAGCCTCCTAGCATTTGTTGTGGCATAAATTAATTTTCACAACACAAAGGATTATTTTGCTTTCTTTTACCATTGTAAAGACCTAACAAACCACACACTGTGTCAAGAATAACAATTATCTTTTTAGGTTTCTTCACAATCCGTGCATGGTTCACTACTGTGAATTCTGTGCTCTGGCCTTTAGCTGTGGAACAAGCTGTGCGTCAAGCAAACAAAGCACACTTCTTCCTTTGAAAGGAAGTTAGTTGTTACCCCCATTACCAGACTGTTTTAAAGAAACTCAACATCTCAACAAGCCTTTTCTTTTGAGCAAGGGAGAGCAAAGAGCTCTGGCACACCACTTTGGAAATCCTCCAGGTCTCTTGGTATATTGAGAGGGAACAGGCAGCTGGACCCTTTGTATGGAAAAATTCAGATCTCTGATCAGTCAGTGAATGGATACCACGGAGATGTGAAAGTCCAGAAATGCAAAAAGTACCTATCTGAAGATAAAACAGGATGAACTCACTGCTTGGTCTGCCAGTGATGCAGAGCAGGAAAGATGCACCCTGTGTCTGTCTGCAGAGGTGGCAGAGAAAGGGAATACCAACAGACCCACTGATAATACAAGTGAGCATTTACTGAAAGCACAGCAGGTGATCCCTCCTGTTCCCACTCAGCAGATCCAAGAATTTTAAATCCTGTAGATTCAAGCTCATATTAAGATTATCCTGCCTTTTGGGGTTCTTAGGCCTTGCTTATATTTTCTCATTTCTCACACTGTACAATTCATAACAGCAACATTGTTACAAAGAGCAAAGACGCAAGAAATGGGGCACGTTTCAACTCCATCCCATAGGGCAGAGGGGCTCTATGCATAAACAAGGCTGTAACACACTGCCATATACCCAATGCAAGAATAACGTTCCGACAACCCTGTTTCCCCTTTCATCACCTGCTATAAACCAGGCCTGATGGAAACAGTGCCCCTATGGTTATAAACGAAAAGGCTGGGAGAGCTCCAAGCTGGTCCTTCGAGCAGCTTAAAGGTGGATTTCCTGAGCTGAGCGATTGCACCCAGCACCCACCCAGCGCAGCACGAATGAAATGAGAAACGAAGCACGGCGTCTCTTCGTCCTTCACGGATCCTGCTACGCCTACTTACACACGGGATAAGTGCCTAGCAAGCAGGGATATCTCAAAACGTTAAACCACCAGGGCAGGCATAAGCAGGATTTCAAACCTCGACAGCTCGGGATGGCCAGCAGAGGTCCGATGGCGAAAGCCCCGGGGGACCCCGGCCGCCCCTCGGTGCCCGGCAGCCGGTGATCGCCGCCGCCTCCCCCCCGCCGGCGGCGCGCTGCGGCTGCGACCCGGGAGCAGCGGGGAGGGAGACTGCACCGCCACGGGGGGACAGCCCACGGGNGGGCTACTGTAGCTTCTGACAAAGCCAAGCAAGAAATACATTATGGGAAGCAGTGCTTAAATATGCAAAGCAAAAAAAGCACCCAGCCCATAAAGACCTGAGTCCAAGAATGTAGTGAGCTTATCATTCAACTAATCTGATTAATAGGGCACTTAAAATGTTTGCATATATATTGCGTTCAAGAATATACTTGCTCAGATAAGCCAGCCAATAACATGTCACAACACCGTTTAACAAACACGCTCTTAAGATGCTTGTGGTCATTAGGCACCACTCCAACCACAAACTCAAAGGATTCGTCTTTACTACCTTGGGACTATTTACTGATCTCCTGTTAACCTGGCACCAAAAATCAAAAAAAAAAAAAANAAAAAAAAAAAAAAAACAAAAAACACTACCACCACCAAAAAACCCAAACAAACAAAACACACACCAAAGGAAAAGAGGCAGTAGCAATGACAGAACAGTCTGGTCCATAGCACAACAGTAGCTCAGGAGAATGAACATAATAACCCTTTTGATGGCACTGGTGTGTCTATGTTCCACCAACCACTTTTTCACCACGTTCCAAATGTAACCAGGCCAAACGGCCTTTTCTTATCACTCTGCTCCTACAGCAGATCACAACAGCAGCCGTGTGCTGCCAGAAAGCCACATGGAACAGCAAGTTCTGCAAGACAGAGCCTATTGCACCATGTTGTGTTGCACATGTCAGAATGGCATGGGCTCAGGCAGCTGCAATTAAAAGATTATGAGTCTTTTTGCCCCAAATTGTGGTAGTTATGCTTTTGTCTACACACAGTCTTGTAGAAATCAAATGGATTATAAAAAGCACTGAAGTCTTAGCAGCAATAAAAAAATAACCTAAGCAAACCCATGGCAGAAACAGCTTTACCAGACTGCCTGAAAGAGATGGCAAATTTGGAAGGATTTGTGGCTGCTTTTTTCCTGGGAAATACATGAAACAATATCTCTGCTTTTTCTCCTTAATCAGTGTAGGCTGGTTCTCTGTCAACACCAAACAAGATATGCTGAAGTGACTTAGGCGTTTTTTAAAAATTCAGTCAGCATTAGAATATGTTTATCTGGCATGCTGACACAGTAATCTTTAGAAAAACATTATGAGCAAAAAAAAAAAAAAATTGACAAATTTTGTCAGCCGTCGCTGTATAATTAAATCCCTAATTTCTGCAGGCTGTCAAGATTCCTTTCTTCTGAATTTTATCATGGTTGTGGACCAAGCTGACAACATTTGGCAATGGTAGAACAGCAGCTCCATTATTTTTGTTTCCATGGTAAGCACACAAAATGAACTTTTTTCTTAATGATACTTCTGCACATTACACCTCTAATAACCTGGCAGCTGGCCTGTCACAATTCCAAGGTAGCCAATACTGCTGAGGAGGAAAGAAACCCCACCTATCACAAAATGAAAATATCTCTTTATTCTTTGCCCTGGGCAGGAGTCCATGACAAGGCACCAGGTGAGATTAACAAGCAATTCATCTCAGAAGTGACTCTGATTTAATTGATCTCTATTGTAAAAAGGTTGCAAAAAATGCAGCAAAATCTGAGCCCACATATCTGGATTCCATCCAGGAATACCCTCCTACTTTACAAAGCAGCAAAATCCTTTGAATGCATGCACACATCTCATAGACACAGAATTCAAAGAAATACGGTGTCATGCAAATACTGGAATCTAACCTTCCTTACCCACACCTCCAGAAAAGCTTGCTTTCCTTGAAAAGCTACTTTGTTGTGCATTAAGTGAAGTTGCAACAACAATTACTATGTCTTTATTAGAACATCTTTGCCTTCATTGCTTGAGAAAAGTAGTGAAATTTTGGCAGGAAAATGGGAATTTGACTTCTTTGGTTTTCTGGTTTTCCCTCTTAATAAAATCATATTAAGATTGATCTATTATAGTTGAGCTCTTCCATGCACCTATTCACATGTTATTCATATATTTCTCCTCTTGAGAAAAGAGACTAATAAACTCTCTAACACACACACACACTTCACAAAGTAACAGACATATTTAATCTCCAAGTTCCCAGGTTTTAAAGAGTGTTCTTAAAAAACACATTCAGCCCTTCTCTTCCCAATTTCATAATACAGTTTTATAGCAGCAATGAGGAGAATCAGTCTGTAAACTGCTTGTACATCAATTAATGAAATTTCCCTGGCACGCCTGTAAGTCAGAATGCACTGTATCAGTAGCTATGCTAAAACATGATCTGGTATTACGAAATTTTCAATTCACGTACAGAATGACAAAGCTGTGCATTATTTCAGGAGTTTGTTCTTTCTCTTGTTGGATCATGCTTCCATAGATCAGCCTTAGACCAAGGGCATTGTTAGACAAATGGCTTAAAGAAACTGTCTTTTCTATGAGGAAACAGGAGATCTCTAAGGCAACAAGAAAAGACAGTGGTGGGATCTATGCCCTAGGTTTGTAAAAGGACTTCTAGACTCATTAAGACTTTCGATACCAAGCCAGTAAGATTAGATGTAGATACAAAAACCCCAAAAAAACAGCTTGAACTTTGCTACCAAAAACAAAGCCACACAGATCTCCACTAGGCCAGCAGCAGTAGCCCTCTCTTGTTTGGAGGCTGCACAGTGACGTGGACCTGTGTAGGGGTGTTCTCAACCTCATCCTGATTCTCAGGAAATAAACACACCAGTCAGCCTAGACACAGAATCTCAGATTTATCTTAGCTAAGCTCAGAGTGCAGTAGCCACAGAAGAAACCAAAGGAAATACAGGTCTTTTGAAATTATTCATTCACATAAGCAGTTCACAGTGGGACACCAAGAAGAGATTGATGCAATACCCTCCATCTGGGCAGGAACAGGAAGAAATAATTAGTAAGTTTTTTCAGAGGGTATACAAATTCTTAAAACAAATCTCTTTTGCAATAGCCTAATAAACACTGAATCACAGAAAAGCCTACCATTTACAAGACAAAAGATAACCAAGGAGAACGTAGATAATACACTTATTAATATTACAAATGGATAACCATTTGGAAAGTGCAGATGAGGTAATTAGTCCTCCCACTGTCCTTCAGTCTTGAAATATCCTTGTGTTGAGCAAGTATAATTACTAAGTATAAGCAAAATAGAATATGTCATCTATAGTTTGTCTGTCTCGTGTTTACTGCAGTGCTACAAAGTTACTCTGATTTTTTAGTATTCTCACATTAGGTAAGACACTGAAGACCAGTAAAAAAAAGTTACTTTTAATGACCATTCAAGCCACTAGAAGAGTGATAAAGTCTCCGGCTCTACACTCAAAACCAGGCTCTTGAACATTTACCCACAAATGACCCACAAAGGTGGCACTGAGAAGGCAATAACTGCACTTCTGCAAAATCAGGACATCAGAGGACAACAGTCATTCTGCAGTGATCCTGGTTAAGCACCTGCAGCTACTGTGTAGTTTCTACTAAAATCCAAGCACTCCACATGTTTCTAGGCTATTTCTCTTACAAGTTGTTGTGATAAAAATGGCATGTTTGATTTCTTACTATGGACTTCAAGAGTAACAATGCACTTTGCAATCTACAGAAGTCACAAGTAAGGACAAGATGCTGTGTAGTTAATACAACTGAAGTGCCCTACATTGTCTTTAAGACAGTGAGTTTCTGTGCTCAGTCAAATAATGTATCTCACCAGGGTGGTTGTATGTAGCTAGAAAACCTGATGCAAATACTTTTCATATAAGCATTGGAGATGATAAATTTTTAAGGTTTAAAACAACCTGTTGATTCAGCTGTTACTCAGAAGTCCAAGCTCTAAGGCAGAAAACTGGGCTTTTTCTAACAAATTTGACCTTCTCCAGTAGAAGATGAGCTGCTCTTAATATTTAAAATCTGGGAGGAAAATTGCACGACCTCTTGCTAAAGAACATCCATCTGATAAAACCAAAAAAACCCCCGGTATTAGAGGTGTTGATGGCAGTGTGGGTCATTTTGACAGAACTTGGCTAGGAATCAAACAGACATGCCAGCAAGCCTTAGTTCCAACTCCTGGTGACAAGGTTGTAATGAGTAGTTAGGCACAGTAAACTTCTAATCTAGCAGAGCTACAGCCACACTCACTAACTACAGCCTTAGAGCTGAGCTCTTAATCCTCTTATTACACTGAGCTATTTGTCTGTGTAACTTTCTTCTGCTAGAGCAAAACACTAATGTGTTACTACCAAACTGAATTGCAACAATGCACTTCTGTATTGTGTGATAATACTTCTTCTTGGTCTTTATACATCAACCTAGGAAGAGCCACAAACTATGTATTTCATATTTTCAATCCATGGTTTCTGTTTAATGCTTGCTAAACTTTTTTTTGAGAAGTTATGCTTATTTCTAATGGGCATATGAACAATTTTCATGTTGACATCTACCATTTGTACATAACTTGATCACAACAGCTTGAAAGAAAAGCAATTTAACCAAGTATCCAATGCAAAACAGAGTATCTGAAATGCAACCTGATAAGGGTGAACATAATGGAGAAATGCAACAGAAAAGACATTCTACTTACTTAGCAAGGTACATTTGATGTCCACAGCATGCCTTCTGCAAACCCTATTTCCAAAAATATATGAGTTTATGTGCCTTTAATGGGAATATGGAAAACTTCCAGCAGAATACATAACTAAATCAGGATCAGCCTTTCTTCCTAGAAGCAAATTATACTCCATAACCCTTCCTTGTGACTGGTTTAGTCACCAACAAAGAGCTAGAAGTTTGCATAGATACTGTTTAGATTTTGCCTGACTGCTTGGTTAGATAAAGCTTGTCAAATTGTAACTGGTTTAAGGAACGTTGATAAGCTTTTTTTTTTGTCCAATTTAAAAAAAAACCCAAAAACATGAATATCATAGTTAGTAATGTGTTTAAGTGTACTTGCTTTCAAGCATTTTCCACCACACCCATTTTGCTCACATCCACTGTAATTTTTTTCCACTGAATAAATTGTCAAACAAACTTAAGTGTAGCACGTACTTAAAATGATTGCATAGGGGGTAAAACCCAAGAGCTTTTTGGTTATTTAATTGTGCTAAATTAATAACAAGCATAATTTTAATGTGTATCCTGTTCTTACTTAAATTTGTATTTGCGTGATAAGTGGGTGACAGTGGGACAGCGTGGTATAAAATAACATGCTGATTATGTTGAGAACTTTCAAGGTTGCCATTTGATGTGCTGCACTACCAAGCATTTCAACAGGGATTGTTCACTTGTATCTTGCAGGTTAAGCTTGGAATGCAGGCTCTTGGAAGGGAAAGGAGTTTGCTTAGGTAAAGGGCAGTGGTAAGGCTAATTTCAAGCCACAACTACGCAGGAAATGATCCATTCATTGCCCATTTCTGTGGTTTTATATGATGCAAGAACAATTCACACCAAAAACAAGTTAGCACCCTGAGATAATCTGGCAAATGCTTTTCTGCCTATGTCAGCTACTGTTCCAATAACAGACACACTGCAGAGGCTCTGGCTAGCTGAAATTGAAAGAACTGTAGAGAATGAACAGTTATTGAAAACCTGATTGACTTACAACTTCTCATGTGTAGTAAGAGATACTACAGACCCAAAAGGTTTCTGGGATATGGATGAAAGTCACTTCACCTGGGAGATGACAGGTGAAAAAAGATGACTAAAGACCTATGAGCAATGCCCTGGATGCTAAACAGGGAGACCAGCGACATGCACAAAGAATTCTGAATTGTTGCCATTTGACTCACATGGAAACCATTAGAGCTGTGTTCTTGTTGAACCAGGGGAAGCCCAAGGTAAGCACATTACACAAGACTCAAGAGGAGTTGGCTCTGAGCTGAAGCAATTTCTAAACAACAGAGATGCCAAAGACAACCCTATCATCAAATGCCCTAGGTTGAGCCTGGGATGAAATACAGAATAAACAAGAAAAATCATGTTTCCACTTTAATTAAAGATGGCATTCAGGCTTACCCTAATTAGTTAATTTTTAGTAATTTCCTTTTAACTATTGCTATTAAACCATTCAGCTTATTAAACCACAGAACATCACAGATCTAAATGACTGCCTGACAGCTGCAAGCAGTTCATTAGGTACCTAAAATCAAGCTTTTCTCCCACAGGGAGAAGGCATCAGTAACTAAGGGTTCTCCATCTCTCTCAGAACACTAGCAAATTAACTCACACACTAAAATTCACTGAGATCTTACCCCTCCTAGGGCAGCAGCTACCCTATAAGCATTGGAGGGACTGTAACACAAAGAAGCCAAACATAGCTTTTTTCAGAAACGTTGATTTTGTTAAATATTAGCAAAGCTCTATGGCATTTTTTTGCTATTACTGAAGAAATTTGTCTTGAATCAAGAAATACATGGCTATTATTGTGACATCCTAATCCCTATGTCCTCACTACTACTAGGCAGGTCATCTCTTAGGAGAAATGATTAGGGAAATAATTTTCCTTAATTATCAGTCTCCTCATTAGGGAAAATGATAATGCCCCTGTGAACATATTTTTTGTCTTATCTAATAATTTGCCTAAACCACCCTGTGATTCTTTTATGCTACGCCCTGCAATTATTTTCTGGTATTCTCTACCTGCATTTCTATTTCCAAATTTCCTAATACACTAAAGAATTACTTCATGCCACTATATAAATAGAGCATCCAACCAAAATTAATGACCCATGGGACACTTTCTGCTAACCCAAGTAAACATGGATTGTTTACAGCTTTAATAACTATAAAAACAAATACATGCAGCTCACAAAATGACCTGTTTGTCCAAGAAGACCTAAGTAGTTAACACTTCAAAACTTAGAGCTAATGAAAGCTTCTAGAGACCACCTTCCCATGAGTCAGAAAATTCATGAACATAAACAGGTTCATGAATTCATAACCACAAAGCTGAGTTGAAACAAACTCCTTAAACAACACAAAAACAAGCTGAGTGGATAAAGAAGGGAAATGAAAAACAACCAATGAAGAACAACCAAAGTCTAGTACTTCATTAAAAAAAAGGCTTTTAATATTAATCTGAATACAAAAATAACCTAAACACTGTACAGTCATCACAAACAAATCAAGGTTCTCTTATCAGCTCCCTGACAGTTTGGCAAGTGCTTGTTTTCTCTGTTCTGCAGTCATATATTCACAGGCTTCCAAAATATTTACTATAATTAAAGTCTGTTGAATTGTTTTGGCTTTTACCCATATTCTTCCATTCATTCCCAGCACCAGTTCAAATGGGTACAATTGTGACAAGTCTTGAATTATTTCACATTTGGGAGCCAAGAGCCTGTGAACAAGACCAAAAAAAAAAAAGTCAGAGGAAGAAATGCTCACAGTTACAGACACCACATTATTATTGACCAGTAACTCCAGCAGCACTGCTATTATGGGAGCTGTTTAAGAAAAATCAAGATATTCTGTAAATCTGGTTCAAATGCACAAGAATTACACAGTCTGATTAACTAAATTGCCCACACTGCTCAGACGTTACCAAAACAGTTGTGGAAACCTTACATGTGAGAGTGACTACTTACATTATTTTAGTACTTACTTTCTTATTAGACCTAAGGAAACTTTAAAGAGGAAGCCATCTTGTCCAATTATTCCCATTCCACTTGATTTCCCACTGCTGTCTATGCAGACCATCTCTGGTTCCATATCTTTATTTGCTACAACGAACTGACCATAAATAAGATCTCCCACCTAAATAAAACAGCATCAAAGAACAAAAGTAAAACCTCTTATAATCATTTAGCAGGGCAACAATAAAATACCACAGCAGCCTATTTTGTTTTCCCTTACAGCTCCTTTTACCTTCTGTTAATGGCATTTCATCCGAGTGCAGAAACTGTGGCATGCACGTACAACACAACCGTTCGTAAAACTGCTGTTAAAAATCCCCACACAATTCATCTTTTCTACCAGCATCACGTTTTAAAACTTTAACAGCAGAGTGCCCTTTCGGGTACGCCTCACTCATGAGCTGCATCTGCTCCTGGCAGCACCATGAGCAAACGAAAACGTGAGAGCAAACCACGCTACAGCCCTCCTAAGAAACCGCACAAAGGCCGCGATCTAAGGATACAAAACCCTCCGAGGAGGACCAAGGCGAAACTACTACAACTAGACCTGCACACCTCCTCTATACAAACACTTCCCCTAAGGAAAACTACTGAAACGCAGCAGAAGCGCCACCGAACGATGCTGCTAAAGCGTTACCGCCAGTTCACCGGGGCACCCACCTGCACGTTCGGCCTGTTCCTCTTCGTGGCGCCTTCGAAGGCCAGGTAGGACAGGGACGCCGGCTCGCTGCCGCCCACGTCCAGTCTGAACACGTCCCCCGCTTTGGCCGTCACGATCCCTATGACGTGGTCGCCCTTCACCGGCACGTACTGCAGCGGGGAGGGGGACAGAGGGTCAGGGGGCTAACACACGTACCCATACACACGCGGACACCGGGTCCCGCCGCGCCCGTACCCGCTTCTGCTGCGAGTCCACCCAGTAGGCGCCGCCGCCCGCGGGCCGGTGCCGCAGCAGCCCGCACTTGGTCACCAGCAGCCCGGCCCCGCTGCGCCTCAGCCCCGGCCCGCACAGAAGCCGCCCCTGCGGCGCCGCGCCCGCGCTCAGCCGCAGCCGCTCGCCCTCCGCGTCCTCGCCGTAGTGCGCGGGGAGCAGCAGCAGGTCCCCGGGCAGCACCACCNCGCTCCGCCGCCATGGCCGCACCGGGACCCTCAGCCTGGGGCGGCGCCTGCGCGCTGCGGCCTGCGCCGGGCGCTCGCGGGGCGGCAGCGACACCGCCCGGCCGGGATGGCCCCGACCGCTGCAGCCACTCCCGCGCCATCCCCTCACGGCTCCTCCGCCAGCTGCCTCTCCTGCACGGAAACAGCCCGCCTTCCATTTCTGCCGGTTAAAGAGGAACATAACGTGAGTGCACTTAGGCGTCGGAATTAACAAACACACGGAGCTAATTCTGCCAGCTGCTGTTGTTTGCAGGGGTCTTTAATACCCGATTAGAAGTTGATAGTAAGAAAACCAGCTGGTCAAATTTGAGGTGAACGTCAGCCAATGAGTTTGGCAGGGAGCAGGAAAGATCATGTCAGCTGTGAAGGGAAACTGCTCACAGTTTCCTGCATTAAAACAGCAGGAAAGGATCTGGTTCATCCTCCCTGCTTAAGCAGGATCGTCCTAGAGCACACTCCACAGAACTGCATTCAGACAGTTTTCAGTATCTCTAGTTAGAGAGATTCCACAACCTCCCTCGGCACTCTGTTCCAGTGTGTGGTCACCTGCACCAAGTAACCAAGTTCTGCCTCCTGTTTAGATGGAACTTCCTATCCATCAGGTTCTGACCATTGCCTGTTGTCCTAGTGGTTGGCACCACGGAGCAGAGCTTGGCACCTTCCCTTTAGATATTTTTACATATTGATGATGTCCCCTACTAATCACCTTTTCTCAAGGCTGAACAGGCTCAGCCCTCTCAGCCTTTCCTTGTAGGAGAAATGCTCTAGTCCCTTAATCATCTTCATAGTCCTCTGCTGGACCCACTCCAGGATCTCCGTGTCTCTCTCTCCCTGGGGAGCCCAGAGTTGACACAGCACCCCAGGCAGAGCCTCGCCAGGGCTGAGCAGAGGAGCAGGATCACTTCTCTTGACCTGCTGACAATGCTCTTCCTAATGCACCCCAGGATACCACTGGCCTTCTTAGCCACAAGGGCACTGCTACCTCATGGAGATCTTGTCCACCAGGACCCGCAGGTCCTTCTCCTCAGAGCTGGTCTTCAGCAGCTGAGCCCCCAGCTTCTCCCGGTGCTCAGGGCTATTCTTCCCCAGGTGCAAGACCCTACATTTACCATAGCTCAATTTCAGGTGCTTCTCTGCCCATCCCTCCAGCCTGTCGAGCTCGCCCTCGAGGGCCACACAGTGCTGAGGTCTCGTCTCCCCCTCCCGGTTTTGTGCCATCGGTGCAGCCCTTCACCCTCCGTCAGCTCCTGCGGGCGGCGCCGGGGCCCGCTGCGCTCGCGGCGCTGTTGCCGAGCAGCCCCGCGCGCTCGGGGCCTGGCCGGGCCGGGCACCACCGTCCCAGGGCTCTGGGAGGTGCTGCCGGGAAGGAGCCGGAGCGAGGCTATTCTCCGAGAGAAGGCAAGCAGCTACAGCACACCCCTACAGTACCAGAAGCAGGACAGCGACAGCAGTCTCAGTATCTGAAGTGACTCTCACGGAGCGTGAGGCGAGGCGGGGCAATAAACCAGGCCCGCCCAGGATTTTGAAGAGCAGGCGTAGATATAAGGAGCGAGCCCGCCCCACCTGGAGTGTGGGGAGAGGCTCAGCCTGGGCTTAAATGGAGCAAGGGGGCGTGGGTGTTAAAAAGGGCTCGGGGTTAAAAGGATGGGCGCCGTTAAGGTTATTTGGGGTTGCCGTGAACATGGGCAATGGGGTAGCAGTCACTGCAGTGCCAAGTGTTTGGGCTCTTTGCCCTCCTGGGCCACAGCTACCCCACACGGATTCAGCCCCCTTGGCAGCAAAGGAGTCTCGCGTTTACTTAACCTGGGTTGGTAAAGTGTGTGTACAGAGATGTGTGCCTTTCGTAACTGCAGAGTGAGTGCTTCACGCCCTCACCTTGCATACATGTCTTCAAGGTAGCTTTTACAGTTCAAACTAAATTTGTCCCTTAATCGTCCTCAGAACTACTTGCCTGTTCTTCGAGTATCTGTGTAGAAGCATTCTATGTCCCGTGCCGCTTTCTAGGGTGTTTGGGGGTTTTTGTGTTTATTTGTTTTTGTTATTATGCAGACCTAGAATTAGCAACGTGTTTCCAAGTAGTTTATGAATTATACATATCTAAACAGTAAAGTAGGGTTTAAGCAATTTTTTTTTCTATTGTGGTTGCTATAACTGACCTGTTACTGGAGCTTTTAAGAACAAAACCACTAATAAATAACTTTCCTGTATAAATTGCAAGCTTAGTAAAAAGTAATGCAATAGTCAGTGTTTAGTACCTGAAGCAAGAGTTCTGACGCCCCCTAACTTAATTCTGACACTGATGCTTAATATCCATCTGTTTGCTGTCAGTAGTTTTGGATGGAGTCTCAGTATCTGAAGCAATGCCTGGGAAATTGCTTGAAGAAAGGACTGGCAGAGGTTGTAGAGCATCGGCCACCAGATCCCATAGAGTATCTTGCACACTGGATTTACAATTACAGAAGAAACTTAGATGGAGAAAAAAAGGTAGGTCTAACTTAGGCAAAAATTGATTGCTACAATATAGTTGACGCTACTTAATATATCTTTTGTTTTTATGTTTAACTGATTCTGTGTTTCCTCTGAAATAGAGAATGCTGGAGAGAGCTGAGCTGGAACAGGAACGGGAGGCAGCCCAAGCAGAACTGGAAAGGTTAAAAATACTGGAAGAGGAGCAGCAGAAGCTTGAAGAAGAACGTCAGGTTATTAATACTTAATGATAGATAATTCTGAGCAGCAAGTGGTGCTGTGGCATCTTGGAGCTCTTTGTATACTTCTATTAGGTGTATAATGATTTTGATGAAGGTGACATAAGTATTTTAATCTCACTTTTCTGAGTTGCTAAAATTATTAGTCAGCACATGGGTAGGAAAATGTATTGTGCAGTAAAATGCTATTAAAAATGATGGCTGTTAAGGTAAAAAGCAGCCAATTTAGGACTAATGTGAGAAGTAACTGAAAATACTGTTTGAGCTTATAATATGAGAAATAAATTCAATATCTGTGTTTCTAGCCATTCTTTTTAAAGGAGTCATGTGAACTCAGTGTTGCCATAGTGATGTTAATGTGACCTGCCTGGATTTTTTTGTATGGATGACTTTCATTTCATGATGTTAAAACCAGAAACTTAATTTTAAATTTATGTGGATCCCATTAAGCCCAGCTCTAGTATAAGATGCATTCATTTTATTTCACTTGCAGTCTTAAAATTTAGAGTTTAAAAATTTGCAAACCAAAAGTAATGTGTTTAAGGGTTTCATGAGTGATGTTAAATAGTAAATGATAATAAAGAGATTATGTCTAGAGATAATTCTCATAGAATTAAGTAAATAACTTCATGTAAGGTATGGGAAAGATGTTGAACAATACTCACGTTAGTTTTGGTTTTGTTTTTTTTTAACTGAACTCAGTTTTGGCTGAAGTCAAATACTGAGGTAGATTTTGCTTTTATCTACCAAAACAGGAATAGAAAACTATGGACAACATACTTGGAACTACTCACAAAATGCAAGAGCAAACAGTGTGCTCTTGGCTTGTTGAATGTCAATATTTAGATTATGCAGTTTCTGAAGTTTTGATGTAATAGGACTTATGTTCACAATAAATAAATACTTCCTGTTAGTGTTTACAATTCCAGTTGTAAATACTAAAGGTTGCGGACGGGTATGAATAATGTTAATGACATTGCTTTCCAAATTATTTCTG
Organism: Alaudala cheleensis; assembly: GCA_013398995.1. Lineage (NCBI taxonomy): Eukaryota > Metazoa > Chordata > Aves > Passeriformes > Alaudidae > Alaudala > Alaudala cheleensis. The sequence continues at coordinate 45,151 of VWYE01011782.1, read as the reverse complement.
TAGACTTGATTCTATATTGATTCATCCATCTGTGCTAGGTACTACACAAAGTATCAAAGAGCTTAATCCAAAGGATAAGAGATAACTAATACAGGCTGATAAAGAGCCTGTATGTGTAATGAGACAGTATCTGAAGTGTGTACATTAACTTCAGGTAACTCTTTTTTCTTCCTCTTGGTAATAGAGCCTTTTTGTCCATAAGAGTCTCAAACCTTTGAAAATGTTAAACCAGATGATACTGAAAAGATTTTGTTATTAACACAACATAGTAGTTGTGCTTTATGCTTACTTTTTATTTACTATTTCAATAATAAATACATTATAAACAATGTGGTGAAAAAGATAGATGTGAGGTTTTTTCTTTCTAATTTGCCCTTTCTTAAACTGATTGCAGGCTCAGTTGGAGAAAGAACGTGCAGAGTTGGAAGCACAGAATATAGAAGCTGAAATGCAGTTGCAGCAGGAAGATCAAGAGGTTTAAGCCAACACTTAGTTGGTGGTTTGAAAATATCAGCCATTTTTTCCAGATGCAGGCATAATTACAAAACACAAAGTAGAAGCCCATGGGTGTTGAACTAACACATAATTAAAGAAACAGAGGTGCAGATAGGGGGAAATGTCTAACACATGGCTTCTGCACTTTGGGTTTTATACTGGAATTTTGGTCAGAAGAAAGCATAAATTTATTGCAAAAATCCAGCACAAGGTTAGCTTATCTGATGCTTCCACATTCCTTGATGGTATTTATTAGAAAGTTTTATAAAATAAGCATACCTAATTTAAGTATCAATACAGTAAAATTTTACAGGGTGTTAGCACAAAATCCACTTACTGTACCTGGAAAAGAGCTGTGGTTTGGAATTGCAGTGCTCTGGATTCTGATAACTTAGGGGTGTATGGGAATTTATAGTATAGAAGACTGTGTATACAGATATCTGTTTATGGTCTTTTAATGCTGCTCCAGTAAAAACAAACATGGATAATTGGCATGCTTATCTCCCTAAAGCTTTCAAAACTCTGCAGGGAGTATTTTAGGAATACCTAAGTTTGTAGAAAAGTCTGTTAAAATACTGACAAAACATGACTGTAGTAAGATGAATATATGAAAGTGACAGAAAAAATGAATATGTAAAAATTTAAAATTGCTGTTAATGAAAAAAAGATAAAAAATAGGGTTAAGCATACAAAGACCATATTCCCATACTACTAAACTTGTATAGCACTTATCCAAAGCATTCTCTTTGTATTATATTAATACATAATATGATTTTAACATACCTAAAACGTGATTTTGTGACATGGGACATTCTAACTGTGAAAACTGGTTTTCATTACTACAGGAAAATGAAGAGACAATAGCTGAAGGTGCAGATAGACCTGGAACACCTACTTCCCCCAAAGCTGAGGAGCCAGATGAGAGTGAACCAGTAAGTATTTAAACAGAGATTATAAGTGATTAATTCTTACAGATTTGCTTTTCTGTGCTGACCTATCAAAAGGTTAAAACTGTTTTAGAGATGGTATATAGGCCACAACCTCCAAACTGCCCATAGCTGCATTCTGGTAGGAGTTAAGCCATTCTCGAAGACTCTGACTAAATCCTCAAGATTTAAAGCACCCTTTTGTATTCAGATATGTTATTGACTAAAGCATGAATATACTTTAGTCAGCCTTTCTGTTCTGTGTGAACAGTTATGTACCACATGTACTAAATCACTTCATTTCTGCTATCAATAGTGTAATTCTAACTCAGAATTTATCTTGTTATATTAATATGCTTTACACTTAAGGTTGCTATAATAGATTTATGAAAATATTTATGACTGTTCCTAGGGTCAGCTTTTCACAGGTGTTTTTTCCACTGAGGTAAATCAGATATGCGTGCAAGATCTCGTATAGCCCAAACTGTTATAATTTTCTGATTATTACATATTTTAAATTATTCTTGAGGCTTTAGGTGGGTTTTTTTTGGGTTCTTTAATAAGAAAATTGCAAAACCAGAAGTGAAAATGAGTTGTAAGTAGTACCTGCTGCTTCCTACATGTGCCAAGTTTTCATGCCTAAAGGCTTTAGATTACATTGGCTTTTGGGGATGTTATTTCAGGTTTTACAGAGATATGTTTGTTACAAATTAAGAACAGATTGATAAAATAAGAGATATAAGCTTGTACTGTTGATTCTGCCCTCAGAATCACAATGCTTCATCCAGCTTTGCTGGATTTTATAATAGGAGTCTGGTGATGACATTCATTGTGTTGAATGGAAGAATACATGATATACTGATAAACACCAACTTGTCTGTCATGGGCAGCTTTTTCTTATTTTCATTTTAATAAAGTTCAGTGAATGCTGGTAAGTGATAGAATTTTTTGTTGTTGTTTTTCAGAGTTAAACAGATCTCCCAACAGTAACAGAAGAAGAAAGTTAGAACTGACCTGAAAGCAGTAATTATATTTTCTACTCATTTCTTGCTGATCCTGAACTGTAGTATCTTGATTTCTGTATTTTATAAATAGAACTGATTTACAGACCTGTTTTTCCAGTGTCTGTTTTTAAGGTGTTTGTATAAAGTCTGTTAATTCTAACATTGATTCTTCCTTTTTGTTCTTAAACCATGGCTGACTTTCAGGAAGAAAACTGCAGCTGGAGTGAAAGTAGCTAATATATTTTCTACTTATTGCGTGTCTTAGTAACCATAATAAATACAAATATAACTGATGTGTCAATATGATTTGAGGATAGATGCTACAATATGATAGTTTGAATCAATATTAAAAGAATAAAACATTTTTGAAAATTATTTTGCAAGAATTTGAATGGTTTCTGAAGAAAAAAGGAATGCTCTACATATTAAAAGATGGTGAGAGTGTTCTGGACATCAAACTTGGTGCAAAAATCCAAACAGATTTCCCAAATTTATTTGAAAGAGGTAAATTTAACTCTGACTCACTATGTACTAGAAGATCTTGTCTCCTAGAAGTCATGAGGTGGACTTTGAAACACAAGGTGTTTGCTTTAGGCTTTATTATTAGATAAATATATTTATTATTATATTTATTATTAGAACCTTTCTTGGGTATTGTGTGCTACTAGGTAAGCTACAAGTGTCTGCGTATTAGTTTGGATTAGTCAAGTTTTAAAGACTTTTCTGCATTTTTCTTGAATTTGTAAATCAAGAAGTTAAATCTGTGTTCTCTACTAAATACTCTTATTTTTCAAAACTTCACTTATAAAAATTTAGAAGAATATTTAGCTTGATCCATGGTTATCTATAAAAATAAGTTTTATAATCCTTAAAGATGCATTTTTACAAGAACAGATGTTTGTAATCACTGGTATCTTGGTATAGGTTGTCAAGAATGTTCTGTGTCTCTTCATTATACATGGAAAAGACATCAGCATTAAGAAATAATAAGTAAAATGTGCCTTTGCATCTCTGTCTTCTACTACTGGTTAGATGGTCATGGTAAATATTGTGTAATGAAAATACCTTTCATTACAAAATCAGTGCATAGTTAATGCATTCCCTGCAACCTTCAATCTTGGGATGGAAGATTTTTCTGATAATTTCACTTCAATTTTTTTAATAGTATTGCTGAGTCTAAGGGGTTTGCTGTCCTTGGAAACTTAAAAATATCTATACACCCAACAGAAAAGGGTCAATCACATAATAAATGTTTTTTAAAAGTATAAAATGTTTTATAAAAGTATTTATAAAAGTATAAATACTTAGAAATGTTTGTGGAACTTCTGGAATCTGGTCAGGCTTTGCTATCTACGATAATTCTGATTGGTTTGCAATTTCTATGATAGTCAAAATCTTTCCTGTGGCATGAATACACCCTCGTGGTTGACATAAACAGATTTTGGCACAATTTACAATCATATTTGTTAGTAACAGTTACAATAGAATCATTGAAGGACACACTTTGATACCACAGTTCTAATTACACCTGTTACACTGCATGCTCAGTAGCCTCTTGTGCCAATCTCAAAGGGATGGAGTAAATGGATAAACAGATAGAGCTGGTCTTTTAAATCAATATGTATAACTGATTCTTAACACTTAGATTAACACTTCCAGAAATTGGTAATTCATGTCCATTTATACTTCATGTCCACTCATGTTGAGCATGGAAATGTAAACTATCATACAGCCTTCAAAGTGTAAGACACTATTTTAAAACATGCAAGAAATTAATTCTAATGGTAAGGTGCTTTCATTTTCTTACCAGTTCATACTGTTTGTATCTTTGTTTGGTTTTTATTATACGTGTGTCCACTAGAGTGCATCCTAAATAAACACACTGGGAGCTCTGTCAGTTATAGCCCTTGAAAACCACAACTTCTGTTTGTCATTTTGTTTCAGCGTATTTTTAACTATGACTTTTTCTTTGTGATGCTGCAGTCATGTTCTTCATTTTATTTCAAGGCAGGAGGTTTTGGATTGAAACTTTTATCAGAAAAATACTGAGCAAGGGTCAAAATAAAGTGGCAGATTCCAATTTACCTGTTTATTGTTAGGAATAGAAAACATTTGTTGTTAAAATGTTATTGATTGGAATTCCCATTTTTTTCAGTATCTGATGTGCCCAGACCTGGTGCATTATTCCCCTTCTACAGCTTTATAGCAATTCTTATCTTGGGATATGGGATGAGAGATAAACAATCCTTGGCTCAGTGCTTTCTTGAAATGAAAATCTGCCTGTAGGTTACTTGAAAATGTAGTTTACAACAAAGATTGCTTGGGTGTCTAAACCTGGAGGGAAATTAAGGCACCTTAAAATAATCTTTGCCTTCTCTTTCATTCACTTTCTTTGCAGTATAGCAGGCTAGAGCCTGGAGGAGGACAGATGACTATTTTAGTTACTGCACATGGTGTGATTTCACAAATATTAACACAATTTAACCTCTGCATAAAATGTAAAATTGTATGTTGGAAAGAAGAAAAGCCATTACAAAACGTAACTTCATCTGCAGCTTACACTCCCTTTAAATAATTTTTTATGGAATGAAGAAGATAGAATTCATAGATAATGAAAACTGTCACTAAAAATAAGGTGCTAAATACTGACAGAAAGTTTATGAAACTGTAATTTTTCCTCTCTTCAGAGTAAGAGCAGCCTTGTTTAGACTGTGACCAGGCCATGTCCAGATCAGAGAACATGCTGATAGTAACATGCCCATTCACAGCTGTTCTCATTCCAGCAATACTGAAGGACAAGGATGAAAACAGATATGAAGCCCAGAATAGGACAAAATGATTCAGATTAATTATCAGTCTGCTCACAGAAGTGAAAACAGCTCTGCAGTGTGAGAACCTTCTCTTACACAGAGAAATACATGTTGCAGTAAGCACATGCTAAAGTTATCTTTTAATAGAATAGCTTTTATTAAGTTTGAAGTCCCCTTTATGATGGTTTTCCTTCATAGTCTAAAGGAACTAACTTATCTTTTTGTAAGCAAAAGTTTTATACATTAATTTGCTAATGGCAATGGGAGTCAGATGAATTAGTCTGGATTAAATGTTCAATTAAATTCCTCTGGACTTTGCTAATATAGCTTGCTAATATAACTTACTTATTTGAAGTCAGCTATTAATTGCTTTACTTCTTTGAAGATTTTCCTGTAGTTAGTTTAGAAAAAGAGCAGTGTTGTCTATTGACTATATCTAGAAAAGAGAGTCTAAGCCTGTTATTTGCTGATAAGGACTGATGTACTTATTTTAAAATATCTTACCAGTACACTTGTTTGCTTTTCTTTTTGAGATGTTGCTTTTTTGGGGTTTTTGTTTGGGGTTTTTTGTGGGAGAGTTTGTTTCCTTGGTTTTATTCCTTTTGTTTGTTTTTTAGCACTGCCAATATAGACCTTCATGCAGTTGTGTTTTATACTTTTATTTTTGTTATAATTTATACAGTGGAAGAAGTTACACTATTACAAACATTAGTACAGATACTGGGCTAATAGTAATGGAAGGAAAGCCAGGTAGGGAAATGTGCCCTTTTTTGAGCTCAGCATAGCAGATTTTTAAGAAGTTAAGACTCATTCCCAGAATCTGAGAGTTCTCAGATTTATTTGCAACTTCAGTTCTGTGGGTCTTCCCTGTTAACTTGTACATCATAGAATCATTATCACTAACCAAAATGAGTGTTTAACTTAGATCAGAATTTTTATAATCTACAATCTTTTTTAAATAAATTAGAAGATACTACATAATGAAAAATTACATTCATTAGAGCCTATCTGAGGACACTGAGTGCTCCCATTTTTTCTTGTTTTGTAGGTCATCCAAAAATCAATGCCCAAAAATTCAAACCATACTGAATGTTCCCATTTCTTCCTTAGTTGTAGGTCATCCAAAATCAATGCTCAAAAATTCAAACTATTTGATTATCAATACTAGGCATGTTTGTTTTAGCACCTTAAAGTAAATACCCTTCATACTGTTCAAGTAATGTAATGAGCAGAGGAGGTTGCCTTTTGGTTCTTGTTGATGAATCTTTTTTGAGTTATCTATTTCAAAGGCTGTATTGACATTTCTGTACTGCTACAGAAATATATGCTTCACTAAAAATTCCAAATTTTCCCCCATTACTTTCATCCATCACAATTTAAAATTTCAATGTATTTTAAGTTATAATGTGAAGCTTGGATTTGATTTAAAAAAAAAATTGATATTTAGGCATATCACACCAAAGTTACCTGAATAATCCAAGCTTCTCTTAGGGCATTTAGAAGGTTTTTTTAATTCCCAAGGGAATTGTGCCTTTCTGCATTTTCTCCATGTAGTCATTAATGGATCTCAATAGAAGCTGATATCATAAAAGTTATGGGTTTTTCTTCCAAAAGCCTTGGGAAAGTACTCATGAACAAATGTGACTTTAGTTTCATGCAAGAACTGACTGGTGTTTGGGTTCAGCAAATTGTTTTTATTCAGTGGTTCCTCCATAATTTAGATGTTGTCTAGCAGATGCCAGATAAAGAAATTGGCTTTTTCTGGTGGAGAAGGAGGATGTATGTTTGAACTTGATCAGTATTTTGGTTAATCTGCTTTTCTTAATGAACTGAGTCATATTGTCAGTTCCATTATAGAGCTGGTGTTTTGTTTCAAAAAAAATTGAGGCAAACCCTTTTTTGGTGCACTGAAGGTGTGTTCCAAGGATCTCAGTCTTGGTCTCATTGAAGTTGCTGAAAGAGTTGTGGTTGAAATCATAAGAGGATTGAGCTCTCCACTAACATGGAGTTCTACCTCTGAGAAGCCATCTCCTAGTTATTAAACTTCTAATGTACTTAGTATTAAAAGAGGAGAGAATTAATTTCCTCAAACTGTATGCAAAGCAGACAGCACAGAAATGAAAAGAGCTTAATTGTGGGGAGGGTTGGGGAGAGGAAACATTCAGATAATAAATCATTTCCATTTCAGCAGAGGGGAACTGCAGCTCTCTTTTGCTCTGTTTCAAGTCACATTCCTGGGAGTGTGTTAGGCTTCTCCAATCATTCTGCTTAATTTCTACTCCACCTCTTGGATGTACTTTCTTGCAGAAATGACTGGCTGCACACAGACACACCTGTATTTGGTTCATTATCTTAAGCAATTGCGGTTTTGCCACTGATGTGTTTAGTAGATAAGTTTAAAAAATTCTATTTATTTAGCTGATAATTGTAGCCCTGGAAACAGGATCTGTTTGTTTCATTGTAAGCCAGGCTGCACTGAAAAGTTACCCTTAGGCCCTGACAGCTGAAAATTTCTGAGGCTGGAACTGTGGTGCAGTTCTGAGACAGCTGTTTCTGTGGGCATATGTGTCTAAGTGGAGCCTATAGCAAAAAAGCACCAGTATTTTGTTTCTCCCTTAAACTTGGGTTAAGTGTTATTGTATTTGCTTGTATTTTAAAACTGTTGAGTCAGATTTATTAGTAAGAAGTATGAACCCTGCAAAAACTACCACTGGTCATATACTGAAGCCCTATACTGAAATTACTTTCNTGAACCCTGCAAAAACTACCACTGAATATACTATATTCATATATAGTCATATACTAAAGCACTATACTGAAATTATTCTGTTATCTCAAAAGTTTGTGTTTGTAGGCACCTGCCTCTTAGTATCTTTAGGATAAATGGTTTTGCCACTGCTCACATTTAGGTTGTGTTAACTGTAGTATGTTTCCCCCTTACCCTCCTTGTGTGACTTTTCTGGGTTGTTTTTTTCCAGCTATTACTTAGAAACTCAGCTTAGTTACAGTGTGTGAATCTGTCTATGAATTTGTTCAAGCTTTGCATGGCACAAAAAAAAAAAAATAAATTAGGAAATACACCCAGACCTATATATTTCTATTTCTATACAGTTGATGTGTCTCTTGACAGAGTAAAGGCAAGCTTCTTTATTTTGGTGCAGTTTCTTCAAAAGTCTCTCCAGCAGCTACAACTCTCTTATTATTCTGTGACTACATGAAAGTCACTACTCATGCAGCTGGCAGCAATACACCAATATTCTTTTCCATACTTCTTTAAATTAAAGGACCATCTAACCTTTAGAAACAGGTCCATTGACTTCTCTCAATTTTGCCTTGGTAGGATAAGTAAATTCCTAGTTTTAAGTAAAATAATTTTTACTGCTTACAGTATTTCATTATTCAAAACACCATAAAAATGAAACCTGCAGCTTTGAATAGGTTCACATATTGTGAACTCAGAATCTGGAAATGAATTTCATATTGTAGTTTCTAAGGAGATCAGGTCTGTGCTTACTGAATTTGCTGGCAGGAGCCCCACTTGAGTCCTAGTAAAACACTCGTGCCAACTGCGTGGGAATATCTGTATGTGTCTTAAAAATAATTACACATTGAAATAACCTTGCTGACCTTGCCTCTAAAGACTTTCAGAATCCCAGTGACATGTTTTATGGTACTGCAGAGGTGGAGAGGGAACAAACTAGAACTGATTACCCAAAACCTCTGACTGTTGCTCTTGGGATTCTAAGCTGTTGGTAGTAATTGGGAAGAATTTAACAATGAGCTTCAGTGTAAACTTGCCATTAATTTTGTCATTTCCAAGATTTCTGAAAACACAGAAGAGAGGATACCTGAGAGGAGTTGGCTCATGCTAGGTGCTGATTTCAATACCAATTTTCAAAAGCAGAAAATGAGATGCTTCACTTCCCTGGCTAAACTTTCTGATATGTGTGAGTCAAATGTTTTTTTCTTCTCTGAGTCAATAAGAGTAGTTGATGGGTTTTGATTGTGGCGGGTCTGCTTTGATCTCTGTTTTCTGGCTGCCTTACCAAACTTTTGAGAGGCCAAAGGCAACACTGGTGTCTAATTACAAGCAAAACAGATTGTGGACATAAAAAAGAAGCAGCAGCAGCATTAAACCTGTAAGTTGTCAACCTCCTGTCAAGAAACAGGAAAGAATCTTCTGCATAGAAATCAAATCAGTGATTGGTATGAATGTAGGAAATTTAGGTGCTCCTTAAATTGATTAGTAGGAAAACCTGGAAGAGGGAAAAAAGAAGAAAAAATCAAGGGGTAAGAAAGTACTGGAGGAGAAGAAAGGTATACCCTAAGAGCAACTCTTCCACATTTAGCTATGAGCTCTCACCTGTGGGAAGCCTATATACCTATGTAGGGTAGGGTTTAAGATGGTAAGGAGGATAGGTTTGTCCTTCTCTTTCCCTGCTTAGTATAGCTGCAGGCTTCAGTTTCCACTTGTCCTGCTTTAAGTTCTAAACCTGTCTTCTTTCTTGGGATGTTCTAGTGTTGCTGGCTTTTTTTCTGGAGTACTGAGCTTTGTGCATAATTTGAATGCTCTCCAAAAATGAAAAAGTTAAACCTTAAGAATAAAATTTTGAAGTTTATAGTCTTAATTAACAGGAATCTAAAAATATTGGTGTGTTGTGATTGCTATATGAATTTTTGTATATTACTGTTTATATACTTGTGTTAGTTGATCCTACATATCCCTCATTGATTATTTTAATATTCCCTGTTTAGACAGATATCTAAGAATATTTTTGAAATATGTGTTTCAGTTCAGACCTGCTTGTCTGAAACTGCTAAGTGACCAGCTGCAGTGAAATCTTTCAGACATAGATGAAACATAGTAATCTTTGCTGGTTGCTACTATATTTACCCAGGTGAAGTGCATGAAATTGCTACTTAAGTGGCAACCTTCCCAGTCGGGATCAGCTATAGTAACAAGATCAGGTTGGGAGATTTCTGAAGGATGTCACCAATCAGTTGGTTTAGTTAAGAATTTCCTGCAGACCTCACAGCACCAGTAGAGCATTTGAGGTCTGTAGCAGTGACAGTGGGAGAATTTCTGAAAAGGCTGTGAATAATCATGGATAGGAATCATGGCTAAAATGGATGTTGGATGTGTGCAGTATCTTTGTCTCCTGTTAGCTGTACAAGCCTAATTCTTGAGCTCACAGGATTGTGTAGTTATTTTCAGTCATGCAAAATCCACATCAAATTATGCTATGCATTATTTACTAGATTAGTCAAACACTCAGTAGAGTGTTTGAGTAGATGTTTGCCTGTACCAAGCAATTCAAGTATGTAAATATTTTCATTGCAAGCATAGATGAGGTACATCTGCAAATATTGGTTATTGTTTCACATACACTACACATATAGGGAAAACTTGTAAAGAGTTTTGGTCCAGAGAAGTAACAACAGTTTCATACCAGATGAAGGAGAATTATCTTTTGGCATTATATCTCAAAAAAGTCAAATGTGTCTGAGTTTAACCTAATGTTCTTTGTCAGGAAGCCAGAATTAATGAATTCCACAAATGTTCTTGCAGATAGGTTTCTGAAACCTGACTTGATGTACTAAAGTCAATATTTGTTTCAAAGTCCAAAGACCACCTGTACTGTAAACATCTATGAAACACTGCAGCAGAAACTCTTGGGTAATAGCAGTTTAAATGCATCAATCTCTTTCCTAAGGCACTGAGGAAATCCTAATGGTTTACACAGATATACCAATAATGTCACAAGACACATGAAAGCAGAAGATTGTACAGAGCCCAAGCTGCTGGAAGCCAGCTGAAGTGTCCTAGTCAAATTGAGATACAGATCTATGGCTGTAATGGGGTTTAGTCTGGGCAGGTGCTCAGACCTGTCATTCACAGCTAAGAGCCCTAACTGCTCACACACAAAGGAGCTGTGGCTGCATGTGGAGCTCATGTGAGGTCACACCCCATGCAACAGAAATGCTTTGTTACCTGTCAGATGACAATCTTTCCCTAGCCAAGCAACTGACCATAGCAGCTGGAAAAAACATCCAGTAAAATTTATAGATGGCTTTTTGTAAGGTTGAAGGGACAGCATTTCTACCTGAAGATTTTTCCATACCTAAGGCATAATTTTAACAATAAATGGGTTAATTTACTAAATTTACTGTGGTAGCTAACGAGTAAAATGCTAAATCTGTATGTTGTACACTGCTACATTTGCAAACTGAAACTTTTAATTGTCTGAGGTTAATATGGAACAGGGCTCTGTTCTTTCCCTTCTACCCTCTCATCATTTGTGAAGGATACAAAGAACTTGTGATTCTGTTGTAATAGGCCTTCACATAAGCATGTAACATAAACAAATACTTGTGCATTGCTCTGCAGAGCTTATAACTTAAATAGGAAAACTGCCAAAGACTAAAGGCAGAACTAATTATACAGCAGTATGGTTTAATGTTGTTTAAATGAAGCAATAGTAACCAATCAGTAAATGGAAAACTTTAAACTTTAACTAATCTAGCTATTTTTGCACCATTTCTGGTAGAACAAGGCTTATTTATGAAGAAGTATTAGAAAAAAGACTTTTTAATTTATGATTATCTCAATGTTGAGGCATGAACTGCTAGTACTTTTATTAGGTGAACAAATAGAAAATTAATTTGCATTCATTTCTGCTTAGTTTTAAAGAAATAATGCTCCAAGTAAAATTGACATGAAGATATATTTTTAGTGAAAGCCCAATTTAGCCTCAGTGTAGCTATAATTGTTACCTAAGAAACTAAAAGTTGCCACTTCAGTACAAAGGCCTGGCATATATTACTTTATAACATCACCATGAACAACCTGTTCAAGTTGATCCTGCTTTGAGCAGAAGGTTGGAGTAGAGACTGTCCAGCTTCAAACATTGTGACTCAGTGAGGTGTTGGAATAGAGAATTTGAGGTCAAACAGATGCAAAAAGGACAAACAGAGAGGAGAGAAGCAAAATTAATTATTTTCTCTGGTATTAGTAATGGAAGAACCTGGAAAGACTTCATAGGGGATGGCAGATGGGAGGTGCAGCAGAGGATCTCTCTGAAGCTGAAGTTACTGTGGAATGATTTACATAGAATGCACACCAAGAAATTGCTCTGACTGGAATTGGTATTCACTCAAAAAGTCATAGAAGCCCTCCAGAATGAAAGAGCTGAATTGCTCATCGTCAGTGCAGGAGGTCCCATGGTCCAGTCCAGAGAAGGTGAAGGGTGAGATGAAAGAATAAATGCTGGGTGGTAAGCACCCATCTCAGTGCACACAACTACCTTCTTTCCTTGTGCAATCACAACCTTGTTTTTTCTGCTCTGCAGTATTTATTTTTCCCTAAATGTTTATGGGTCAGTGAAATCTACACCTGCACATTTGAGAGGCCTTGAGCCACTCTCATTTTCAGATAATTCTAGATAGAGGCAAGAGTTTTGAAGCAGGTGGGAAGCGAGTTTTGAATTCCCCATGTTCGAACTCGATTGCTTTGATCAGGTTTGTCATTCTTCATGCAAAGGAAATAGACACATCTTAACAAATCTTTCTTAGGTTAACTCTAAAAACAAACCAAAACAGCTACCTCCCCCTAACCAAAATGTACAGGCTAAGCTAAGGCTTTTCACCAACAAAACAAAAAAGCCCTTGAGGATATTCCCATGAGGCTTGCATAATTTATTGCTCATTTCCAATAGGAAAAAAAAAAAGATGGACTGCAGTAACTCCTTGAAAACAAATTATTTGTATCATACAAACTACTAATAGTAAACAGCAAAAATGAAACTAGTATTAAACTAGTATTAGTTTTTGTAAACACCTCAAAATTTGCTTCCACAGGCATTAATTAGGAGTAAATTCCTTGCATGAAGTGAGAATAAAATCACAAAATAAGAAATTGAAACTATTAGCCTGTTAAACAGTTAACTTGGTAAAATCATAGCTGAAAATAAAGGTGAGAGAACAAAGCAGAAACTTTTAGGAAAACACTTTCCATGAAGTATTCTTGTCTATTGCTACACTTAAGCATGCTTTGGGTTTTTAATTTTAAGTTACTGTAGTAAAACTCTGTGATCTCTACATATCAAGTCATTATCCTTAACATTTGAAAGCTGTGACAGGAGAGAGAAATTGCACAGCTTAAAAAATGGTCTTCCCATAACTGATTCCAGTAATGCAGAAGTTCTTCCAAGGTCTTGATACAATCCCCACTCAAAAGAAGTCCCCAAAATGTTACCATGGGGGTGGGACTGTATAAGTGAAGGAGCCTGTACTGCTTGCTGAGAATACTTGATTCTTCTGCAGCTGAAGGGAGGATGCCTAACTCTTAGAGATACCTTCTTTCCCCTTCTGCTGTCCTAGTGTTTTGTCTGTAATTTATCAGCTCAAACTTGTTTTCTCACTTCTACAGATATCATTCACCAGGTAGGCTCCATTTTCAGTGCTTTATAACCTAAATGGGATATCAGTAGTGACAAGAAGGGCAAGACAAAATGAGGGAAGGGGAGAAAGGCAAATAAATGTAGAAAAGGAGAAAATGAGCAAGTAAAACAATCTAATGAGAATGAGAGGTCTAGGGTGAAGATGATTTATTAGTCCTCTTTCTAGAGAATCAGCACCATCAATAACAACCATTCATAAAAGTTTTTGTCAGTTAAGTCTTGTTCACTGATTTCCAGGGCTTTCTCAAGGCTGCAGGAAATCTCTGCCTTCTGCTTGGTCTTTGTTATATGAACTAGAGGAACTGCTGTGAGTGAAAGCAGCAGAACTATACGGTGGTGCTAAATGAAGACTTAGAGACGATAGAAAGATTCACATTGCTACCCCAATTGAAACAGTGGTTTCAACTGACATCATAGACAATACAGAGAAATACAGAGAGGCAGTGTTGTTCTTACATCAGGGTTTTTTCTATCTTCAGCCTCATTTCAAAGTGCAGGAATCATACTGACTTGAAAGATTTTATCAGTAGGTATCTTCTGAGTAAAAATCATAGAATACAGTCAAAAGATAATAAATGATGGGCAATACATTAATTATAAAGAGATTAACAGAGAAACTTTATTAGGGCTAAGTACAGGTGAGTATGGCAATGAAACTTACAGAAAATTTGGGATCCTGTTACATTTAGTGATGAGTCATTATCAATAAAATGGAATAAGAAAAAATGCTGATAATCATTCTCTTATCATCCTTTTTTTTTTATTCATAGGCAGAAGTGCTATGCCAAAAAGATAGGATGGTGGAGCACTATCTTACCTTTTTACAAATATTTAAAAAATCCAATTGTCTGGGAAGAGAAGCCAAATTAAATATTACATAACCCTACAATGCTTTAGCATTGGCCACAGATGTCCTAGAAGAGAACATTCTGAGGTGCTTCATGGCCATAAAGTATCTGTATTGCTCTTGATAGCACAGCTGGAAGTTCAGATTGGAGGTTAATGGGAAATGCAGCTGGGCAGCATTTCTGGAGTACTTGTGCCACTTTTTAATGAAGGGTGACCCTCCAAAGCTCTCAAAGACCAATGCATTTAATAACACAGAAGCAAATCCAAAAAGAACTGTGAAAGCAAGCAATGGTCCTGCAAACTCATTTTTCATGTATGTCAAATACTTGTGCTCTTCAGCATTTTGATAGCATGGGCTTTTTTATTTTAATATGTGGTAAGAGGATTACGTGAGAGGCCTGTATTCTCCTCAAGTGTTACCTTAAAACCATGAATGCTGATTCCCAAACTACAATTTCTCTCTTTAAGTGCATTGAAAACCAAGAGAAAGCAAAACCAGAAGCAAGAGAGAGTGGAACTCACAGGCTGAGGATAATCAGTCTTGTCTGCTTTTGTTGGATGATTGTTTGTAGAATCAGAAAGAAAACTCTTAATATATAGAAAAAGCATTTCTTGTTTCATCTATTCCCATTGTATCTTTTGGTGCCTCCATAAGGAAGAAGAAAACATTTGCATTTAAGAATGAGCACTTATCACTGCTGTTATTTTACTTTAAAAGTTAATGCAATTTTTGAATGTTACAGATTAACTAGGTTTAATATGGTTATGGTTAGTTACTCTTTGGTCTTTTTTTTTTTTAATTCTATTTTCCTGCATAGTGTTAATGTGTAGTTTATTCACACTGGGATACTATCTTCATGTAAACATACTTTACTCGAGAGAAATCTGTGCCTCATAATGTGTATCTGATGTGTGAATTTGTGGAATTTTTTAAGTGCAACCAGTGCTCATCATTCCATGAGTTGAATTCTGTACAATAGAAAACCAAGAAAGAATGATTGAAATTAATGATTCCATGTCGATGATAATTAGAGAGGGGCTGATGCTGCAGCAGATTACTGGTGAACATTCACAGGCATTGGTTATTGTTTTCAGGAATGTAGGCAGAAAGTGAAAATTCTAATGAATTCTTACATAAATATGTAGCAGAGCAGAAATTTGAGTCCAAGGAACAGTCTTGGGGATTTTTAAATAGTAATAATAAAGATGATAATAATAGTAAAGATAGTAAAGATAATAATAACAACAGCTAAGGGTTTGAAGTAAATTAAGTTTTTAAAGTGCAGAGTGATAAGGAATTAATTTTTTTCATAGATCAGTGCTTTGGTCAGAGATTGAGACTATAATGGTTTCTGCAAAGAAAATAAGGAAAATGACACCTTTCTATAGTGGTGCAGTAGTGGTGAGCATTTTGTGGATCTGTGCCATGGGTATGTGTACTTGTTTTTTATATACTCATTTAAAAACACAAGTAATGCCCTCTGCCTTCATACCTGACATACCATCAGCATATTCTGGACATGAGCCATCTGACTGGAAGAATGCTCTGCAGCAGAACTGATCACTGAGTCCTGAGATGTGGCAGTCATTGTATTTCTGAGGGTTATGTAGTATAGTATGGGAATATGATACAAAAATATAATTAAAATGGAACTAAATTAATAGAAGAAAGGACGGGGAAAAGAAAAGCAAAGGCTGAAGGGCGAGCTCTGTGTAGCAGACTGTGAAGCAGCCGTGGTGCTAGATCTTATCAGATGTTTTGTCTCTCAAATGTGCACGAAAAATGAATGAAAATGAAAAGAACAATTCACGAGGGAGTTCTAGTTTTCTAGAGATGAAAAAGTAAAAGGAAAATATGGTTATATGATGCAGAGCAAACTTCTAGTCTGTTAGGAAAGACATGCGTTTACACATTTTGTATCTATCCCTGCAAAACCACAACACAGAGTTGGAAGTACACCATAGATCCCAGAATGAGGGGAGAGCCACAGAGAACAGCAGCTGACCTGAACTGTCACTAGCACTCCTGTGTTACTTCATGCTCAGTGGAGCTGCTAAGATAACCAGTCTTGCACAGGTTGAATCCGGAGTGCTTCCAAGAACTGAGTTAATTAGTGAAGTATCCTAAAGTTAACTAACTCCCCTGCCAAGGAATGGGCTCTTCCATTTTCCTCACATGATTATCTGGCCACTTACACTTTTCCATATATAGGAGCAGCTCAGGGACTGACAGATCAGGCTAGGTAGGGATACAGACTTCAGGCACATGCACACTCCTTGCATGCAGGCACGGATGCAAGCACGTGCTGCTTTCACACACTGACACTGCAGTTAGCTGAAGAGGTAGTGAGGGAAGACAGCAGTAGTCCTGCTGGTAAACAGCCTTCTTAAGCAGAAGGCACTATAGCTAGAGCTCTTCAACTCCCATTTATAACAATCCATCAGGAAAAGCATCGCAGCCATGAATGGACCAGTGGATGGCTTATGTGATTTCACGCTTGATGATGAAGGAGCTTTCATGTTCACATCGGAGTCCGTGGGAGAAGGACATCCAGGTAAGAAGCCAGCTCTGCTAGAAGTCTAAGAAGTATAATATTTTCATTAGGGGTGTTTTAAATGCCATAAGAAGAATTCACCTGATTGGTGTTAATTTTACTAGAGAAGTTATTTCTAGCAAGGTGCTTTTTCTGCTTTATTTCTACTGGACTTTTTCCATACAGACTGTAGAACTGCTATAACTAGAGTGCTTCCAACAGGAGTTTATGTGCTTTTGCAGGGTGTGTGTTCAGCTGAGGAAGGCTCTGAGGTTTATGGTTGCTGCTCCTTCCTTTACATCTAAATTTCTTTCAGTATTCCTGTGAAGACACTACTGTATCTCTGGCAGGTTCAAGTTTCACATATGGATAAGAATGCATAGCTTGCTTCTCAAGTTCCATATCATTATGGGCCCTGTGAAACTGTCCTACACATATGGAGTGCTCCAAGACTGTCACCCATGACAGGAATATCCCTAAGCAGCCAATCCTAGAGCCTTTTTTTAGTGGTCCCAGCAGGTGTACATGGCAAAGTCACCAATTTTCCCCCCACCTCCCACCCCTTTCCATCATCTGATGCAATATATGGAATTGCTTAAGCAAATAGTGGACTGTTATTTGCTAAACTTTATGTATGGTCAGCAGAGATTAGTTCAATTTTATTGAAAACAAATATTCATCCACCATAAAGATACACCTTATGTCAACAGCAACTGTTCCCTCAAGTGAGGCCAGGGGACAATGGGCTATTTGATATCCTGAAAAGTGTATTTGTTTTAGAAGCCGATTTGGTGGCCTGTACTTTTTGCTGTCATAAGGCTTTTCAGGTCTGTATTCATGTTGTGTGAGTAACTCATAAATGGGTGGAATGATTCTATTGCAGAGGATAAAATGATCAGCAATGAGAACTTTGTGTCTATAGTTTGATACTCTTCTCTATTAACTTCTTACTGCAGACCAAATCCATGGCTGATGCAATTGAGTACATCTCCATCAATGTGAAGGCAACTACATCAGGTTAAACCAGTTGGGGTTCTTTCTGATGTAACACAGTCAGAAAATGACAGCTACGTCTTGTCTTTGGAACATATGTCCCATGTCAAATTTATATACAACTACATCCAGTGTCTGCAGTGCTATGTAGGTTCACGGGAAAAATAACATAATACAGTGTGGTAATTTTACATGGATGATGTTATTTCCAAAGACAACTGGTCATAATTTATGCTACTCTAATAATTGTTTTTTAATCATCTTGGGGCAATAATAGGAAAGTCTCAGAGTAGAGAGAGTTCAACTGAGTCCCCAGATTTAGCTTTATCCCTTGGTTTCTTTCCTTTACCAGTCCTCTCTTTATCTTGTTTCTTGTTTTAGAGTGTGGCCAGTTTTTTAGTTCTTATTCACATCCTTACTCCCTCCTTTATTTCTAAACCCTCTGTTGGCCCTCAGTAGCTTTCTTTTAAGCCCCATGAATATTATTTTTCTCCTGTGCTGAAATACTGGGCAGGCCCTTGGGAAACACAGTTACCACTTGGATATCTGGGCAGCTTCTCTTGCCTGGCAGAGCTGGCTGGCTCTCTGGGTGCTATGGGATACAAAGTACCAACCTGGGAGGTTTATTTTAGAGTGAGTGGAAAACTGAACTTTACCTGGGTATTTTCAAGGCTGTGATGCTTATACTTTCTTAAACAGCCTAGACCTTCACACAGGGTACTGCAAACCCCAGCGCCTATGGCGAAGGGGAGACAGAGATTTTTCAGATCAAAGGAGGACAGGCTGGCAGTAAATAACTCTGGGTTGTCCTCCAAATTCTTTTTCCTGAACATCAGCAATGGATTTTAACCATGTCAGTGATAGCTCTGGCTCCTGACAGCAAATTGATCACCTCTACATCCTGGCCAAGTTCCCCTTTTCCCCTCTGTGGTTTTGCACAAGAGGTGTAGACATGCCATTAGGATTTTATCACCCAGAAAAATCTTGGCTGTTTCTTAAAATGAGGCCCAGTGCCTGAGGCTGTAGTTGGGCTTCTGATGTTATCTGTAGCAATAGAATTTTATGATGAGTTTTGATTTCCTCTGTTTATACAAAATGGGTAATTTGCGTGTTCTCCATTATTTCTCTTCCGTATGTGATAGTATAATTTTGCTAGAGGGCATTATGTGAAGTAAAGATCCTGAACCAGATCTTTGTCTGGTGGAAATTTGAATTGTTCTGATTATATTAACTGAGTATTGAATGCTTTAATGGAGACCTTCTTAATGCACAAAGCAGGAGAAATTACATGCTTATTTATTTGGGTGTACAAAGAACTGCCTTGTATCTGTGCAGTGCCTAGAGCTGGGTGTCACTGAGAAGTCCAGATTCCATAGAAGCAAGTAATAGCTGCCAATAATTAACCTATAGGTATCACCTGTGCTCCCCAAAGACATTAGAGAAGGCTGTTTATGCAATCTTCTCACTCCAGATTCTTCAAAATCCCTCGGCCATAACATTTGGGAATTCCTTTCAGATCTTTAATCATTTAGTTATTTAGTGGTGTAAATTCCAAACTCTCTGAAGACTTACACATCTTCTTCCTTTCAATATAACAATAAAAGCACACAGACAGAAGCATGAAAAAGAGAACTTTAATTTTTTGGTAGCTGTATTTTGTCACTGCTCATTTTCCTTAGTCCAGTAGTGTCTGCCATGCTGCACAGGTTTTGTGGTGCTTTGAAAAGCATCATGTGTTTCTGTGCCCCACAATGTCTTACAGATGTCAAACACCATCAAATCCTTTCCCTATCTGGTGTGGCTTCAGGTGGAACTGGCTGCAAACTGACTGCCATTCAGTTTTCCAGAAAACATCAAGCAATCTCTTTAAAAATAGAAGATCAAACATCTTCTAAAAGCACACCCAGGTTTTCAACCATATTAAAAGCATATGTTTATCTTGTAGATATTCACAGGAAAAAAAAGTCATGAAGGAAAAATCCCCAGCAAATCCAGATCTGTCCAGCATGTCTTATATCTAAGATTATATATACTTAGTGATATGCATGATACCTCAGTAAACTGCACTGAGCAAGGACAACAGATGTACAAGACATTTGAACATTGCTAATATTGCAGTACCACTGCAGTTATCACCTCGAGGGTCCTTTTAAATAGGAAAAATGTACAGAAAAATGCAGGTATTTGAAGTCTTTCTAGGGAAAGTCTTTTGTTGGAAAGCTGATTTTTTAAATGAAATGCTTATGATACGGATCTGCATTTCTTCCCTGTTTAATTTTTTTACCAGAAAACTGATAATTGCTCAGTTTGCCATATTTTGAATATAAGAAATTATCATTCTAGTTTTATTTTTTCTGTTGGTAAAAATAACACATCATTAAAAATAGTGACTTTAATGTTGATAATTGCAGGTTATGAAGAAAACCAACCTTGCAATTTCAAATGTCCAATGTTTATTATATTTACTACACCATCAAAGCCAGAAGTGTGGCTGTACCTTTTTGTTGTACCTTTTTGGTTAAATTTTCAGTTTTTACTGCTGTTCATCAATTTTTAATTTTTTTTTTCTGTTCATAGTTCTTTTTTCTTGGTGTGGTGAGTCTTTGAAACTGAATTCCTGTGAAGGTTCTGAGGACTTTCGTTAGGTTCTTACATACTCTAGATTCATGTAGCAAACTTTTATCTGTCTGGAAAACTGTGAGGTTTCTTCTAATGATCAGGGATCGCCTTTGTTATTGAACACCTCCTTTACTTCCTAGTGTTACAACTGGGTTTTTGAGCAGGGTTTATCATCAGCCTCCCTAGACTCATCTTTTGGCTGGCAAGAGCTGTTTCATGGCTGGTTGGCATCTCTGCCATAAGGGCCTGTGAGATGATTTGATTTCATGAAAAGAGTCAATGTTGTATGTCCAATACTTTCCTGCTCAGTCATTTTAGATACCCCTTTCACAATTTGCATTCTGTTGGAAAGTAATTCATGACATGAAGGTATGCAGGAACTGAATTTTTGAATTAAATTTTTTTTTTAAGAGTACAGTGTATCACCAGATGTGTTCCATTATGCTTTCCCTGTTTCTAAAAAAGAAGAGAAAATAAAAAGGAAAAAAGATGGGCAAACTTAAGCTCTCACACTTAGCAGATAATGGGCCAGTTGAGATGAGAAATTTAAATAACATAATGAAGGGTGCACAAAGCCTGCTAAGCATTGCTAAAGATAGAATGCCTGGTTTTATTTTACACCAGAGACCTTTACTAATAGACATGCCTTTAATTTAATGCATTATTCAGCCAATCATCCAGCTGGATTTTTCTTTCCTGTCTTGATAGACATATCTTTATCTGGATTTGGATCTAGTTGCACTAGAAGTGCTGGTTGTTGCACCAATAATCAGATATAACATGTATTATCAAACTGATTTGCCTCAGACTATTTAAATGTAAAGGTATGCTCTAAGTATAGTAGATGAAATTATTCTAATCTATTATTTTAATTTATTAGGGTCTCACATAGATGCTAAAGATCAGAAGGGATCTCCAAAATATAATCTGATCTGACCTTCTTAAATAATAATATTTCATGCAAGAGTCCTTCGAACAAGCTAGTAAATGGCAGTTGTATTTCATTCATACCTTTTAGAAAGATATCCAGTTTTCATGTACACATTTGAAGGATAAGGAATCCTGAGTGCCTGAAGATGAATGGGCTCTCATTCTTTTCCTTTTGAATATTTATCTGTCTCTTTTTAACTTTCATTTATTAACTATACTTACATTATTTCCCATCAGAAAAAAAAAAAAAAGGAAACAAACCAAAACCCCTTTTCTCTCAGCACAGTATTTTTAGTCCTTAGGGACCAGGATCTCAATGCCTATAGGGGTTTTCTTTGGTAAGCTGTCTTTCCTTCAGCCTTTCAGAACTAGATTGAGTTTGATTGATTTAATCCTGTAAGATAGACTTTTCTGGTTTTGGGCATTTTTCTCATTCAATCCTAAACCTTCCCACAGCTTCTTAACACCCTTCTTGAGTGTTTTGGCAAGATTGCATATAATATCCCTATGTGTGCCATCCAGAGAACTTAGACATGTGGGACAGTGGCATGTCATGCAGGTGAGACATGCTTCCTGTGGAGCAAGGACAGCAATAAAGGTTGTTCACTGAAACTCTGGGAGGTGAAAAAAAGACTACAAAGCAGTCCCAGGCACTAGAGTTGGCCGCTGGGTATTGGACCTCCACTAAGAAAGGCATCCTAACTTCAGTTGCTCTGTTTTCTCACCCAGGTAACAAAAAATTGCATACTGTTGTCAGTATTTCTTGCTTTTATGCTTGAAAATGTGGATATAATTCCTTTTAAAAATGAAAACTTTGAAGAGAGCAAGCAAAGATACATTTTATTCACTCCTGCTACCTTTGTACTCAGGTTTGCTAAACAAGGTTCAGTTAGACATCTAATTAAAATTGCAAGACTGGTGTCTGATTCCTGTTTGGTAATAATTGTCCCAAATTTAGTAACCCATGTATAGTTCTTGCAAGGCTGAAAGTTCCAATGCATTTGCTAATTGTCTTTTGTGTTCGTTCTTTTTGTGTTGAAGTGGTGAGATGGGAGTGAGTGTGGGAGATAAGTGTCAGAATCACATTGGTTCTTTCTCTAGACCTTGATTTGTCTCTCTTAGCTAAATGTACAGCTTCTTTATGAAAATAAGTGAGAATTTATTTTGACTTGAGCTTAAGTGTATTAAAAGCCTCTAATGACAGACTATTACAAAACATTGCTTTCCAACAGATTGTGTTGCACATGGCAAGGCAGGAGATTAATTCATCTTGCCACACAGCTTGTTATGTCAAACTCTAAAAGCAATACCAGACTTTTTTTTTAAAGAACAATAAAATTAAATTATGTAAGAACATTAACCATTTTCATGCAGAAGACATTGCTATGGGTGCTGCCCTTTTGTTTCCATTAGATTAGCCAGGTTATTTGATTAAGATTCAATATGTGTTTTAAAGATTAGAAAAGAAAGAAAGAAAAAGATAAAATATTTCTATGAATAACAAACTTGAGCTGAAACCCTTGTATTTGGCATGTAAGTAAAGGTTTACCTCAGGCAAACTTCAGCTGATAACCCCTTCTTTGCTTCTGTGGGTGCGTTCTCTGTGCTGCCTTAGGTGGGTTGCAGGGATTATTAGGATGTAACATTGGCAGATGGCAGGAAGCAGTGACAAAAAGCAACTCAAAACCCAGCTCTCCACTGAGCTGTGCTTTATCTCTATTAATCTAAACACTTTCTCAGGCTTTGCCACGAATGTTGGTCAGGTACATTGTAACTTTCTGTGGGGGTGATGGAAGTTGGTGGTGGAACATCACCCTTCCATTAGAACACCATTAGTTTGCAGAGCTGGTGGTGCTAGAGAAGGAGAAAGCTGTGAGTAAAACCTCTTAAGCCCTCAGGTTATTCTGTGCATTACACACTTGTTCCACATCTAAGTGCAGAAATCTGCAGATGAAGTTCTAGTTAGTTTACACCGGTAGGTAAATTCCCCACTCAGTGTCTACTGAGTTTGCTGGAAGGATGTTTATTATGTCTTTCTCTTTAGTTACCTTAAATATGCCAGTAATAAGCAATAATAGAATTCCTTTCTGAAATACCTACTGACAGTGATGCAGACAGTCCATGTTTTGTATTGAGTGCTGTGGTTTTGAATCCCAGCTTTGATGTCTTGCAGATAAAATCTGTGATCAAATCAGCGATGCTGTACTAGACGCCCACCTCAAACAGGACCCGAATGCCAAGGTTGCTTGTGGTAAGTTGTTTGCTGCTTTGCTTTAAGTCATCACACAGTCACACTGTTTTGTTTGGATGTTTGCAAAGACTTAGCTCATTTCACTCTCAAAAAGTGACATAAGAATTTAGGTTTTCAAGAGGAGAGATGAGAAGAAACAGTACAAGTTTTTGTAAAGACTGAAGCCCAAGCAGGCTGTAGAAGAGTAGAGCCACTGATTTTGAGTGTGTCCTGGAAGAAACACGTTTGCATATCACTGAATTATGCTCAGTGTTTTGACTTTCCCATTTGTAAATTTGATGTATTATTTTTTTCCTTGCTCTCAGACAGATGGTGAATATGGAAAGAATTTTTTATAGACGGAGTTATAATGCTAAAAATATGGATAGAGAGGATTTACACTGTATACATCCAGTAGATCTCTCAAAAATAGCATCATCACAAATATAGTTCTTTGAGTGGCTGGCTTATTCTGCTATTGTAACCCTGTTTTCATCTCTCTTTTCAGAGACAGTGTGTAAGACAGGAATGGTGTTGCTCTGTGGGGAGATCACTTCTCGTGCTATTGTGGATTACCAGCGAGTTGTCCGAGATGCAATTAGACATATTGGCTATGATGATTCTGCTAAAGGTTGGTGGGAAAACTCATGAAATCATGGAAGAGCAAGCAATAGGCAACTGCAGAACAGGTCTGTCACCACCTCCATACAGGGACTTTAGCAAGCCTGATACAAACTGAAAGTGCTGTGTGAAAGCTGCTTACATGGTGCTACATGATACACTTTCTGGCTGTACCCCAGTAAGTAAAAACCTTCTCTTAGTTAAAATTGAATTGGGAGTAGGCAGACTATACTTTGAACTGTGGTATTTGCCACAATAGTTAACTGCAATTTGAACCATAGGACCTACCACTCCTCCCAACTTGCAAGAACTTGACTCCTGATTTTCATTTGGCAAGCTGATTGTTGCATCTTGGTGCAAAAGAGAGAGAAGAAACCTGGTTTGTCTCATTGTACCTTTGTATTTTTGTAGTGCAGTAGCATTTACAACTCCTGGGTGTAAAGGTGGTTGTCCCTGCAGGGTGCTTTGTTAGCTCTGAATAACTCCTTTTACAGGGAGCAGTGTGGTCCAGACCTTGGCTGTGAGATGTGCAAATGATAAAAAAGAGAAAATGCTCCGGACCAGACACACTTCACTTTCTGATTTACATGTATCTGTTTACACAGTAGAAATATTCCAAGTATTCTGTTGCAGTGAAGTGTGTCTTTTAAGAGCTTTTGGTCTACAAGTTGTTTTCGATTGCCATCAAATTTGCAGGAGATTGTGGTAGGAGAATATTACAGCAGCTCAGCTGCGGGCTGCCTTCACATCACACAACAGTGCAAGAGAAAACACAAGCAAATCTAGGAAATCATAAATCTCCTTTTTATGCAAACTGCCAACAATGATGAGGGGAGATTCAGTGACCCTGTAAAAAACAATTTCTAGAAATAATTTTTAAAAAACCCCTAAACCAAACAATTATGTACAGAGATATATTTTCTTCTTTACATAGCCTACTGAAAAGAGGGTGAAGAACATTCAAATGGATCATGTGCATATGGACATGTATATATGTTGTACTGGCTGAGCATGAGTTTGGTCAGCAGCTGTCAGTAGCTACAGTTCTAGGAAAGGTTTGATTTGGAGAGAAGCAAGTTACTATTAATATACCTAGGAACAGGTGGGAAATTTTGCCACAATCTTCTGTAAGTCTTTCAATTTCTTTTTAAAACCTTACTTTTGGTCTTGGAAAGTCATGTAAATTCCCATTTCCAGATTTGTTGTGAAACCTCAATCTGATGTTTTTCTGTTTATGATTCATGCAAAGTCCCATGGGAGATTTAAGTATGGACACTGCTTTGGATGTATTACAAATACTGTGGCAGAGAGCAGAGTCTTCAGTGGCTGAAAAACTCAGCTTCTGGGAATTCATGTAGAGGACTTAACTAGTATTCATTGAGAGAGGCTCATTATTTACATTTTTGACTACTTTTCTGCAGTTGACAATACATAATATGAATTGGCTTAGCACAGGGAGTCAATGCAAGAAAAAATAACCAGTAAGTAACAAGCAAGACAGGAAACCCTCTATATCCCAGCCATCCTAAAAATGTTTCAAGTGTGGTACTGACAAAAATTTTACTAAAAAAATGGCAGTTTGGTTTTGAGTTCTGAATGTGATATCCTTCAAAATAAAAAATTTTTCCTCTGGTTCCATGTTACTTTCCCTAATTGTGACAGAAGAAACTAATTCACTTCTATTCCTTTTTTTTTCCAATTAGGTTTTGACTACAAGACTTGTAATGTTTTAGTGGCACTGGAACAGCAGTCACCTGATATTGCCCAAGGTGTTCATCTACACAGGAATGAAGAGGATGTTGGTGCTGGAGATCAGGTAGACATAGCATCACATCTAAAACACCAAAGCTGTTTTAATGGAAAAAGTTTACTCCATGCCCTATTTTTTATGTCAAACCCCACGTCAAAGTTTTACCCCATGTATTATTTCACACTTTACCCCAGAATGAAACCCATAATTTTACTAAAACAGTTGTAGGTTCCTTGAAGGCAGACTTTTGTCTGGTGTTGTTTCAGCACTCCAGGCAAATCAGGAGTCTGTAGGAGCTGAGGAGGTTCCCTTCTGACCTTAGCAAAGGTTTTTTGCTTATGTATTTGATATTTTTGTTGTGTAGCTTTAGGTTCAGCAGACCATTCATCTTGCAGCCAGACTTACTGTGTAACATGGAGTTAAGAAAGGATCTTTGCACAGTCAAAGAGCTTTTGTGCAGCAAAAAATTAGGTGATGTTTCACCTGCCCTTGGCATTAGTACAACATATACCAGAGTACTTTTAATTCTCACTTATTCCCAGAGGCAGCTCTTGTAATAGGTGTTCCATGTAATTAAGGCTGTCCAAACTGCACTTCTCTGAGTTAAAGAACACGTGTATGCATTAATGGTGTGTTCCCAAGAGAAAGATACTAATATAAAAACTGCATAATGTGACTGACGTATGAATTCATTTAACATTTACTAGTTATTGTTAGAAATAATATCTAGTTCATACCAGTAAGTATGTAAGTACTTGCTCTGTAAGTGCAAGTATCAGAGCCCAGGAGCCAAGCTAATATTGTTCAAAAAGTCCCATGAGGACAGAATTAAAATGCTTTTCTGCTGTCATGGGGACATAATACTACGTAAGATGAAAAGAGATTTGACTTTGTTTGACACTTTGATGGCCTCACTTTCTATTTGATCAAAGTGCTTTCCTGTATTTTTTTCCTTCCCCCCCCAACATACTGGATGAGGAGGAAGAAAATGCTGTTAACTCTATTTAGAAAATGATAATCTGATAAATGGAACATGAGAGAATTATAAAATCAATATAAAACAGTATAAATATAATATATAACAGTAGAAGCTGTGACTCTAAGCATGTGGCATTGAAAAATCTGAGTCAGGTGCCTTAAACTGTTGAAGGGTATGTCCTTCATGGAGTGCTCACATCCCATTCCACTGAAATTTCAGATGTGAGCTGCAGTGTGTGTCTGTATCCATACATAAAAGCCTCTGGAACATTTCCAGGCTACTGGAAACATCTTTGCTGTGACAGAATAATCCTGAAATGTTTTCTCCAGCAGATTTTTTTTTTTTCTGTGAAAGAACCTATTTGTTTTTTTTTACAGAAATGTCTTCATTTTTGTCCAGGTTTCTAGCTCAACATGTAAACCTTTAGGCTAGTGAAAAAATTCTAGGAACATGGGCTGCTTCTCATTACACTGTAACATGTTAGAGCCTGATCTGAGTTTTGGCTTCTTGCACTGTGATGCAAAACAGTAGAAAGTAAAACTGAGGATGTTGCTGACTCTCTGCTTCAGATGATATCTCATTGCCTTTGGTTGTGGTGCCTTTAATAGTGACTGAAGTATGTTCTCTTCTCCTGTAGGGTTTGATGTTTGGTTATGCAACAGATGAGACAGAAGAATGTATGCCTCTGACAATTATTCTTGCTCATAAGCTGAATGCCAGGTTAGCAGAGCTGAGGCGCAGTGGAGAGCTCCCTTGGCTGAGGCCTGACTCTAAGACACAGGTAAATACTGCCAGGGCTTGTCCAGAAAGTGGGAAACCAACACCTCTTCTTTCCAGAAATACTGAATATTTTTGGAGACAGCAGTTGATGTGTTTCAGCACATCAGGATAACCTACAAGTAGCAGATAAAGCTTTTCCACTGCTTGTGACATCGTTTCCTTGACTGTTGGAAAATGGTTAACTTGACTCAGAGCACAAACTAAGGGACATTAAACCCTCCAGAGCTCAAGTGGTTTGTGCTTGTTGGAAAAGGGACATCCAAAGGCTTTTTTTGTATTTAGGGGTTCAGGCTGACATTTTCAAGGTGCACTAAGAACATACATTTCTGAGGCTTGAGAGATTTGAAGGAAATCCCACCTGAAAGACATATTTTGGATGATTTCATAGAGAATCAAGTTGTCCTTATTTAGTTGGGGTGTGGTTTTTTGGAGGGTTTTTATGGTTTTGTTTTTTGTTTGTTTGTTTGGGTTTTTGTTGTTTGGGTTTTTTTTGTTTTGGTTTGGTTTTGTGGGTTTTTTCTTTTCCTTTAGCATTGCAAAAGCGCAGTGAGGAAATAGGCTTCATTTCTCATACCCTGGCACGGCTGTGAGCAGTGATCCCTCTAACATCAGCACCGACATTGTGCTACAGTTTTGCTTTTGGAATAGCACATTGATGGCAACTTTGTTGGTGTCTGGCAGGTGACGGTTCAGTACACACAGAAGAACGGAGCAGTGATCCCCGTGCGGGTTCACACCATCGTGATCTCGGTGCAGCACGACGAGACCATTTCCCTGGAGAACATGCGCAAGACCCTCAAGGAACGCGTCATCCAAGTCGTTGTCCCTGCAAAGTACCTGGATGACAAAACTGTTTATCACCTGCAGCCCAGTGGACGTTTTGTTATTGGAGGGCCTCAGGTTTGTGTTGTATTATTTTGGTGGTCTTAGGAGCTTGCCTTTCGCTGTGTGTCTTCAGTGCTCAGATTTTGGCATCTCTGTCCCAGGGTAAGGAGCAAGCTGCCCAGTGGGAGCCTTTTCCTGCAGCTGGATGTGGAAGAAGGGCCCAGGGTTTCACATTTCCTTTGCTAGAGTAACCTTTGAGGGCCTGGTGATGCTGTACATGTGTTGTGAGCAGGCAGGCAAGTTTGCATCAAATCTTCCACTACATGTAGAGTGTAGAGCCCAGTTCTGGGCTTCCTCAAAGCCTCTGGGGACCAGCACTGAGTGAGACCTGCAGTCCTTTCTCATGGGAAGCACTGCCTAGAGAGAGATGGACAAGAGAAGCTTTCCTTCTTTTAGAGTGAACCTGGTTTTCAGATCTGCATAGCTCTCACTGTTTGGCCTAACACCAATAAGAGCTGAACGTGTTCATCTGTTCATCTGTCCTGAAAATCAGCCCTATGAGGCTTCTTCTGGTGAGAAAATAAATATTCCTTTTACTTCTAGGCAATGCAGGAGCTGGGCTTTATAATTTGATCTTACACTCACAGAGGTCAGGAAGAACTTCCACTCTCTGTAGGATGAGCAGTTCTGAGATTTAGTTTTTGAAAACAAATTTAGCATTCGAAATGTTTTAGTCTTCAGGTGCCTTCAGAACTATCACAATAACATTTCAAAGCTCCTTCCTGAAATCAGGTTCAATTTTACAACAAATCCAAGTAGACAGTGTTTTCCCTTTGTTTTTCAAATTCTTTCACTCACTGGAATTTTCTAGAATTATTTCTAAGGCACTCTGTCTTTTTTACATTAATGCCATATAACAGGTAGGAAGATGTTGCAATTTATCATTATAATTATTGATTCTATAAAAAATGTATTTTTGTTATCACTGTAATTTTGTGTATCACTGACATCCTAGACTAGGCACAAAAGGAGAGTCAAACTTGAGCTCTAACTTAGAGTGACTGAACCAAGGCAGCAATCACAGCTACATACAAAAAGAAGGCTACACATAGGGAAATTTTTATGTGTGCAGTGAACTGCACCCATTAAAAATGTAAATCTTTCAGATGTGTACTGAACTGCATCCATTAAAAATGTACTATAGTTACAAGTGATAAGCCAGCCAGGAATACCCTTGCCACTCTCCTGCTGGAGCTCTGTTGCATATGTTTGCACATACAAACCGGGGCAAGTCACAGCGTCCATTTACAGCTTTTTAAAGCTGGGCTAAGTTTGCTCAGTGTGGGTCAATCTGCCTCAGTGTCCATGACCTTACAACTGCTATCATCACTTGTGCAATTTACAATGGCATTGCAGCAGCTGGAAAATAGCTGTTTCTCCTCTTGGCTCTAACAGCTTCAGCTTTCTGCTTGTTTTTCAGAACAGTGTCACTCAGTTTTATTTTTAACAAAGCTAGCCACAGGAGGCTGTCCTACCTCCAGCTCAATCCATCTAAGGAAGATACATATATTTCAGTTGGGATTTTCATCTTATGTTTTTGAGTGTGGTGGGACCTTGAAGGCTGGCTGTGGCAAAATGAGTAGGTTTGCTGTTGCCATTATTTTCCTGCCAGCAATAGCTGCTGGTGTGATGAGGACAGACATTACAGCTCATCTCAGCCATGACTTCCAAAGGCTTCACAAGTGCATTTGTACTTGTTCGGCACCTTTGAGACAAGGGGTGCGTTTTTTCACCTTTCATATGTCCATTTATTCTTCCTCTCACTCATGAGGCTCTGCAGCCAAGTCATGGTGCCACACTGGGTGTTCTCATTGCAGCTGTCTGCACCATCAAAAATTAACGTTTGAGACAAGCAAAAAACCCAAGAACAGGATCCTTTAATACATGTTCAGCTATCTAAAATCCAGATTTATGTCCCAGTGCTTTCTTAGCAGAATGGAACAAACAGTGCCAAAGGTTTACTTCTGTGTATATGCACAATCTTTCTGAGAAAAACTTTGACTCCCCAGTTGTGTTTGCCATGCAAACATTCCAGCAGTTGAATTTTAGTGACATGATATTCTGAGGCAAGGAATTTAAAATCTGCCTGCACAGGTGACATTGGAATTAAAAATTTGAACATGTATTCTTTCACACCAGAAATCTTAAGGATTTAGTAAATTGCAGGGGTCAGACAATTAGTGTGGCACTGATCAGCTAACCCAGATCAAATGAAAATATGAAGTACTTGTGAGGAGCAGTCAGGACAGCTGTAGGCAACTAGAATATTGTCTGTACTTCCTTATTTAATATTTTAGAATATTCATCTGTAAGTATCTGTTCTTAGAAAGAAGTAATCCTTTCTCAATTATCTATAACTGCCTAGTACTCCATATCTGTTGTGTAATGTTCAAATTAGACTATAAATATTTTGGGGCTGGAAATGTGGATTTTAATACATATATGGCAGTCTCTGACACTGCACTGCACTGGAAGTGCTGGGTGCCAATGTCCATGTGACCATCTATAAAGCACCACTGACACTTTGTGATTTAAAAAAGAATCTACTATTTAATAGTCACAAAATTTGTGATTTTGACTAAAAAATATGAAAGCCTGGATTGGATTTTTTCTCCCATATTTTAAACAGTGTGAAATCTCTGAATAGCTCCTTTATGGCACATAGCATTTTAGGAATGTTCTGTAATAGGTTTGGATACTTAGTAGGTCATTTCTAAGCCAAAGTTTCCATATTTACTATTAAAACAGGCAGTGCCTGCTGAAGCTATCTGTGTGTAAACCTTGTTTGCTTGATTAGCCAAACAAATTTGTGAATGGCTTGTCCTGAGGATGTGGCTTTAAAGGACAGCTACAGCCCCTATTGTACCTGGGTGAGACAAGGCCATTCCTTCAGCTGCCCCGCAGCAATGCCTGTGTGGTGAATGCTGCAGTGTGCTGAAGGAGTGCACAGCCTGAATGGATGTGTAATGGACACCTTGTCCCCTGTTCAGGGCGACGCTGGGGTCACTGGCAGGAAGATCATCGTGGACACATACGGCGGCTGGGGCGCGCACGGCGGCGGCGCCTTCTCGGGCAAGGACTACACCAAGGTGGACAGGTCGGCTGCCTACGCTGCCCGCTGGGTGGCCAAGTCTCTGGTGAAGGCTGGGCTGTGCCGCAGAGTCCTGGTCCAGGTATGGTTCACTAAGGACGTGGCTTTTCCCTTTCTAGGCTTCCTTTGAATGCCCATCTTGCACCGCTGTTGTAGAAGTGGTGGTGATGGCTTTTTGAAGAAAGGCAGACTCAATGAGCTTGCCTCAAGCCCACTGTGATGTGTAATTAATAGCCTGTTGGCTTCTTGAAAATGGGACTTTTCACTAGATTTTTGGCTATTTTATGGGCATTTTTCTGGATATTTTTTGAGGCCTCAACCCTCTGACACTCACTGTCAGTGAAATTATCATGGGGTGACTGGATAACAGGGGAGAAAATAATCCAGAGGCCCCAGCATTTTCACAGTTTTCCCTCCTTTTTTCTACAAGTATAGATTGTGCAAATATAAGAACTGAAGGACAGGCTTTAGTTTTCCTAAGATGATTAATGAATTAATGCTTTCTTCTACTGCCCACTGCTGCTCTGAGGTGCTGTGCTTATTGGCTGACTACGGAGCCTTTTTCCCCACAGGTTTCTTATGCCATTGGGGTTGCTCATCCACTGTCTATTTCACTGTTCACTTATGGAACTTCCAAAAAAACAGAGAAAGAGCTACTGGACATTGTGCACAAAAACTTTGATCTTCGGCCTGGAGTCATTGTCAGGTAAAAAATTAAAAAAAGCAGAAAGGAAAATATCCTGGTAACTGCATCCAAGAAATGATTTCTTTCAAAACCTTCGGCTGTTACTGAAGGTTTGGCCTTCTATGGTATATGGAAGTCAAATAAAACAACTTCTGCATTCCAAGAACTTACTTTGCTCTGATAAAAAGGTATCTTTTGGTTTACCAAAGGAATTTAAGCTTATTTCATCTTTTCCATTACAATTAATAATTGTTAATAACAAGGCCTTTTCCTATAGCCCTACTACATTCAAGACATTTAAGTAGTGTTGTCTCTTGGTCTCTATTGAACATGTTCAGTGGTATGCTTGCATCCCAGAATATGCCTGCTTGTCCAAGGGGGTGGGATGGATATCAACATCAGGATTTCAACAGTAGTTATCATGAAGTATCTTAATATGATTTTTCCTTCTTTTTATGATACACACAGGGATCTGGATCTAAAAAAGCCCATTTACCAGAAGACTGCATGTTATGGTCACTTTGGAAGACAGGAATTCACATGGGAAGTGCCTAAAAAACTTGTGTTTTGACATTAGTGACATGTCAGCTTTTAAAAACAAGAAAGGAAGACCACTAATGATCAGGATGCTTCTGAAAATCAAATTTGACAGCTTCATATTCAACATAAGGAATTTTAGATTTTAAATGGAAAGATAGAAAAGGTTATTTTCTTGGAAATTGATTTTTTTTAACCTTCAGTGTCTTTCATTATCTAGGATATAATGGACAGAGTCTGTCTTTTAATCAGCATAAGACAACAAAATACAGTTTACTTGTAACTGCTGCTCTTGCTTCTTTGGATAAAGACAAAGTGTGACTCAGGTACTCAAAAGCTGAACCTCAAACCTTTGATAGGCAAAGATGAAGATGACTTTCCCAACTCTGACTAAGGATCAGCAGATCTGTTGCTTCTAATTAGACAATGGGAAATTCTGGGGTCCAATTTCCTTACTGGAGTTAGCAATGCATAGGCTGGGGGCTGCTTTGGTGGGAGAAGGCTGAATATCACCTAACAGTATCTAGGCCTCTTTTGTGAAAGATGTTGACATATATGGAATATTTAAATCACCTTCAGGGCATATGTGCTGTTACTGTCATGTTTCAATTACCTGTGTTTTTGAAACATAAGTGCTCTTTTATGAAACAACAATCATAGAATAAAAAGCTTTTTCCTATCAGGTATGTAAAGGTGTATCTTTTTCTATGGGTTTGTTTTGGTTTTTTGGTTTTTTTTTTAACTGCTGTAAAACGGTCCATCTCAACTCAGCTGCTTCTACTCTTGTTGGAATTTAGTTCACCAACAAATGAATTTGATTAGATTTTGAAATTGCTATATGAATTTCCTTGTTAATACGTGTATGATCACTCTTTAGTTTTTGTGATTAATGGAAATTCAGTGAAAAAAGTGTTAGATATTTATTTGTAACTCCTAGATTTGTGCCATACAGTATTTTTTCATGATTTTTGCTCCCAGGCGTCAGGTTTATTGCAAGGCATACATTGGATATAAGTTGGGAATAAACTATATGTGCCATACAGTATTTTTTCATAATTTTTGCTCCCAAGCGTCAGGAAAAAACTATAGCTGAGAGAAATAACTTCCACACTTCACCAAACACACACAGAGTGAGGTTACATTTGGACCAGTGCCTCTCCGGAGAGCTGGCCCCGCCTCAGGGTGTGTGCCCAGCTGCGGAGCGGGGCTGCGACGGCGCTCGGCTGCCAGCGGTGGCCCCGGTGGCTGCCAGGGGAGGTGCCGGTGACTGCCAGGGGAGGTCCCGGTGGCTGCCAGGGGAGGTCTTAGGTGGCTGCCAGGGGAAGTCTCAGGTGGCTGCCAGGGTTGGTCCCGGTGGCTGCCAGGGTTGGCCCCGGTGTCCCGTTGTTTCTGCAGGAGCCAGCGCCCGCCTCTCCTCCCCACAGGTCAGGGTCGCTGCTGCGGGTGTGCGGGACATGGCCAAGACTGAGGACAAGGACTCTGTGCCATGTGCCATAGTGTCCTTGACAGTGGCATGTTATTCTTTGCAAACGCCTGTGGGTTCAAGGCACAGGTTTGTTTAAACTGGGAGGGTGTGAGGCCGCGTTTATCTCCTGCGGTCAGTTTTGTTTGTCAGTAGGCAACAACTTAATCCTCCAACGCAAGGGTTGCCTGTGCATGGCCCCCGAGCGGGATTTAATGCTTCTAGGCGGCGTTCTGATAAACCTGCGCTGGACAAGTGCTGCCACCCCGTGTTTATCTGCTAAATAAATGTCTGCAGACAGTGCCTCCCACATAGATGTGGTGGTGGAAAGTGCCGGTAATGAACATTAAAGAAAAAGCTGCCATTTAATCCTTTCAAGCATGTCATAAACACAATTTCTATCTAGTCAAGCCAGAGGTCTCTCCACTTTTATTAATTATGCTAATGTGTTCTGTGTAAGTTGAGATAAACAGGTTTATGTGTAGCTTCTGTTCTCACAAGGACTTACCACATTAATTAGTGGGACTCGTTGGCTACCCACCTGGGTACATATTGGCAGGAAAATATATGAGTTGGCAAAGATTTCCCAGGGACTGTTTTCCTAACTACAAATTGCTTATCTCCCAAGGAATATGGAATATGTGTGTGTCAGCCTCAGAAATATAAGCTGTTTGGAGCCAGGTCCTACTGGTCTGCCTAGAAACATAAACCTTGACCTTTTTTAGTTAAACTTGTTTTGCTAATGATCTTTTACCTGTCAGTGATGTATACAAAGGCATTGTGCTAATAATAAGGAGGTCACCATTCATGCTGACACAGAACTGTTTCATGGAAGCACACAGTCCTACACATGCCTGTTTATCAGGATGTCCCTCAGAGAGCACAGCAAGACATTTGTCAATGCCCTGGGTGCCTTCCTTTTGGAGCTTCAGGTCATAATGTAGTACACTGCAACCAGCAGAAGCAAGAGAAGAAAAATTAATAGAAGGAAATTAATAAAAAAATTTAAATAATTAAGAATTAATTAAGAAAGAAATAAATATGTTTAATAACTGGGAAGTGGAAAGTCTGTGCCTCAACAAAAAGAAACATCTGCAGACAGAAGGAACAGTTTAGCTCAGGTGGTGGCAATAACAGCCATTAGAGGTTTATAGGAGAGGAGGTGTGTGTGTGTGTGCCCAGCTGGCTGGCAGGCAGTGAGGCTGGGCAGTGTGTGGAGATGTGTGACAGGCTGTGACTCTGAACCCTGCATTTCACACGTGGGCCAGGCACACCCCTAGGACAGTTGGATTAATCTGCTAGTAAATGTGTAGGGTAGAAAAGGCTGAACTTCTGTGGCAATTTTGCTATCTATTCAGCCCTTCCCATAAATGGATTCAAGCACAAGAGGTTTGTGGCTCCATTAAAAAAAACAAAAATTAGCAAAACTCTGGATGCTACAGGATACATACCATACCCCCTTGGTTCAAATCAGTCATCATTTGATGTTCTGAACTTTCTCTTGGAGCATGACATACAAGTTAAGGCATTGTTTTGTCTTCTTTATGAAAGTATATAGCTGTGTGTGTTGAGAGAGAGAGAGACAGAGAGACAAACACAGACAGACGGGAAGAGAGCCAGAGCATGCAAGAATGTGCATACACTAAACATGTTTACAGTAAAGCAGTTAATCTGAAAATTTCCCGGTGGAGCTGGCAGCAGCAGAGCCAGCCTGCCTCAGTTCCCTGATGAGAACATGTCCTTGCCCTCCCCCAGACTGTCCTGGCAAGCTCCCCTTGGGCTTCCCGGCAAGTGGGGCAGTGTGTGCCTCCCCCTAACTCAGGTCACAGCACTGCCCACGGTAACCAGCCAGAGACACACAGGCACACAGCTCCGTGCCTGACTCCAGGGCTTCTGCTTTTAGGCAAACAACCAAAGGCAACAATTACCTGTGGCCTCCTGCCGGGAGAAATGCTCAGCCTCTGCCTCCCCTGGAAAACACTGCTTGCTCTAAGTTTAGCAGTGCTTCATGCAGGTAAGATATTCTTGAATATGACTAACAATATTTTTAAAAGGGCTGTCTTAGAGAAATAAAGGGCCTGCTTGGGAACGCAGCCCTGATAATTCCAGATAATTCACATTTGAGCCCTGATCACCTCAGGTGTACAAGCTAGTACTAGGACTGTGGGATAGGATAGAAGAACAGTTGCTCTGAACAAGTGGTATTTGGGGTTTGTTCCTGTGTCAGGAGGGACTGTGACCTAGCTGAGTACCTGCTTCTGCTTGTCTTTTAGATTTTACTAAAAGTGGAGCTTTTGCTGGTCTAAGTGAATGCAAAAGTGCAACCATAGATGATGTGAATGAGAGCCTCAAGGTAAGAGGGTCTGTTCTGCCCCACCTCCTGTGCTGGTGGGCCCGTGTCTGTGCTGGCTGGGCAAGCACAACTCGTGCATGGCTTTGGCAATGTACAAAGTACGTGCTGGGGGGGAGCCACAGCAAGAGCAGAAAAACAATAGTGTTTTCTGACTTACCACAGCTTTGGTCCTGCTACTGCTGGTCCAAAAAGTGTCCTTGTAGATATATTTTCCACTTCTGCCCTGCTCCAGATATATGAAGTGGCTTGAACATAAGCAGTGTAGCAAGATATGTAACAATAACTACCTAGAAATACATGAGCTTCTTTATTTACCTATGTTCACAGATAGATTAATTCTAAGGCTCCTTTTAAGCTTTGATGTTTTCTCCCCTAACCCCACAGAAATATTCAGAATGCTTGCCTGAAATGATTGCCAAGGGTGAAGAAGCTTCAATCAATTCCCTGGTGTGGACACTGCAAGAGACACTTGATCAGCTGCGCCCTGTTCAAGAGCAATGTGAGGCCCCTCCTGAACCAAGGCTCCCTTTGCTGGCTATTGAACAAAGAGGCAGTGGAGAAGCACAAAGGGAATTTTTTGTACTACAGAAAAAACCAAGTGTCTGCATTTATTTAGAGGAGGAGGAGCATGATATAAACCTCTCAGCAGCAGAGAGCACTGGGGCTGGGGAGGCACAGCAGCACTAACAGGGGGGTCCTGCTGTCCCTGCAGCCCAGTCACTGCTGCTGAGCAGCAGCACAGTCACAGGGCCAGCTCTGCCCTCCAGCCAGAGCCCCTGTGCTGTCCTGGAGCTGGCATGCCAGTCATATTTTTCCAAGAAATATTTGGATAGTTTTGGCCACAACAACACAGAATGTCAGTGCTGTGAATGCAAATACCACCGAGAGCCACCTCTAAAGTGTAACTGGGGCTGACCCTGCTGTCACAGTGACAAGTGAGGGGAAAATTTAAAAAATTTTAATCAAGAAATATGTTCACTTTGATGATGCCAGGTGGTGGAGATGGGTCAATGAATTTGCTTGGGAAGGGGAGGTTTTTGTACTCACTTTCACTCTGATATATTGTTTTCTTGCTCTCTCTCTTTTTTCCTTTTATCCACCCAAAAGTTTGCAAGCAGCTGCCTCCGTGCCCACGGCCAGTGGCCCCCAAAAACGGGGGGCTGGTGTGTGTGACCATTGACAGCACTCAGTACTGCAAACCCATGTGCAACAAGGTAACATTGCTGCCTTACAGCTGCTGCATCTGTTCCTTCATGTACAGCTGCTTATTTGGTAAAGCCTGATTTTGCCTGCTCTATCTTTTTCAATATCCCTCAGGGCTGGGAGAGGTTGTAGTGTTTGTATTTAGCTGCTCTGACTGTTTTTCCCCCTTGCAGTTACCATGACATACCCTAAGACAGTGTTTGTTTTCTCCCCACGTTGCTTGCCAAGGGTTATGACTTCCAGTTCCTCAGAAGCAGCAGGCTGTATGAGGTGTGTGGCAATGCCACTGGGTTTGCCTGGACCACGCAGCTCGTCGGGGGAAAGGCACTGGCTGTTTGCAACCGTGAGTGCTTCTCTGATAGATCTGCTCATGAGGCTCCCTCTCTTTTGTTCAAAACAACAGGAGGGAAGAAAAGTTTCTCTTTTTGTGACAACCTTGTCATTGTGAGTGGTGAGCTGGCAAACTGATGAGTAAGAAAACACGTTAGCCTTGATACATGAAGGCATTGCTGTTTCATCTTGGGGTACTAAATATGACATTTGTGCAAATGTTTGTGGGAAGATGGACATGTTTTTTTCTTTTTAAAGCAGTAAATTGGTATCACCCTAACACAAACCCCACATTGCACAAGGGTTGTGTGACCCACTGGACAGACAGCAATAGGACAAAAACTGTTTATCTTTCAGCAATACTTGGAGAATCTTAGCAAAATTGGCCAACACCTGTATGCACACACAAGAAAGTCCAGCAGCTGGCCCCCAGCCAGCAGTGCTGCCATCTCCATGGCACACTGTAAGACTGCTCCATTGCTCAATCTGTGACCCAAAGCAGGGTGCATGACTCTGTTGTTATTGCCTTTATTTAAAAATAAATGTGTGCACAGAAACACGAAAGGGCCACCCTACCTCTCCTGTGCCTCATGGAAAATATTTTACTGTTGACAGTGCCTAGTTGCTAGTTGTTTTCCAAGGCTTACTAAAAGCTAGCAATCATCTAGGCACTTTTATTCCAAGCTGGAAACTTTCATCTAGAAAATGGGAATGCCAGCACATGTTTAAAGACCAGGACAGATCTAAGCTGTGTAATTCAGCCGCTTATTTATTTATTTATTTATTTATTGTCATCTTTGATCTTTTCCAGCCTCTGAGGTGGCCATCAGTGGAGCTAAATCTGCCTATTTCCCCAGCAACAGCACCTGTGTGCACACACTTGCCTTCCCTGAGACTCGGGCAGAGCAGCTGAACATCTTCCTCCAAGAGATGGCCCAGCAAGGCATCGATGGCTCCAGCCGGGACCAGGGGGCTGACTGTGTCATCTGTGGTCACTAGGGACTGACTGCCTGTGTCACCTGTGGTCACTAGCACCCAGCAGCCTGAGCACAGCCCAGCTGCTGACTGCTCTTAGACAGCAGAGCAGGGAAATCATGGCTAACACATGTAAATACACAGCCTTTATTTAGTTAAAGGGCTGGAGATCACAGTCATGGCCTCAGCTTTGGGTACAGATATAGAGGCTAAATCTAATCCCACAGCTCGTGGCAGAAGGGTTTCAAAGAAAGAAGATCACTTTTATGGCTTAGATTTGTCTGCCTGGAATTAAATAGGAGCTACAGTTTTTTAATGGATGCCTTCCTATTGGCTGATCCACTTCAGGATCTCTGAAGACAGTGATAACACTGATTGTTATCAGAAATTGTCCTGTGTCAGGGGTCATCTTTACTGAGAAAGGGTCATACCTCTACTCACTTTTACAGCTGCCAGTTAATCACTATTATTGCTCTGATGACCATTAAAGCTGTGTAAGTGACAGCAGTTCCTGCCTGTAGGGGTATAATACTTTATCCACTTGCTTGCTTGACTGGGGCCTAGAACAGCAGCAGAAAACCTGCCCATTGTCCACCTGGCACTAAGTGAAAGTGAAGATCAAAGGCAACTTAGCACTGGTGATCCAGCTTATTTGTGGAGCTGCAGCTACCAAACAATGTGCATGTGAATTATTATGAAATACAAACAAGAAATTCAGTTACTGCTTGCTTGGTTTTCAGTGGAATCTGTGCTTGGGGTAATATTTTAATTTTCTTCTGTTGAGCAAACAGTGAAGCTGTAGATCTGAAGCCAGACAGCTCATCTGTTTGTGTTTCCCTTTTTTACCTTTTCCCTATTTCTATTGATCTCTCAGACACAGACGGCATAGTTTTGTGGTACATGATGTAAAATTGACCTTTACCTCATTAATCAGATAAATGATTCAAATATACATATTCACATACTTATATTCCAGGCTCAGAATCGAGTCATTACAAGCAAAAACCCCCATAAATAACCCCAGTAGCTTTAGGGCACAGAAGCAGACAGTCATATGACAATGAGTGGAGCAGACAATTGCACCAGAAAAGGGATGAGTTGGCTGCTTTGGCTGCTGATAAACCATGTGGCAATAAATTAAGTCATTGAGTTGGAGACAAAAGTTCTGTACTCTTAAAGAAAAACAATGAGTTTTGAATCACTGGGTTTTTGGTTGGTTGTTTTTGGTTTTTCAATTTTTTTTTTATTTATTGCAAACAAATTATCTCTAGCAAATGAAATTATAACGTTTTTAAGTCTTTAAAGCCAAATCATTATCAACCCATGCTCAGATAAAATATCTGGGGTACTTTGCAGTGTAATTTTTCTACTGGTGCCAATCCCCATTTTTTCTCTCAATTTTGTTAATCTATTCTAGTGACTTTTCAAACCAACCAACAAAAAAAAGTCTCTCATATTTTATTTCATAAGGAAATCAAGCCTGTAAACTAACAGAAACTCTTTCATTTGTGGGTCAGAAATCCTCTTAGTGAGCATCACACACTGGGGAAGAATTAGGCTGTAAAGCTTTAATTATCATCTGTCATGAACCTGATATTTAAACTGGAGATTGGGGTGTTTTTCAAAAACTTGCAGAGAGGAAGTTTTGTTCTATTCCCACCACCTGAGTTCTTATTTATGTATGAGACAGGGAGTTGACTCAGTAAGCTCACATGGCACAGTTAAAAACTGAAGTACATTTATTTGTGTTATTTCCCAGAGTACATTTGCATAATTAAATTCATGTAAATGGTTGCTGTGTGTTTGCATTAATTTCCTGTTGGCGTCAGGCCTGGCCTGTCTGAGCATTGGACCAGTCCTTGTGCTCCTGCTCGAGCCCCAGGATGGGAGAGGCACCAGGGGGTTGAGGAGAGAGAAAAATCCATATAAAAGGAAAGAATTTAAGATAATTTTAAACCATTAAGTTTTCAGATCAAACTTCAGAAGCAGGGGAGGCTTATTTATTGTACCATTCTCTGAAATTTTATTTTTTTTTAGGTTTTACAATACAACCAGACTGACCTGCTGCCTCCCCAGAGCATCCTGCATACTTTTGATAAGTCCACCTGCATAACTGTCAGTCAGCTAAAGGCTTTGGTAATATTTACAGTGTAACTGTAGGGAGGGAGGCTTTCCTGGTATTTATTAAGGCAATACAATGCTGCATTATCCTTGCTTTTCTTTCAGTCCATTATAACTCAAGAGAAGGACCCAGTCTAGGATCTGAGCCAGCAGCAGTAATTACAGCCCAGCCAAGGGATGGAAGGCAAAGAGCCGAGGACTGCGGCTCATGATGACAAAATCACACCCATTCTCCTTTCACAGGAGCTGAGGAGCTACAGAGAGGCAGACCCACTGCTTTTGGGTGGCTCACAGGTGTGGGAGTGGTCCTGGGAGATGCTATCCCAGAGAAGCAGGCTGCCAGGGCTGGCTCACACCGAGCCCTGCAGCGAGATCTGCGGCACACGCTTCATCCTCCAGAGCACCACCGCAGCCGGGGGCAGCAGCATCAGCAAACTCATCACCAGCACTGCAGCAAAAATGACCAGCAGGATTTCCCAGGGGGCCAGGACTGTTTCCACCATCGTTTCCTCCATGTCAAGAGTCTGAAGCTGTGAAGCCAAAAATATGCCGCATTATTTACTTGCAAATGGGAATCATGTCTGAATAGATGTGTTTGTTTCAGCCAGCATAGGGGTGTCAGCCTCTTTGGTTTATTCCTTTTAATAATAAATATTAAACCCATTTCCTGGGCTGCAGAGCCCAGAAAAGCTCCTGCTCTTTCCCTCTATGTGCCCTCAGGAGCCTCCATAGAGCATCAGCCTGCCTTTCTCCCTTGGCTCAGCTGCAGTTGCTGATGCTGGTGTAAGACACCCTGTCCATCTTAAAGCACTATTCCTAATCTTGGGTAAGCCTTTCTCTTTAAAGTTTTGATTTTTATGGCCTTCCTCTCCCACTTAGAGCATCATTACACAAAATGATTACTACACTGGCATGTGTCAAAGCTAAGGCTGAAAATAAAAGAATGTGGTGGAAAGGAGATCTGGAAATTGAACTACCATCAGAATGGATATTTTATCTTTTTCCATGTGTAACGCTTTAGGAGGAGCAGGGTGCTGAGGAAGGAGTTAAATCGTGTTGATTTTGTTAAGTGTTAACAGGTGTGTCCCAGGGAGTGCAGTGCTCAATGCAATTACTTCTCCAGGACACCTGAAAGTCATCAGGATGGCAAGTCCTCCTCCAGGACCCACACACCTGAAAGCTATAGAGTGGGTGAATAAAAGGGAGTGCCAGGGGCTGAGGAGGCTTTTTGCTCCACAGCTCCTGGTCCCAGCAGTGAGGAGGGTTCCTGAGGGATGCAGTGCTGCCGACGCTGTGGGAACTGGGACTGCCACTCACCGCAGGAAATCTCAGGTTTGTCCAAATGTGTGCTTTACTGGGGTTTGTTACTAAATCCTCACCTTTGTGTAATGATGAAGATGGAAATGGGGTTGATAGATTATGTCTAAGAAAATTTGAATAATTCCCAGCAGTTGTGGACATGACTGTGTTCAAATTGCCATCAGCTCGATTTTTTGGTTTTTTGCTGTGGTTTGTGAGGAGAGTCATTATATGCCTGGTAACAAATCTTGGAGGATTTGGGCCATGATATCCTTAATGAAGCCTATCTATCCATTAGCAGCCTCCTAATGGAGTTCTCCTTGGCTGCTGTCTCGTGTTCTAGTTAGATTAATCTCAAATCTTACAAGCACAGAGCAAATACAGAGGATGCAGCTGCAGCTCCCCTAGCTCAGGGCCTGGAGCACTCTCAGCTGCTTTCTCACCAGTGAAGCCACATACCTGAGGCAGGAGGGTGACTGGAGCTGGAATGCTGCCCACCAGGTTCATTCCCTGCAGTGGGCTGTGCTCTGTGTCTGTTTTCACCCAAACTACAAAAGAGCTGCTCGATTTTGTGTGTGTTTGTCTTCTCTGACCTGTAGTTCTGATGGGCTGTGCTAAGCCCATCAGGCTGGTGACATTCTGACCTTTCCTGGGGCAGACTTTGGTACTACTCTTCTCTTCCCACTGACTGGGTGAAGATAGGTGTGAGGCTGTTTTTAAGCTGGAGAGGGATTTTTTTTTTTTTTTTTTGTTTTGCTCAGGGAGCTTCCTTGAGGAAGGGAATGTCAGAGGTTGTTGAGTGTTAATAGGAGTGTCTTAAGGAAAGCAGTGTTCACTGCAATGCCTTCTCACAGGACCCACACACCTGAAAGTCATAAGGACTGTAAGTCCTGTGACAGAATCCACACACCTAAAAGCTATATTACCCTCCTGTTTTCTAATTTGAATGTCTTTATCAGTTAACTCCTTTAAATAACTCAGCTTCTGACTTGCTTTGTGGTCCTTTTTCTCTGCCAGGCATCTTCTCTTAAGCTCTTTCTGTTGCTACTTTTGCTTGTTTTCTAGCTTTTGTTTCAGATCTTGCTGTCATTTCATTCCCTTCATTTATCCCCTCTCAGTTTGTTGCAATTCCCTTTTTTGAAAATTCAGTCATGAATGAGAAATCCCTGTCCCCATTCTCTGCTCTGTTGATTCCTCATCAGTGCCTGGAGCTGGGGGAAAAATAATCCAGTCAGAGCATCTACTGCTCTTCCAGCAGCCAGATCTGGTGGGGGTGAGAGCAGAGCTTTGCCCCTTTCCTTAAGCCCTGGCTGTGGGGGAAGGTCACAGCAGTTAATTTTGCACTAAACAAACCTCCAGTGATATTCAGCTGGACTATATTACCAATCTGTGTGAGAAACAGAGATCCCAGAGACAGTGGGTGCTGAGGGTGAAGGAAGGCTCTGTTCTTTTCCTGTGCTAGGAAAGCAAATGCTGTGGTTTGAGCTGGGGAAGCTGAGGTGTGTTTGAGCACTCATCCCCTGGAGCAGATGACACATTTCTATGCTTGGATCAGGAGCTGCTGTCCTGCCAGCTGTACCCTGGCAGTGAAATGAGGGTTGGACAAAACAGCCCTGCACGGGTCTGTGGGGGGAGAACTGCTGGGTTTCCATCTGCCTTGGCCCTTGGTGAGGATGATATTGCAGAAGCAATTGGGCAGTGATGGGAAGGTCTGTGATAGTGCTGAGGCAGCTCTGAGGATTCAAGGATTTGTAGTTCCAAGCTGGAAGAGCAGCAGCTTGTTTGCCAAGGGCCTCGTTCACCTTTTGGAGCTGTTGGCTACATGGGCTTTAGCTAGAAAAGCTGCTGCTGGCTGGGAAGTGGTGCTAAGTGTTACATGAACTCTCCAAAGTGTGTATTTGTTCAGCATTAACCTATTCTAAGCTTTTCCTGTGTTTGTGTTCTCATGTCCTA
Source organism: Alaudala cheleensis (assembly GCA_013398995.1). Classification (NCBI taxonomy): domain Eukaryota; kingdom Metazoa; phylum Chordata; class Aves; order Passeriformes; family Alaudidae; genus Alaudala; species Alaudala cheleensis. The sequence goes on along the minus strand of VWYE01011782.1, from coordinate 278 downwards.
AGGTTTTTCTTAGCTTGAGTGGGTGCTGCCCAGCCTCAGGGCACAGTATGCAGTGTGCTTTGGTCTTGGGGGCTGAATACAGCAACTCTGCTGGTGGGACAAGAAGGTTGTGTCATAAGCCAGTGTTACCAGATAGATAATTTTCAGTAAGATAACAAAAAATAAAGTGCATTAATGAAAGCAGAACACCTTCCAAAGGGAACATAGGTGAACTGTGGTGCTGTGCAATCAGTGACTATTTATATTTGCTTTTGTTTCTAGCAAGATATTCTGATTAG
>VWYE01011781.1:0-29519 GCA_013398995.1 Alaudala cheleensis | reverse complement strand
TTGAACATTGAACATTTTCATTTTTCTGCTCCCCCCCACCATACAGCCCATCCCCCTCTGTTTTTGTTAAAAGAGAGGCATCTGCTACTATAAGTCCTGCTATATTTGTATCTTTGCGCATATGAGCAGCAGGTGGGCGCTGTGAGCTCAGTTTTTTTGTTTGTTGGACTTCTTTTGGTTCTGGTTCTGAGGGCAGTTTCTGGCGAAATGTCCTGGCTTCTTGCAGCGGTGGCAGAGCATGTGCTGCATCTGGTCCTGTGACCTGGGCTGCCTTCTGGGTTGTGGTGCTGCTGTTGCTGTAGCCTTGGAGGGATGTGCTGTTCCTGGAAATCTTTCAGGTGCATGGAGAAGCTCCAAGTCTCTGGAACAGGCTTCAATCATCTGAGTTAAGGCAGGGGGGGGATCCAGGGGCAGGCTCAGGATCAGCCTGTGACAGGCGTCATTTGCACTTCTCTGAGCCAACTCCTTGACCAGCTCTGCTTGTGTCGCTGGAGACTGCACCTGTCTCTCCAGTTCAGTCCTTAAATGACTTACAAACTGTAGGAATGTCTCAGAAGAAGTTTGTTTAGNCTGGAGCTATTAAAGGAATGCTGTCCTCTGCACACAGCTGCGGGGATGTTACTGTATCAAGCGTAGTTAAGCTCAGTGAAGCAGTGAAGCTACCCTCCCCCACCCACTGGTCTGGGTCAGGGAACCGCTGCGGCTCTGCTGTCAGTGACTGTTCCCCGGTTGCAGACTCGGCGCCGACTAGGGACACCCTTTTTGTCTGGCAACTCCGGGAAGGGGCATTCCCGTTCGCACAGGCGCGTGGGGCAGGGGACTCCCCCTGGCTCACGCAGCCCCGGACGGGGGAAGGCTTGTCCCCGCCCGAGCCGGCGCACGCGGGAAGGGAGCATGCCCGAGCTGCGGGCCCGAAGGCGGCAGAGGGCGGTCCCGGATCCACGCTGTGAGTGGCACAGCCCCCGTGGGTGGCGGCGGGCTGTCCCCCCGTGCGGCAGGTGCGGAGCCGCAGCTCCAGGGCGGCGGAGCCGCATGGGAGGGGCGGTTCCCTAGCCCCGCCCCCTGGGTGACGGGCANGGGCATGCACGTCCAAGCCCCCCTCCCCGCCCCCACCGAAACCCGTGGGGGGATTATGGGAGCTGAAGGGTACAAAGGGCGGAAAGAGAGGGACCTCTGATAACATGGGTGGATTAGATAAAGGGCAATGGAGTTGGGCGGGGTCTGAGGGGCAAGAGGGGATGGGGTGAAGGGGGGGCAGACACGTGGGAGACGCCATACTGCCCCAANGGGAGCCGCCATACTGCCCCAACTCGGGGGTTGGAGCCCCCACAGAACTGCTAGGTGGTTGGTAGCACGGAGGAGATGGAACAGCATTGGTTAATAGGGATTTCTGCAGACTGCTGCCTTTTTCGTCCCGCAGGGTCTATTTTTGGGCTTGCAAAAATACCGGAATAAATACTAAAGCAGTTTTATATCCTTCTTCAATCTTTGAAGTTAATAATTGCGCAATATCATCCCAAAATGAAACAGAATTAGTATCTTCAACAGTAACATGTTCCATTTCTGCCGTCAGCCAATTTACAAAACGGATTAATAACCAACGGGAAATTTCTGTGTCATTTAAAATGTCTCTAAGCTGTTTAAATATACTCTTCTGGTGGACAGACAGCTGAGTACCCATGATTATGCTGTTATTAAAGCTATCTGTACGCATCCTAACCCTGAAACAACCCACAGCCTCATTAGATCTCACCGCAACGCCGCGGAGAGGGTGATCAGTCCCCAGCGCCCCCGGGGATCCTGGGGGGTGGTACACTGCTGGTGAGGCTGGCTGGGGACGCCTGGTCCGAGGTGTGCGCTTCCCAGAAACGCAGAGCGGCAGGGCGAAGAGGCTACACATGACCTGCGACCGTAAGAGGTACTGCGAGTCCTGCCAGGTCCTAGCTTCCCTAGACAGACCGCAGTACCCGTTCCAGCCCCCCACCCAAGCTAGGAATATACACACGGGGGGGCTTACCTGTAACGTCGAGGTCGCAAAGCTGTCCCAGAATGGTCCTAAAGAAATCGACCCGTGCTGGGCTGGGCATAGGCTGCTGACTTTTGCCCCAGTGCCCACTGCCACACAGAGCGAGTGAAGGGGACCAGGTTGTTGGAGTCCCAACAGCGTATTTTAAATCCCCAAAAAATGAAGGTTTCCACGCCTGGCGTGGGCTTTTAAAATTAAAAATCCACTGAGACTATCCCTCCCCTGCAGCCCCCCAAAGACTCAAGACTAGCTCAGATTCCCCATGGGGCCCAGGGGGGAGATATCTCAGATATAGGACCGGATTACCAGAAAAGGCTCCCTCCATGATGTTAGAAGATCTTTATTCGTGGGGGATCCACGTGGAGAGAGAGCGAGTCAAGGAAATGCAGGGACTTATATAGGTCTTATCTACTGGTGGGCTGTCTGGCCCAGGGCCAATGGGATAGGGGAAAAGGGGTAAAGGTCAGAGGGATATCTTGGCCTTCCATATCCTGGGGTAAGGGGGAAGCAGTGTCTTGGGGCATTACAACATTACCTACACACCTGCCTGGGCTTTACAGAGAACAGAGAACTCGCTGGATCTTCTGTTACCAGCCTTTGTCCTTCAGAGGAAGTCTGTTCTCTTGTTCCATTTGCGTTTTTAGAGGAGGATGCTCTGTACACATTCCAGTTTACATTCTGATGAAAAATCTGCATCTGTTACAACAGCACTCTAGCATACGATGACGTTATGCCAAGGCAGATTCACAAAGCCCCTTAGGAGCAAGCCTAATTCCAGTAAATCAGTCACCTCACCATTTACCTTTTGTTAAATTACACCAACAGGAAATTTAAAAGTCATATCTGCCTGTCCTGGTTTAGGGCAAAAATCTGGGAGGAAACCTCCCAAATGGAGCTCTCCCTGGGAAGCAAGCCGGAACTGCCCCTCCCCCCTACTGGTTCGGGAAAAAACTTCCTTAGAGATGAATGGAAAAAACTATTTATTTAATAAAAAAGAAAGTGCTTACAAACCTAGAAATTAATAATATGAAACAANTGCCTGGGCTTTACAGAGAACAGAGAACTCGCTGGATCTTCTGTTACCAGCCTTTGTCCTTCAGAGGAAGTCTGTTCTCTTGTTCCATTTGCGTTTTTAGAGGAGGATGCTCTGTACACATTCCAGTTTACATTCTGATGAAAAATCTGCATCTGTTACAACAGCACTCTAGCATACGATGACGTTATGCCAAGGCAGATTCACAAAGCCCCTTAGGAGCAAGCCTAATTCCAGTAAATCAGTCACCTCACCATTTACCTTTTGTTAAATTACACCAACAGGAAATTTAAAAGTCATATCTGCCTGTCCTGGTTTAGGGCAAAAATCTGGGAGGAAACCTCCCAAATGGAGCTCTCCCTGGGAAGCAAGCCGGAACTGCCCCTCCCCCCTACTGGTTCGGGAAAAAACTTCCTTAGAGATGAATGGAAAAAACTATTTATTTAATAAAAAAGAAAGTGCTTACAAACCTAGAAATTAATAATATGAAACAATAAAACCTGGCAAAATTGAGAAAGAGTCCTTGCTGTGGGAACCTGGCTCACTTCAGCCTTATCAGTTCCTTCCGGTGCTGGAAGATGCCAGCCTGGGCCCCGGTGGCCCAGGTGTGGACTCCCCGGTGCTCTTGCTCTCGTAGATCTTTCAGTCCAAGAGCAGGTTTAAACAGTCCCAAGAAAAAGGAAAAAAAACCCCAGGGAACTTCTCTGCCCTAGCTAGCTAAAACTAACTAAAACCAAAAGAAAAACTCTGACTGCCGCACTGTCCGTGCTTCAGAGGAGGAAAAAAAAAAAGAAAAAAAAAGTCCAGGAGCTGGAATGCAGAGGAGGCGTTGGTTCTACAAAACAAACTCCGCGCTTTTCTTTTTCTCCCCCTTCGCTCTAAGAACCAGTCTTAAAGCTACAGAACACATTATCTAACACAGACAGAACAGTCGATTTGGGGATAGAAGCATCATACAGTCACCCTAGGACACTGCCTAAACTGTTATTGCTGCTAGTTGGCCAGGAAGCTACTCTATCCCTTAAATTTTTCCTTTTACAATAGTCATCCAACTTCACAGAATGCTCCACTTCCTCCTTCTTGATTTCCTGTACCAGTTCCATGTGGCACTGAGTAAAATCCAGGAAGGAAATTTTTCTATTTTCATCTGCTCCCAGCTGGTGCATGATCTCTGCAAAATATGCCTCCATATTCAGCTGGTGGCACCACCATCAGCAAGTCATTCCTAAAGATAGTTTTAGGGGGGATATGAGGGCAGGGGCAGGTTGGAAAAGTGGGAAAAAAGAAAACAAAAAAAAGCAACAGATTAGTTCAGAAAAAAAGGAATACTAGCCCTGTCTAATCTGGATGTGCATTAATGCAAAGGCATTTAAAACCAGTAAGCCAACTACTGAAGGAAACAAAATCTTGAAACAATTTCTCCAGCATCTAAATGATGACAAGTGCATACTTATCAAATGATAAATAATAACATTTCTAAATAAAATGTGGGCAAACCAATTCAGCCAGATCTGAAGCAACAGCTGCTCTACACTAAAAAACACATCTTCTGTGTGTCCCATTCTCTGTGACTAGAATTTTTTTTTTAATTACCACTACTTTCCTACTCTCACATTCCATTGCTTCTTTCCCGCCATCCTTTTTTTAACACTTTTTGAACTGGATTGCATAGCACTACCATGCCAATTTATACCACAAATAGCATGAGTGTGTTTCTGTGTTCTTTTAAAGAATCTTAAAAGCATATTGCTTATTTCCGTGTTACACAAAATCTTTCTGTAGAAGAAAAGGAAAAATGTAATATTACTATTATGTGAATTATTAGCAATTTTAGTATTATTATTATTTCATTACTAGTATCGGGGCATCATAGATTTCTGTGAAAATGTGATACACTGAAATGTTCAAAGTTCTTGCATAAACAGTTTCACTGAAGTAATTTATTGTTGTGGTGCAGTTTTAGACCAGGCAGATATTTTCCTTATAGGGAAGATATGTTTTAGCTTTACCTTAGGATCAAAAAGGAAAAAGCCCTACAAACTTCTATGCCATTGGCTCTACGCCAGGGGAGAAGCACCGATAGGTCTGTCTGCCTGTTCCTCAGCTATGTAGCTATTCTTCATTGGGCATTTTGCCAGAAAAACCCACCTAGATCATTCGGTACTTAAGGCAGATCATGAGGCTTCTCGGGGCATTTTCGGGTGTATGTATTGTAACAGGTGTATGGGTTCGGTCCCTACACTGTGCACGGCTTTGTTATTTGGGTTTGTATTATTTTCTTCTTTTATTAAAACCTTTTTGCATTACAAGGCATTCTCAATCATGCCGTCTTGCTATTATTTCTAAGCTATTTCTGAGAGGTGCAGGACATCCTCAGAGGTATTGAACCCTCATCGAGCTAAATCCACCTGGCTCATCAAGAAATTCAATATTTTATTATCTGAATCAAGGCCCATTCTATTCTACAGAAAGAAATTGCACAATGGGTGAAGTGCTGTAAATCTCTTCTATGCAGGAATTCCACAGCTGCAGAAACAGAATTCTTGTCAGAGTTTTTTACAATAAAATTGGGTAATAATTATCATAGTAACAGAAGTAATAGTAATGATTATGAGAATGATTATAATAATGACAATCATAATGATGATGAAAACATGACCATGTAGTTTAAAACAAATAAACAAACAAACCCCCAATAAAAATAACAGAAAGTAACCAAATCTCTACATACAACAAGAAATAACTTTATTGCAGACGAGCTAATCACATAGGACAAATAGAAGCTATTATTTCTTGCAGTTCAATTTTTGCTCAGTTTTGCTCTTAGATTTGAATCTGATCAATTAATAAATAATCTCCATGACTCAGCTCCTTGTTTTCTTGTTTTAAAAAATTCAGACAATACAAATACAATCTCACAAGAGTTGCAAAGAAAAATAAGGATAAGAGCACATTTAAAGCTTTACATGGAGAGTGATGCACCCCCAGAGTAGCAGGGTTTTCTGTATTAAGAAGGAACTGAGGTTTTATCCCTTTGTCTTGGTTTGAAAGACAGGTGTCTCCTAGGGAAAAGCCGGAACCCCTCCCACAAACCCCCTCCCTCCAAATTATTATACATTTGAAATTAAGAGGCTTTGAGGCAAAAAAAGATGTGGGAATAGGAATAACAGCTTTTTTGCTAATACATATGTAACAAAGCAAACAAACAAACAACCAGCTACAGCATTAATAGTAAGACAGAACCAAGAACCTTGAGGGCTTTGCTCCACAGAAGCCTGGGGCAGTCTGATCCCAGTGGCTTTGAAAGCACCAAGCTGGAACGGCGAAAGATCCCAGGCTGGTGGATGAGGTAGATGGGACTTTCCGCAGTGGTGGCTGGAACAGCAGGGATGTCCCAGGAGGGCAGAGGTGTGAGGTTAGTATAGCCAAAAGCCTCTCAAAGCAGTGCCAGAGAAGCGGCGGCGGTGGGACACGGCCGGCCAGCCCCGCTCCAACAGGGCAGGAGGCGAGCTCAGAATTCCCGGGCACACTAGCAGGTGTGGTAGGTCTCCCAGGACTGGAGTTGGTGGTGACAGTGACCACTCCTTCTGCAGCAAGCAAACAGCCTGGGCATCCTAGCTCCAAAGTGCCAAGACCAGGAGTGCCTTCCACCCACCCCCCTGTCCCATTTTGCTGCCCCCAAATATCACGTTACCATTCTTAGTAGCTTAGCAACTTGAGGGAAAAAATTCCAAAAGGAGAAAAACACCAAACCAAACCAAAACAACCAAATTTAACCCCCCAACACCCTTGCTCACTTATAAGGTAAAGAAACCAAAAAGTTCAGTGCTTCTGTTGTCCTGATTGGCTGAGTGCCAGCCCAAGACACCTGTTGGGCACCTGAAGTGCACCTCAAGACCTGCTGCCACTCCTATTGGGCAGTTTGCCAAGGACACCTCCCCGACCATTAGGTACTTAAACTACCCAGAGCCCCTCGTGGCTTTTCTGGGGTGCCTTACGTAGTGCTAGGATCTCCCTTGCACTGTACACGGTTTACTTTTATTTGCTTTATACTCTTTGCTATTTTCTCTTTTTATTAAAACCCTTTTCTGTTACAAAGCAGGCCCAGAGAAGTGGTCTTACTTATTAAGCCACCCTGAGAGGCTACACNTCTGTTGTCCTGATTGGCTGAGTGCCAGCCCAAGACACCTGTTGGTCACCTGAAGTGCACCTCAAGACCTGCTGCCACTCCTATTGGGCAGTTTGCCAAGGACACCTCCCCGACCATTAGGTACTTAAACTACCCAGAGCCCCTCGTGGCTTTTCTGGGGTGCCTTACGTAGTGCTAGGATCTCCCTTGCACTGTACACGGTTTACTTTTATTTGCTTTATACTCTTTGCTATTTTCTCTTTTTATTAAAACCCTTTTCTGTTACAAAGCAGGCCCAGAGAAGTGGTCTTACTCTTATTAAGCCACCCTGAGAGGCTACACGCATCCCCTCAGACCTGATACAGCTCCACATGGTTTATTCCGCTCTGGCCACGTGTGGGCATGCATCAAGCAACAGATACAATTCAGCTATGCCTGTATCTGTTCTCTTGGAACAGATACAAACATAGCATCTGTAATATATGATCTAAAGTAATTTGTGATCTTTTTACTGTATTAATTGGTATAAAATATTGTGGGCTTGGAATAGGTATGTTGAGATAAAGTTATGCCAGTGAAGGCGGAGGTACAGATTTGCAATAGAAAGGATGGGTGGATCCGAGGAAGAGATGGATAACAGCCACAGGTGATGGCGAGAAAGACTGTACACTTAGCAACACTTAATGCCAATATGGGCCTTATAGGTGTCATTGCACACTCAGAATACCAAGTTCTTGGAAACCTAATCAAGTCTACATTACTGCCCAGAAAGCTATTCAGTGGACCAACTGCACCAAAAGAAGATGACATGAATATGCAAAAGGAGATGGAAAAAGAAAGGAGTGTTGCAACTCGAAGTCCAGCTGAAAACCTGTATAAATATTGTCCCCGCCGAAGCAGCCTTTGTGAACTGTGAGGGATACGGTGCAATAGAGGCCGTGCCTGCAGTTCACCCAGTGCCAATCCCGGGCTCAGCACAGCCTTTTGTTGGTGGCATTCTGGTATTTTTGTCTCACAATTCCATAATAAGTTTATTAATTTATTATTGGCTGTTCATTTATAACACATCAGATTGAGGGACTCTGCAGAGGTATGCTAATTTTGAAATGAGTACCAGGAGAAGCAGTGCTGAATGTTTTTGCCATGAGATTCCAGGACACAGATCTATAGCCCTGGCTCCAGAAGAATTAATCTGCTATACTGGGGCAGGAGGAGGCTGTGGCACTGGTAGCACACCTTACACAGCCCTATTCATGACAACTGTAAAGCTTCTATTTCGCTACAGCCCACAGGGACATGTCCAAACCCAGTCCTGGTTCCCTACAGTCTAAAGCTGTTACACAAATGCAAAGTGATTTATAAAGGAAACCTGGCAAAGATTATTCCAAGGATAACACCAAGGAGAAACCATATATTTATTGTGACAGGTGGGAAGACCCCGCGACCCCAAACCTGGTTCATCTGGGTTGCACGTGGCTCATAAACGAGATGGGTGCAATGGATAACTCAAAGATGTCCTTTAATCATCAGATTGAAAGCAGCATCCAAAGACGAGGGGATGTAGTTAGCCAGGCATTTTATAGGGTTTTACCTGGGGGCAGGTGTCCAAACTTGGTTAAAGGGCAGGGGCTTGACCTTTTAAGTCTAAGGTCTTGAACCAACAGCGCTTACTCTATTAGCATCTTCTTAATGTACCAAGGTTTCAGGTTTATTCCCTCTGTGTAGGGTACCAGCGATAAGCTTTGATCCATCCCAGCTAATTTGGCTTCCATATACATTTTCTTACAACTATTTAAAATTTCAGCTAGTAAAAATGTATCATTATTTTGCCAGGAAACATTTAATCTTTGCTTATGCAACTTGCAGTCTAGGCACACAAACACCTTTGAAGAGGGAAGTCAAAATTATAAATGCAGCCAATTTTCCTAGGGGCAAATAGAGTAAATAAACACACAGTATAAGAAAACTTGTTCCATGCAGTTTTGTCATGAGTCACTTCTAGATCAGTACTGTAGTAAACAGTAATCTATTTGAAACATAAATTTTAAAATTACTAATCTAGAAAGGACTGACTAGTGGAGCACTCAGAGACGATAAGAAGTTGCTGATCTAAAAGATGTATTAAAATCACTCCAGATCACTTTTGTTCTTGCTAGGAGGGTGTTTCGTTTTGGTTCCTGGTGCGGCCACAAATCTCCAGAGCATCCTGGACCCAGTGCTCCATTTGCTCTGACTCTCACAGCAAGTCAAGGCTCAGACTGCTTAAACCACAGAATGACATCAGTTCTCCAGCTTTGACTTTTCCATGAGCAACCGCAGGCAAACAATCCTGGCAGCAATACCAGAACTTTGCTCGTCTGCACAGAAGTCTTCCAAAAAGCTCACAGAGTGACACCTTGTGCTCTGAATAAATTTCTAACAGAGTTTTATGTTGCACTGCATCTCCCATGACCACATAGATGTTTTCTATATAAGGAAAAGGGTTTCAGGTTCACCCCACGACCTTTTAACTGAAGAACAGCAGAAACTTCCCTTCTTTCCTGGCAGCAATTGGCTCAATGCCAAGACAAAAACACTGGTAGGTCTCTTTACCTGCTCCTCAGAAAGGTAGCTGTTCTGTATTGGGCTGTTTGCTAAAAAACCCATCTAAATAATTCAATACGGGAGAGCATGAGGCTTCTTGAGGCTTCTTGGGGTGTCTTGGTCAGGTGTCAAGAGTTTTCTTACATCTGTGAATGACTTCTGTTTTGATTTTTTATCATTTATTATTTCCTCTTTTATTAAAATCTTTTGCTTTATAAAACACACCCAAGGAACCATTGCACAATTATTCTAAGCCATTTCTCTAGAATGGGCTGGTCCCCTCAGAGGTCATGGACCTTCATGGAGCTTATCACATCTGACCCCATGCAGAACCATCAGTTTTAGATGGGGAAAGAAATTCTAAGGTAAGAGGCTCCAAGCATCATGAGGCAGACTGTATCAAAATACTTATTTCTTAATCTGGATAAACAGAAGCGACACACAATAATTCCAAAAGTCATCTGAAATACCAAGAAAGCAGAAACCACAGTGTGTATCACAGAAGCTCTATGACACTATGGTCTTTGGCAAAAAAAGCATCTCGAGGTTAGCACCAAACTACAGAGAGCACTTCAGAAGGCTACCAGACTAAAAGACACTGTCCACTGCTTTCTGTAAAACATGAATAAAAACAATGTCCTTCACCTACATGGGGTGCTGGATGGAGAATTTATGTAGTTTTGTGGTCCACCCAAGGCCTGATAAATGTCTTGACTTTACATAAGAGAAGAAAACTGTTCAAGAAGTTCACTAGCAGATAGAACAGTCTGGTAGACTAGGAAAAGAGGACAAAGACCCACAGCAGTTCTTACTTAGTATGCTCTCTTGAAGAAATAATTTCTAGAACCAGCAACAACCACAAAAAAGACATTTCTGTCTGTCTAATGAATTTAGACTTGGAAACAGATTTCATTACCTTTGTCATAATCTAAACAATTACATCTCCACAAAGAAACACTTTTCACATAGAAATACTTTAAGAGGTTATTTTTGACTCTCTAGTTTACGAATGCCATAACCTCCACATGTGTTCTGGCCTAGCACTTCACATGTTCTCTTTGCAAGTTTCCTAATTTCAGTTTTCCCAGATACAATTCAGATTGCTACTTCAAAAAGGAAGTTAACACTCTGTTTTCTGCCATCACAGTGGGTAAGAAGAACAGTCTTTACAGATTTAAAACCTATAATCAGATGTTCCACCTTCTTTTGAGTAAAGAACCCCGTTTTTTTAAACTCTATTCATTTTCCATAAGCTCCTCTTGTCTTTCTCTAAATGATCCATCAACTGAATGGATGATAGCACACAGAACTAGACTCCAGCTTAAAGCATACACTGAAAAGAGACTAAGAATTGAAAGCAGAAGTCCTGTTATGCAAGAGCAGAATTCTGTTAATTCAAGTTTAACTTGAGAGCCACTATAAATCTCATAAAGTTTTTCATCAAGCACACATCCTGTATGTGTACCACTAAATGTGCTATTGTCTGCTTATCCCTACTTTATGTCACTTGATTTTTTTGAAGCAATAGCTTCATCTGTCAACACCAATTGTGACTTATCCCACAGCAAGTCTCCAATTTTTCTTAGCTTGATGTCATCTCAGATTTTAGAAAGTTTATCCATTATCATGTCATCCAGATCATTAATCTGTAATAATGCTGATCTGGTCCAGGCCATCCTTCTGATTTCAATTTGATACAGCATTTTATTTGTCAAACAAAGCACAGGTGTCTAATGAGCTCCAAGTGTAGCTCAGGAAAAAAAGAAAAATCAAACTAAAGTTTCTCTTAGTCTAGTTCCTTGGCTTGCCTACAAGTGTCATATAACAACATCAAAAGCCTTAAAATACACAAGACAAAGGGCATCTCTTGTTTCAGTCCCACAAACTGCTGACACTAGATCTAGATTAGAGGGGTTTGACCTTTTTCTTAACAAATCCATATTCATTCAGCAAGTTGTCTGTCAACTGACCTCCATCTCAAGATACTTTTAAAGAAAAGCAGCATATTCTATCTTTCCCCATTTTCTGTTACTTCTATCTTTGAGAAAAGCTCCGGGAAAAAGAATGGAAAATAATTCTGAGGTTGTCTTTAGAATTATTACATCAAAATCTCCAACAATTCATTAAAACAAATCCAAGCACTTTTCAACTTCTTTCTTCCCTCTTCCATCTAAGGTATTTGTTACAAGTCCTATTTGCATGAACAGTCTCACTATATGTGTTACTTGCAATGTTGAAAGCAAAACAAAACAAAACAAAAATCTCACACTTCTTAGTGTCATCAGCAACTCACTGACTCCCTCTCTTGGGTATTCTTTCTCTGGTTTTCCTGACACTTTTCCAAAACTGTTTCCATATTGTGGAACAATTTTACACTTGAAATTCTCTGCTAAATTCAATTTCTGCATGTTCCAGTGCCCATTCACATGCCTTATTCTTAATTCAACCATCTGAGCTTCTACTTCACAATTCTGTCCTGCCTTGGCTGCTGCTAACAATACAATTCCAAGCATGCAGCCTACACCACCACCCCTTCCTCTGGGGAAGCAGGGGATGGTTCTCTCCTGTCTCCATGTGTCTGTGTGTGTCTCTCCCCCATTTCACATTAGATATGGACAAGACAGCCAGCCTGCGGCAGAACAGAAATGTATTTTACAGATGACACAACAAATGCATATTCTACTCACTAGAAACAGCTTTGTGCTCTGATCACCTGCTCTACTCAGAGTTCATAAATTGCATCGCTCAATCTGTGAGGACAGAGCGTCCCATTTTTGGCCAAGGGTCTCATCTCTGGAGACTGAACTGTTGCAGGCAAACAAAGGTCCATCTGTCAAAAGAGAAGCAGAGTTTATAAGAATGGCAGAATCTCTGCCGTTCTACTCTATCTTTTCTGCTGTTCACTGGTTTCAAATATACTGCTAATACACAGTAACAATTCAACCTACAATTCTTCCACATGGTCAGAAACTATTAGGAGCACAGTTTTCATTCAGAGATGGTCTTGTATGGGGAATAAAACAGAGAGTGTAATGGAACAGATAAAGGAGTCTGACATCTTAGGCCTGATCAAGCAGAAACCATGGGAGAGACACACACTGATAAAGGCTCCCTGGGGAATAAGTGACCAAGAAACATGTTCTAAAACCTTGTGATAAGATAATGATACTAGATGGCATGATGTCATAAACAATGTGTTACCAATAAGGAATTGTTACCCAAAATAGACCCCTGTATAAGTGCCTTACAAAAACCCCTCAATATAAATGCCTTATATGCTCAATAAATTTGGCTTCTGATCTAAACTCAGATGTCCCCATCTCTCAATCGCCAATAGTTTAATCTCTACTGCCTGACATTCCCTCAAAAATTACATAAGGGATTTCATGGATTAACCACTAATACTAGATGAATACTGTTCTTTTCTATTAAATATAAAAAAGTACTGCTGCAGAAAATCTCTCAGAAGAAAGGAGACACTGAATGTGCTGATTACAATTAAGCATTATGGTGATGTTAATTAACACAAGTCAATAAATTCAAAAGTCACTGCACTAGGATGAATTTCACATATAGACTATCTTTTCTAAAAGATATATGTAAACATTTACAGTAAAAAAAAAAGGTGGATTTAAAAGCCATGTATCCACATTTAAAAAAGCGCAGCTTTTCCTTCAGATGCCATTTGAAACCCATCCTTTAGACAACGCTCAAGGCGCAACACAAGCCTTGTTAATAGCTTTCATCTACTGTCGCACTGCTACAGGAAAGAACAGCACGACACACAGCAGTCGCGAGGGGAAAAAGAAGATGAAGTTTAATCATCAGGCTATTTATACAAAAGGAAAAACAGGCAAAGATTGGTGGAAAAAGGTTCCACCTCTACACACATATTGGCTAATACAAATGCTTGTCAAGAGAATCCATCCCACTAAAAAGAATGTAAACATCAAGGCTAGTTAGAAAAACAACACTTGTTATTTACATGAAGACCATGAGAAACTGACTCTAAAATACAACTTATCAGAAGGCTTAAAAACTAAGAGTGACAATGTACCAGCTGAGATACCAGAGTATCAATAAAATCTCTGTTGTCATTTTAAACTTCTGAAAATGAATTAACTTTAGGTGGGATTTCTTAGTTCAGGTTATTGTGAAACATCTTACTCTTCTGTCTGGGTTTGAAAGACAGGTATCTCCTAGGACAAAGCTGGAGCCTCCCTTGGAATGGAGAATTCAAACCCCCTCCCTCCAAATTATAATAATTTAGAAAATTAAAGGGCTCTCAGGCAGAGGTATGGAGATAGGAATAACAGTTCTTTACAAGGATGTATAACAACACAAACAACAACAATTACATACAAGTATTGATAATAAACAGAACCTCAAGGGCTTTTGCTTCATGAAGCCCGGGGCAGTCTGATCCCAGTGGCTCTGCAGGGCTTTGAGGAGAACCAAGCCGGATGGTGGAAAATCCAGGGATGGTGATGAGATCTGTCAGAGGCTCCGTGGTGGTAGTTGGAATGGTGGGATATCCTGACAGGGCAGAGGTTGCAAGGTCAAGCCTCAAAGCAGTGCCAGAGAAGCAGTGGCAGTGGGACATGGCTGGCCTAGCTCCAGCTGGGCAGGAGACTGTAGGAATGCACTTTTAGACCAGGCAAATATTTTCTTTATAGAGAAAATATGTTTAATTTTACCATAAGATTTAAAAGGAAAACAGCCCTGGAAAGTCCCCTATACTCCAAGCTATGATTGGCTATGGGCCAGTGCAGAGACATGGATAGGTCTCTGCTCCTGCCTGTCACGATGTATCTGTTCCTTATTGGGCAGTCTGCCAAAAGGACTGCCTCCATCATTAACCATTTAAAGCCCTACACAAAGGCTTTCAGTGCTTTCTCAGGGATGTTTTACATGGTGCTACATGACCGCACCTAGTACGGCTTATTTTTATTTTTATTGTATTGTTTATTATTTTCATCTTTTATTAAATACTTTTTCTGTTACACGGCACCCTCGAGGAAGTGGTCTCGCATTTATTAAGCCATCTCTGGAGGGCAGGCCCCACAGAGGTTTGATGTAACCTCCATCCGGCTTATTCCACGCTGGCCATGTGGAGAGCGTTACATCAGGAGATGAGCTCAGAATTCCCGGGCACATGAGCAGATGTGATAGATTTCCCAGGACCATACTTTTGGTGGTCACAATGAAATTCTGTCTGCAGCAAGCAAACAGCCTGGCCATCCTCTCCCTGAAGTGCGGAGAGCAAGAGAAAGCCTAGCTGCGCCCAGCCCCCACCCTTTACCTGCCCCGAAAAACTCACATTATCGCCCCCCTCAGAGGGAAACCTCCCTGAGACAAAAGTGTAGCCAGGCGCTCCCTTCTCTCCTCTGGCTACTTTCGTGTTTTGCCTAAGTACCAAGAAGTACATAATAGTTTCCTAGCAACTTACGGGAAGAAATTCTGTAAGTAAAAAAAAAAAAAAAGCAATCTAATCCCCAACACTCTACTTTTATCAAGACTTTCTGTAAGACATTGTCACAGTGTAAAAAAAAGTACACAGACAACACATTTTCAAACAAACTCTACAAACAAAACTTAATTCCGTAATTGTTAATATAATGACTAAGTTCTAGCTGAACAAAACACTAGTTTTACCTTTTTTCTTCACAATCCTATTATTTATCCATGCTTAAAAGTTAAAATTGGAAAGCTAGCATATCTGTAGCTTAATAATGAAAGTAATTTTTTCTTCACCCATTATTTTTACAGCTCATGCCTTCATTTTTAAAGTATT
Source organism: Alaudala cheleensis (assembly GCA_013398995.1). NCBI lineage: Eukaryota > Metazoa > Chordata > Aves > Passeriformes > Alaudidae > Alaudala > Alaudala cheleensis. The sequence continues at coordinate 13,954 of VWYE01011781.1, read as the reverse complement.
TCCTTCACAGTCAAAGTTACCTATACACTTTGCAGTGTGACAGTAAAGTAATCCAAAACCCATTTAGTGACTTTTCCAGTGAAGATTAAATTAATTATATGCTAAATGGAATTTCAGTACAATCCACATATAATAAAGGTACTAAGCAATTAAGTTTCAGAAGAAGACATTTTATAGGTGACAGCCTATCACCTATAAAAACCCAGCATTCAAGGCTTCATATGCAGACAGCATCAAAAAGAAAAAAAAAAGAAGCACCTTTACAATTCACAAACCTTCTGAAACTGAAAATGTTCATAACTGTAACATCAGATTTGGAAACTTTTCAAAGCAAATAGAATAAAACAAAAAAACCAATTACTGTTTTTGCAGCTAACAGCTTTTTCTTAACAACACAATCCAGCTACAGCTGCAAAACTTAAGTTCTGCTGTAAACAGTGTTTAAGGCTGCCTTCTGCTCTCATCAATGCTTATCCAGCTGATCTCAAGCATTGCAATCCAGCCTTAATTGTGCACTGCTTTGCAACTGAGTTGGGGGTGGGGGTGGTACTTTTTGGTGGCTTGGTTGCAATTACCTAAACAACCACAAATCCTCAGTGGCTAGACTTTTAACAGGGACACTGTGAGTCCATAAAACTGACAGAGTTGTCTGTAATACTGTGGTGGTACATGTAGTAGATATTGAGGTACACAGAATCCCTTGTTGCTGAGCAGCTGTCCAAGGGCCACATCACTCCATCCAACAGGCCTCGGAACATCCCGGTTCTTGCTATCAAAAAACCGGGGAAAGACAAATGGAGGCTCCGGCAAGGCCTCCGCAAAGTGAATGATGTGATTGAAGACTTTGGACCCCTCCAGCCTGGGATGCCTTCACCTATCATGCCCCCGAGAAACTGGGCACTGGCAGTCATTGACATCAAAGACTGCTTTTTTAACATCCCTCTGCACTCTCGTGATGCCCCTGCTTTGCTTTCTCAGTGCCATCCCTCAACCACCAAGCTCCCCTCTGATGCTAGCACTGGCTCGTGCTTCCCCAAAGCATGGAAAACAGTCCAATGATATGCCAATGATACGTTGCAAAAATCATCTCACCAGTCTATGCAAGTTTCCCCGATTGCGTTTTCCTGCACTGCATGGATGACCTCCTTCTCTGTGCAAAAGACTCTACTGAACTAGACTACCTGCTGAAAGATACCATTTTTACAATTGAAAAGGCTGGATTTGAAGTTCAGCCAGAAAAAAGGTGCAACTCACCAGCCCCTGGAACTACCTTGGACTACGTGTCTGAGAGCACACTGTGACACCACAAGAAGTATCCAGGATAACCCCAAGACCCTCCATGAGTTGCAGCAACTTTGCAGGTCCATCAGCTGGGTTTGCCCCCTTCTTGGGATTTCATTAGAAGACTTGGCCCCCATCTTCAACCTCCTCAGAGAAGCGACGCACTGAGTTCCCCAAAGACCCTCACCCCAGAAGCCCATGCAGCCATCTCCCACATCCAAGACGCCATGTCATCCCATCAAGTTATGAGCCTGCTTTGCCATTCCTGTTTGCCATCCTAGACAAAGCCCCCCACTTCCAAGGGCTCATTTTTCAGTGAAAGACAATTTAAAAGACCCCCTCCTACTCCTAGAATGCATTTTCTTATATTCACAGCCTACCAAAAACCGTCACAACTCCCCAAGAACTTATGTCAACACTCATCCGCAAAGGTAGGACACGCCTCCGCCCTGCTGCAGGGTATGATTTTGCATGCATTTACATGTCAATTGCCACATCTGAAGAATTAGAGTTTTTGCTCCAAAACAATGAAGGCCTCCAGATTGCTTTTAATAGTTATCCTGGAAAAATTTCCATTCACTATCCAGGCCATAAATTGTTTAAAATTACTTACCATCTAGTCCCCAAATTTCTCCAAAGCAAAGTCCCCCTCAAGGCTGTGACTGTTTTTACAGATGACTCAGGATTCTCTCACAAGTCAGTCATGACTTGGAAGGACCCAAGGACTCAGAAGTGGGAGTCTGATGTGTGAGTTGTGGAGGGCTCTCCACAGATTGCAGAGTTACCAGCTGTCATCAGAGCCTTTGAAATATTCAAAGACCAACCTTTTAATCTAGTAACAGATTTGGCTTTTGTTGCTGGGGTAGCTATGAGGGCAGAATATGCTTTTCTTAAGGAAGTCTCCAACCAAAATTTATTTCAGTTGCTTTCTAAATTAGTATTTATCTCCCCCAGGAAGCAACCTTTCCATGTCATGCATGTAAGGCCACACATCTGTCACCCTGAATTTTTTAAGCCTTCTGATAAGTTGTAACTTGGAGTCAGTTTTCTCATGGACTTTCATGTAAACAACAGGTGCTGTTTTCGAACTAGCTTGAATGTTTCCATTCTTTTTAGTGGGATGGATTTCTTTGACAAGCGTGTATTAGCCAGTGTGTGTGTAGAGGTGTTACTTCCCTCAGCCTACCACAACTTTTCATTACCTTGTATATATATATCTGAAATTCCATTAAACCTTTCTCTGGGGAAGGTCGTGGCACCCAGGAAGGCTTGGCGGACTGCAACAGTGAAGGCAAAGTTTTGCATAGCTTCTGAAAATGTACCACCCCCGCCTTGGAGGCACTTGGGGTGGCACACTGGAATCCATTCAACTTCTTAAAATCTGCAAATTCAGACAAACATTCACACCTTACACAATGCACAAAAAACTTTTCTACCTATTAGAAATCCCAAATGCAGAGCTAAGTCTTTTGTTTGAACTGCTGGGAGATTCAGACCTTTTATCACCTAAACGACTCAATTTACAAGTTCATCAGGTGTGGCAGGGCTTCCTAAACTGGCAAGCAGCAAGCTGAGCACCTGAATTGCCTTTCCCATTAATAAATTTGCATCCAGCGAAACAGTCCCACCTTTGATATTTCTATAGGACTCCAAGGCACCAGACCCTTTGCTTTTACTATACCAAGTGACCAAAAGCATCAGTACATAGCACAAAATGATAGCCCAACTGTTTGTTAAAGCCAGAAACTAACTTCTCTTTCAAGAGTAGAACTTTCCATTGCTTTCATGCCTCTTATCACCTTTTCTTTCAATTGGATATTACAGGAACCTGAAGCTATTCAAATGACCTTTGCTGAATTCAGAGGACAAATCTCAATACATCCTCCAAAACAAAAGCTTTTAACACTTTTATTCCAATTAATAGAAAAATCAAAGAGAAGTGAGACTCCTTTGCAAGCTATAACAATATTCACAGATGGTTCTGGTCACTCTCATAAATCAGTAATGACATAGAGAAACTCTTCTTCCAGTGCCTAGAGATCAGATGTACCCACATTTGAGGGATACCCCCCAATTGTTGAACATGCTACTGTTGTCGAAGCTTTTTAAACATTTTTCTGTTCCTCTTAATCCAAGAACAGATTCAGCTTATGTTGCAGGAATCGTGATGGGAGCTGAAGCATCAGCCGTGAAAGAGAGTGTTAACAAACTGCAAGCAGATGATGGGTTTGATTGGCTGAATCAACTCCTAAGAGACTGGGGACTCAATGGTTAGATTAGAAATTTAGTTAAAATAAGCTTATATGTATTAGGCATTATATTATGTATTGTTATAATTATTCCTTGTATTTTAAAGTCTGTAAAAATTAATAAAAACAACAGAAACAGGGGAAATGTAGGAGATATTGGGGTACACAGGACAGGGTGCTGTGGATTTATTTAGCATAGTTAGTTTGATATGCAAAAAGTCCTGGCAAGAACAAATAGAGCTTTGAAGATTACAAGAAGAATGGACCAAGTCTGGCAACAGGAAAAAGAAGATTGAATCAAATCCCCCTGCAAGCAGAAGATGTTGTAAAATGTGTAAGCTTGTTTGTATAATGTTTAACATAATCATCGTAGTAAAATTACTAGCCTTCCTAAAACAGTAGATAAGGATTTGGAAAACTCAGTAAGAATGAATTCTGATCAGTAAATCAGGGTTCCCATCTCTCTCAATCCCCAATAGTACATACTACAAAGATATCCAAATCCAACTGGACAAGTCTCCTCCTGCATAAGCCATTGCTACAAAACAGATTATAAGAAAAATTAGGTAGCCACAGAAAGTAAAAAAGCCATTCCATTTATACAACTTATCACCCAGGCTAGCTAATGAAGTAAAGTAATATCAAAGATAATTTCTTAAATATTCCTTCCCTACTTTGTCACACATACAGAGATGTAAAGGAAGGCAGCAATTTATAACACCACATTCTCTGATAAAGGCCACAGCAGTTCTGCCTTCAAGGCACAACTCCCTTCTGAAGAAAACTTTTAGCAACCTTTAACAATGAACCCACCATATGAAGGATTTTCAACTGCCACCTAGGCCCTGGGCTTTATTGCCATTTCCTCATGAAATCCAATGTCCTTACTCAGACACTCCTGGTGTTTTCAACACTGTAGTTCAAGCAACACTCAGAAATACCTACTTGGAAGAATACAGAATACAAGTCTGGGACAAAACTTAAGAGAATGAGGACTAGTCAGTCAGAAACTAGTAGCTTGTATCATGGTAATATCTCTCAACTGTCTGTGTGAAACACTAAAACATTAACATTCCCCGAGTAAGGTTTTTAAATTATAAATAAACAGAGTTTACACTGCAGAAAAACATAATAGAACAGAAGAGCATGGTATGCTCTGAGGAGACAGTGCACACTTTACGTGAACATCACCAGTTTGCAGACATCACAATAAATTCCATGAAGACTGGAAACAAATGGAAAGAGAAGCAGTCTTAGCACAGTGGTTGGAAAGTACACATTTTCAAAGTTGATATTTCAAAACCACAACTGTCTAAATAATCATTAGACGGGGGTGTGGGGGGGAGGAGTGTTCACGGAGCTGTTTAGGTAAGAAGTATCACAACCTTGAACTTTATTTTTAAAATGACTGCCAGTTGTTACAGATTTTCAACAACTTTCTGGCTCCAGAGAGATGGCAGTGGGGATTCAACTTTACTTAGCCTTCCTGTGCGGTCATATTTGTATGTTACAGGTTAAATGGCAGACTTAAGAAATTCCCTCACTGTCGCAGTTCTCTAGAGGCACTTACTGATTGCAAGCAAAAGCATAGATTTCATTTTGAAAATGCAGGTTTCCACAACTTCTGGCAAATCCTGTCTTTTGAAGTTCAGTATTTTTTAAATTATGGCGGGAGAGCTCAGAAATAATATTGCCACAAAACCAGCTCCTGACCAAAACACACTGCTAGTGCTTCCAGACACACAAGCATTTCACTATGGCTTATTTCCAACTATCTACTACAAATGTACAAGCTCACCCTTCCCTGCCAAAATCCATCAGCCTGGATGACACTCCTCAAACTCTGAGGACCAGCAGAGCAATTTAAATGACACTGTATAATAAGAATATTGATTAAAATGTACTAACAAAACAAAATCATAGAATCCGGGAGAACAGTACTAGTTTTCTCCTAGCTTACCCACGACTGGCTTTTTGGCGTTTACTTGCAAAAGCCACCTGCCCGGCACGAGGTGATAAAATCCAGGATCGGAAGCGTCCCATTTCAGCCCCAGAGGACGTGGAAGTGCTGCAGGCAGGGTTCACCCGCTGTCGCGGTAAGCTCTCAGTGCCAAGGCCCCGCTGGAGCCCCTGGCTCCGGTGCCGGCGGCAGAGGCTGGGAGCCGTGGAGCTCCCACCACTGCTCCAAGTCGCCCACGAGTTGAATGCCGGGGAACATGGGGCGAAGGAAGGACGGGATGCCTCTGTACCAGCAAAGAACCGCCTCCCGCTGATGAAGCTATCCCCATCACCGTTGTGGGTCTGGAAGAGGCGCTTCATCCTCTCCTCTTCGCCCATGATGGATACGGTATGGGTGCTGCTGCTGCCGGCGCTGCTCACCTCCGCTACAGCAGCTGCCGCCATCAAGCTCCCCGCTGCGGAGGAGGAGGAGAAGGCGAGGCTGCCTCACGTATCTGGGATTCCCAGTCCCGCTGCGCCTGCATAGCGCAAGCGACAGCACAAAGCCAGGGCGGGAGCCCTGCCTGCCCCGCAACCACCACGTGCGGAGGGACACCCGGGCCGCGTCCCCGCCAGGGCTCGGAGCGAGGACAGGGGCTGTGAGGCTTGGAGCTCCCGCTCCCACACGGCGTCGTCCGACGCTGGGATCATGGGCGAGACCCCCCGGGAACAAAGCTGCCCTCTCTGCTAGGGGCCACTGAGTTCCAGGCGACCCAAACTAGCCGCGATACTCTCTTGTTCTCCTTGGGCTGGGCAGGGCCCGGCTTCCTCATCCGGGCGTGCTGCTTTGGCTGCAGCTTTGATCAGTCCGTGGAAGCCAACAAACCCCACCCTTTTCTGTAGACCTGCGATTGCACTCCAGGTTGTTTGATAGGGTACTAGTCAGGTAAAATTCTGATGTGCAGACCTTCTTGACTCACCCTGTTCCATTCCACTGATCAAATTTTACCTGTGAAGTCAATTTGAAATGAAACAATTCATTTTTCTGTCCCTAAACATGTTTTTGACCTATAGCCTTCCTTGTCTTTTGGTCTCATTTTAATTTAAAGAAAAGTAGGGTTTTTTTTGGAGGCATCATGCGGCCAGATGAAAAAAAAAATCGTGCCTTTAAGATTATTTATTTATTAAGAAGCTGTATAGTACAGCTTCTTAATTTCTTTTAGCATCTTTAACATCTTTGACACCCTTCTTAATACCTGATTAAGTTTCATTCAGTGCTTTTTATTAATATTCCTGTGAAAAGAAGTGATACAGCACCAACACCAATGTTTTATCTCTACTGGAAACAGGTATTCTGAAACAGTCTAGTACAGCATTTCAGTTTACATATGCATTATGTTTCTTACTCCATCACCTATTTCTGGATTTGGAAAAAAAAAAAAAGGGACCTTGTTATTAAGGACATACTTTTCTCTCATAGTATCAGGTATTATCCTTCTATTAATTAAATCTTTGAAGATATCCAGTTCATGCTACAAAATATCTTGATCTTCCTTGTTGCTGAAAGGGATTAAGGAATATATAAATTCAGGAAAGTTATCACACTTGTTACATAGTGCCCTTTAAGTACATTAACTGATGGCAACAGTTATAATTGTTAATATTTATTGTACCTTGACACAAGGTAAAGAGGCCCTCTGGCATTTAATTAACTAAAACTGAGATGGGCAGGATCCCAATTAAGAGCCCTAAGATTGGAGTGTTATGTTGAAATATCTGTGTATGTTGAAAGTTTTTTAAGGAGCTAGACTGTGCCAGGTTTTTCTGTACCCCAAGGTTTTTTTTTCTGTACCCCAGTTTTGAAATTTGTACTCCAGTTTTGACATTTGTACCCCAGTTCTAAGAACCCCTGCAGTGGGGAGGGATTTGTCTCCCTCCTAGAGCCCTAAAAGGGGGGCGAGGGGGGTTCCCTTCCCTGCTGCTGAAAAGACCTCCGGTGGAGCTGCACCGCCTCCCCCTCCCCCTGGCACGGCGCACGCAGTCCGCGCCGATCCCCTCTCCCTCCCCCTGGCACGGCACGGGCTGCTCGTAGGTGTCTGCGGCCACCCCTGGGGCCGCTGTGGAGCTCCAATCTCGCTGCTCCAATGTCTCCATGTGGTCTCGCCGGTCCCGCCTCTCCCGCCAAGGCGAAGTCGCCGCCCATTTCCGGCCCCCCAGATGCCTGTGAGCTACCGCCCCATATGCAAATAACCAGAGCTCCCAAGCGCCTCTCTACATCTGCAAGTGTGATCCAGAGCAAAAAACCTCAACTGCAACAAGCCTAATCAAAATTAGAGAACATAAAGAGTACCATCGTACGGGCAGGGCCCTAGTGCCTGTATAGATACTGCTTGCCCCCACAACCCCCATCTTGCCATGACCCTAAAAAACCGAATAAAGATGACATCCCTAAACCACCTGAGCTCAAACGGAGTTCCTACGGCTCACGTGAAGTTGGACTCCCGGACCTGTGCTGCAGGGCAGGCCTGAAGCACCTCTTCCCTGGCGGAGCAGCAGCATAGGCAAGATCCCTGGAACCCCTCGAGCCATCTGATTTTTAATAAAGGCTTATAAAGGAGTAAAACCCCTCTCCTGCCCTGTTTATTTATATCAAAAACTACTTGCAAGTGTAAGCATGCGTACACTCACTCTCGTATTGTCTTGGTCTCTGCAGATTTCCAAGTTACATTGCATCGTACTGCATGACCAGGGTACCATAGGATGGAGCCAACACACTTCTATACTCATTCAAGACACTGAAATCAGTGAATATTGCAACTATCCTTTAAGATGTTCCACCTCCTGATCTAAAGTTGTCTGACTCTTAGTCTTAGCACATGCTTTTTCAGTCCTAGGCATAGTGTTGTTCATGCATGATAGAAGCTGATTACTACTGCTCTTTGCTTACACTTGAGGACTGGAGGAGATGTGAAGTCACAAAACCATTTTCTTCAGCCAGATCCCATAGACAAGCTGTTCAATGCCACACACAAGAATTGTTGCACACATTCTGCAAATATAGCATGCACTGCTTCTTACTAAGAATGAAAATTCTTAACCACAGGGAGTTGGACCCCACATATTCGTATATGTCCCTTTCACCTTCTTATTCTTTGATTTTGTGATTCTTGACATAGTCCTAAAACTGTTTCCTGGCAAGGCCACCAGTATCAATGGAGCAAGATTGGATCCAAAATATGGAAATGGGAATCTCCAAGAACAATCCATCCCGATCTCTCCATCCTGATGCTATCTGCTAAGCCTCACAGTTGGCCAGTTATCACCTTTTTTTAAACTAATCTGCCACTTCTCCTCTAATTTAGATAACACTTTTATCTTTTGTTCTCAGCTGCATGCTTCACACAGTTGCTTTCTTTGTGGATCAGAAGTTCACCCATTCCTTACCTTCTCCCTGCTCATTGTGAACAGTTTTTGAGTTGGTTGAATTCAATTTCTCCTGCTATCTTTTTGGTTTCTGGGGATCAGCTGTAGTTAACTTTTTTACATTTGCACCAGTCCCAAGAAAACCTGGTGTGGTTTCTGACTTTCCTGGTTAACAAATCATCCATACCAGAGTTCCTCCTTGCTGATAGAAACAGCTGATATCCTAGCTGTGGTATGGCATGCAAGAGTGTAAAACCAGCTGAGCTTGTTGGCTTGTATCTGCCCATCTAATATTTTAAAAGATGCCTCACATCAGTTGGAAAGCAATTCCCTAAGCTACAGTTTGCCACATTCCTGTGCCTGTGGTGAATTATGTGGGAGTTCACTCTTACAGCCAAGAATGTGAATTTCAGATGGCAAACCCCCCCTTTAAAACACAAACTGTGCTGTGCAGCAGAAAGTACAATTCTGCCTGAAGTATCCCTGGTATGAGGGGTGTGTGATGCCTATTAAGTTGTGAAGAGAGAACAAGGAAAGGAGGGCAAGGAGTGAGAGTTCCATACTGCTGTGAGGAGCAAAATAGGCTTGATATTTCTCCAAAGAAATTTTTAAAAAGTTTGTATGTTTTGTTCGTTTGTCTTCTTATGCAACTTAATCTGTAGTTTTTCAATAGTAAACTATATTCTACAATATAAATTTTCCATAATGCCCTGATTTCTAAATGCAAACAAGCATTTCCACACAGTCAATGTAAACTTTAATTGCAATGCTGTAGCACTACTAGCTGCACTTAATGTCCAACATTTCTATATCCAAAATCTGACATCTCTGAAAAATGGGCAGGAGACACCCAATTTCCAGAGATGCTGGACTTCTCAGACTCTCCACCAAATCAGCAGGACACTTAGGTTCCTGTGATCTCTGAAAGTCAAATCTACCTCAATTTAGGTGTTGAACAATAGGAAAAGCACCGTAAACCTTTCTAAATTTAACTATAAATGGTTTTGCAGTAGAAAACAGCTTAAGTCACTGCATGAAAAGCTGCCAAATGACCAAAATCAATTGACCAAAACCTTCCTTTTAGATAATATTCAGCCATAGCATTTTTCAATTAACCTCTTTCAAAACCCACCAACAAAACAAACAGTTACTTAATTTGCAAGCAGGAAGTTTTAATTTAGTAACATTCCTTTGAATATTACTATTGGTAATAGGTATATTACCAATATAATATTGGTAATAACTACTATATTGGTAGCCAGGTTGTGCAACACAGAACTTTCTCAGCATCCAGAGTCCAAGTGTCCAGAATATCATCCCTTTCAATTTCCTAAATACCACATCCACCCCTTTTCACACACTTGCTAAAAAGTTCCCTGTTGCTCAATGAGGTTCTTGATTAAGACATGTCACTGATACCTGAGTGACACTGTCACTCAACAGAGATAGGTTCTCTTAGGGATATTGACACAGTGAAGATGGCACTAAATAAATTAAAACTTTGTTTTCTTAACAGGATGTTATAATTGATATAGAAGATAATTTTTTATTAGAATGGCACAGGATTTCTACAACCAGAGTCAATATAATACAGTCTGTAACTAGCATGGTAGGGAATGGTAGGGAATACAATTTAACTTACAATTTTCTAGTCACCTGGATCCTGTGCAACTCAGGTCAGATCCCAATCCATGGTTTCCCGTATCAGCATTACAATCAAAATCTCGAGGGGCTGGGGAATCAGAGGTTGCAGCGGCTGCCTGGGAAGGCACAGCAGTGTCTGGCAGCTGGGACCCACCCTGCCATTCCAGCCAGGTCAGCCCAGGATATCAGACACCTCCCTGGGGACAACATCAGTTCCACTCAATTCCAGTTTCAGCAAAGACACAAGCACATGAATCACAGGTATGAAATCGTTCTGCCTTCAGTCTACTCCTAAGCTCACAAGACATGGAACTCTGCAGTTTTCATCCTGCCTTTATAGCATGTTCTAGGCACAGGGAGATGTGTTAGCATAGGATCATTCCACTCTCCCTCGCGTTCTCTGTCATTTGTTCACCATGGAAACTAGAGTTTCTCAATTTAGGAGGGAGGAGTAGTGGAGAAAGCTGTGGGAAATACTGGGACATGTCTAACCCTGCTGGGAGTCATGCTCTTCCCAGCCTTCATTCTGGATTCATTGCTGAACTCCATGGATGCCTTGAGCTCCACTGAAGGGTTGCAGTTTTCCCCTGGAAGTTCACCAGCCCAAGCTCTGGACTGTGGCAAGTGAGGATCTGAGAGAGGTTGTTTTATGAGGACAGAACTGATTGAAAGGCTTTTTCCTTGATATCTCAAAAATAAATAAAAATTTAAGTGAATAAGGGAAGTAGAAAAGACAGATAAGAAATTATGTATCAGTAGGTGATAAGAGAGGCTACAAAAATGGGGCAGTGGCAATGACCCAGAGAGAGCCCACATCAGCAGCCAAAGGTCTGGGGAACTATCAGTGTATACAGTAGTGTACAGTAAAGCAAGAGATGCCCATTCTCACTACAGTAAATTTATTAAACAAATAATTCTTAGTATAATTTGACATCAGTCTTACTTCCCCAAATGTGTCTAAACATGTAACTTATTTTATGGGATCATTATTAATCACAGCAGCCAACGGCTGTCTGGCTATAAATTTACTATGATGCTTAAAAAATCTCTACATACTGGGATTCTTTTTTTTTTTTTTGTAATCAAAGAACTGAAAAGAAAAATAAATCTTGTGCTCTTTCATTAACTTGATCTTGATCTTGAAGAATTGGTTCACCAGTGATCCTTTCATCATATTTCAGCAGGTAGTAAGTCTTACAACACTTAAAATCTTTTAAAAAATCCCAAGCTAAAATCAGAAAGACTATTTTGCAATCAAATCTGGCACAATCTAACATAGTACATAACAGATAATACTGTCTCACCAACTTCCATTGCAGTTCTTTTTCTCTTAGACCTGGCATCTTTTGTGGAACGTAAGAATGTTTACGAGAGAGAAAATAGTCTGCAAAAATATTCTGAAAAGGAGTTAGCAAAAGTGCCTCTAGGGAGGGTAAAATAATACCTAATTGTATTTAAACATGCAGATGTATTTTTGCATAAAACTGTGCTGCCTCTTAATTCTTCTTGTAAAAAAACATGGGGATTTGGACATGTGTCAATAGAAGGAAATAATTCTTATTGCAGGGGTTATTTGTTTTGAGCAAACATTAGCCAGAAGGTATTTCTGAGGTCAATCATTGACTTCTAAAGACTTACAGGCTGTTAATTCTAATATGAAAGTCCACAGTCAGTAATTTTTATTACGAGAATACGTATAAAGACTAAACCCTCCATGTCTGAGAACTTGGGTAAGCACAATTCTGTCGTTGCTCATGTTTTTTCATGTGCTGAGTGCAGACTGCAATTCTGTCTTTAGCAGGGCTGCAGCAGGTAGTGCATGGGTGCCTACACTCCCCTATTTTTTTCACCCTTGCAATAGCATCAGGGAGTCAAAAAAGCAGTGAAAGAAGAAAGGCATGTATTAAGGAATTTGTTCTGCAGGATGCACTCAGGCTTCACCCCACGCTTAGCCATATAGATGAGACCTAACCCAGCGGATCTCTGTGCGCTGTATTTACAGGATTGCAAACTGAGAGCAGAATTGGGCCTGAGGAATCATTTTGCAGAATTGTGGAGTTTTTTTCTGTAGGAAGGCAAGATGATGCTATTAAGAGGTGGAACCTGTTAAGAGATCTGGGTTCATAATTAAAGATTTCTGATGTGATTCTTTCAAATGCGTTGTGAGCTCTCATTTTTTTGCTGTTGATACTAAGGACGGTAAGAGGAATCCTCATCTTCTTCAGCCGATTTTTCCATAACTGAGGTGGCACTACTGAATGTCATAGGAACAGCTATGAGGAACCAGAACGATGTACTTTGGCTGAAGACCAAATAGGAAGATAGGCAGACACACAGGCAGATACCTGAACTGAAAAACTGAAAAGAATTTAAAAGTAACCTTAGAATACTAGATCAATCGTTGAGCTCCAGTGTGACCTCTCAGTGCAGAATTATGCCTTAGTGAGCTTTGTACACAGCTTTAGTAGAGGTCTCTTAAGATGTATTTTTCAGCCAGCTGCATCAGACACTGACTGTTTATTTTCTAATTATTTAATTCTACACTTCAGTTCACAACTAGGAGTAGTTTGTTCTTCTTCCAAGTACTCTCCTTTTGACTTAATGATGTTTCCAAAGCAGCCGCCTTCAATACCGAGCCTCGTGTCATGCCCAAGAGGTTTGGGTTTCGTTTCTATCTCATGTGCTCAGCGTGGAGTCAAAGGACAGCAAGAAAAGCCGATCTAAAATCAAGGGCAAGTAGCACTTTCTACAGTGAGGAGGCTGTGAGCCGGGATGATCCTCGCCACACCTACGTTTCATGCCATTCAATTAAAACACGTAATTTATGACCAGACAGGGTACCACTGCCACTTTTTGGCCACGGCCATACAGATACCTCGGTACATAGGCAGGCTTCAACATCTGAACGGGAGGAACACAGCCAATTTCCTCCCGTTCAGGGGCGATTCCGGCTGTGGGTTGACCCCAAGCAGGCCCCGCCCCGGCGCCCGCGTCGCCCCCCGGGCCGAGGAGCAGCGGCCCCCGATCGCACCGGTGTCGGGGTCGTGTGGGGGCCATGTCGCGACACAGGCGGGTCCCGCGGCGGCAGCCCAGCGGAGCCACGGGGGGCTCGGCTGCCGCCGCCGCGGTGCGCGCTCGGGCCGAGGCCCTCACGGAGGTCGGCGTGGACGAGGAGGTGGAGATGGCGGTGCAGCTCGCCCTGGAGCGGTTCCGGAGTGGGGACGAGGCGGGTGCGCGGCACAGCCCGGCCCGGGGGGAGCCTGCGGGTGTTGGGAGGGCGCTGGCGGGTCAGGGAGAAGATCCTGCCCCTCTGCCCGGCCCTAGTGAGGCTCAGCTGGGGCGCTGTGTCCACCTCTGGGCTCCTCAGCACAGAGACCGGGACTGGAGGGGGTCCAGCAGAGACAGGTGAGGTGAGGTGA
>VWYE01011780.1:483994-613632 GCA_013398995.1 Alaudala cheleensis | reverse complement strand
CAGTATTTCTAGCAGAACATTTATCCTCAGTAAGATGAGTCATCCTGCTGTTTGCTTTTCTCTGGGTTTGCTTGGGGTTTTTTCTATTTTTTGGGAGGAAAGTGTTCTTATTTATGCTGAATTCAAACTCGAAGGAAAGGCTTACCCTCCACTCCCAATTATCATATTGGAAAGAGAGTAAAATAATGACATTATGACGTGGAAGAAACTCAGGGGATTAACTGATAAAATAACATTAACATTGGAAATAATAAAACAAATTAAAAAGTGTTTTTCTCTAGGTTATTATGGTGAGAAAAACTTAGAGGGTATTGGAAATCTAGGCCTGCACCTGTATGCTAATTTTTAAAATCTCAGTTGACCACAGAACTTGCATTACTCTTAAGATGTCAACACTATGCAAATAAAGGTACACAGAAAGAGATTGTGTCCTAGACTCATTAGATTTTTTATGGACTTTTGTGGGGTGGAGCATTCTAAATAGAACATATTCCATGTCTGCTCTTTCCTATGTGGAGATAATAAGACTAGAAATTTCAGGTTGCTGTTTTCAAAAGCAGTAACTGATTATAGTAATACTGATCATCATTATCATCATCATCACTGGTTTACTGTTAATAGTTTTTTTCAGTAGCATTACTAAAAAAAAAAAATTATGTTTGTTCCCAGTAGGAAGGAACTGTGGAGCAGTGGGACACTCTACAGATGAGAGCCCTGAGGGCAGAGGAACAATGAGCACCAATTCTCAACCTGGAAAACAAAGTAATGGGCCTAACTGATGCTTAGAGACTTTTCTTCACTTTACAAACAACTCAAAAGCGCTGTACAATTTTTGTGATTAAAAAAAAAAAAAGTACATTAATGAGGTCAACAAGAGTTTTAAAATTAATGTATTTCTGCAATGGTGAAAAAAATAGCCATTTAAAGCCTAATGGTAACAAGAATTCCTCCACATTAGGTACTTGTTATCATATCTTTTACAGAGCTTTCTGATCTTAGATTTATTTCACTATTGTATAAAATTGAGAAATGTAGGGAATGTTTTACTGGTTTCCAAACTTTAACAGTTATAATTATTCTTTCTTTCTTTCTCTTTAAGATTGGGTCTATTTTCCTTGCAAACATTTATCTTCCTGTTTGTTCTCTGTCTTTTGTTTAGAAATTGCAGTTTATTATTCTCTTTCTGAGAATACAAGAAGCATCATATACAGACAGCAGAAGCTTTACTGAAATCAAGGTGATGTATAGAAATATAAAATGTGAGCAATGGACAGAACGATGACAAAGTGCCCTGTAAATCTGTATGGAATATCTGCCACAGACCTGGGAAACAGCCAAAGCCATAAGACATATATCTTCTCTTGTAGCTTGATTAAAACGCTGATGGCAAAAATCTGCTCTCATAGCTGAACAATGATTTCCTTTATGTTGGTGTTGTGTGCTCATTGCAGAATGAGCACACAGACCCTTTCACGCAATGGTGACCCTCACTTTAGGGGGTGCACATCCGACTCTTGGTTCTGTGAGGGTTCTGATGGCTTTGTTTGTGAGGGAGAAGATGACATGTTCATCTGTACAATAACCATTGCTCCTTGGAAGAACACACATACACAAACCCAAGCTTCCCCTCCTTCCCCTCTCCCTGAAGTGAAATACTCCGCTTTTGTTTCCTCTGGTTCTGGGGGTTTTTTCCCAATGTACTGGGTGTGCCAGATGTCTGATGAGCAGGGTGTGCTGCATGCAATTCCTGCTCACACACGATGGAAGGGATGTTCAGAGACATGCTCTGGTATCTGTGGTACTGTAACAGAGTCAATCCCCTATGGTTTAATGCTGAAAAACTTGTTTATATCTGTGGGCCTTAATTTCCCTTCCTGCAGCATAAATGTAATAATACAGGCCATTTTTCACGAATGGTTTTATAAGAGCTCATCTATTTCCAGGTTAATAATCCCTTGCTGTAAAGGATAAATATCCTAAGTGCTCTGACATCTCCTGACTCTGACTGCCTTGAAGTTGGCTGTGCCATTCAATGAGTATGATTCAATTTTCTTTTTAATTATTAACTTAAAAAACACTGGGAAATAATTGTTGACCCTTGGGATTAGTTTCATTCTTTTATAGCCAAATCCTTCAATTTTAAGCATGAAAAAAGTCCTTCCTCAAACTTGTCTATTTGAGTGAGAGTCTGAGGATCTGTTCTCCAGCCCTTTGAAACAGTTAATCTGACTTGGCACTCAGCTTTGTCTTTTTACCTTTGTCTTAGCTGAGAGCTCAGTTGCAAGCAAAGCCTTTCTTGCACCATCTGACTTCCTCAGTTGAGGAAAGCAGTCAAATCTGCCCTACTGAAAGCAGCATGATATCCTTTAGAGATTACAAACAGTATCATCTTACTGATGTTTAGCTTTTCTCTTTTTCATGTATGAAAGTGGCAACAAGAGCCAATGCATTCAAGAGATAGGAAAGGATTTTTCATAAGGGATTATAGAGTTGTTTTGCTGCTCACATCTCTTGTTTTTGCATAATAATCTCCATAACAAACTGTGCTTGATTCTGCTCCCGTTGATATCAGTGACAAAACTCCCACAGATTTTAGTTGGAACAGCATCAAAACCTATTTTATTGATGGTTTGAAAGAAAAATGATATTTTCTCCTAAGTTTCGTGTATAATTTCTTGTCCCCTTTCTTTCACTATTTTTTGTCTAGAGGCATGGAGACCTTGTAGGAGCTTATTTTATAATGTTCCTGTGACTGTCACAGCAGCAAATTTCAACGCCAAAGTCCCAAGGACTTTATTGTTTCAACTCACAAACCTTTCCCAGTAAATTTCTAAACTAAAAATTTAACTGAAGGCATAGAACAGATGATGAGGAATGGCATGAAGAAAGAATAGTCTGAATCTCTTCATGTGTTTTCTACTCCTCCATTGACTGTTTGAGCATCCTTTGGTCTTCAGAAATGGTTAAATCATTTCCTGTTGGAAAATATGCCAGGATATGGCACCACTCAAACCTCCCTCTTTCCTAAATATCAAACTGATTGTCTTACTGTCACTTTTTGTTGTTGTTGATCATGGTTCCTGCAGGGAATCTAGCCTCAATTATTAGTACCACAACAACAGCTCTAAATACTCCCTCATAGCAAAAGCCACTAACCTGTAATTCACACCTGCAAGGCAGGCAGTATGCATAAAATCTCTGCACACATTGCTGTGCTGGCTCTACTTCAGAAACTCTCATGTGGCTTAAATATATACACAATACGAGGGAGATACAGTAGCTTCATGCTTTCTCTGCAGAAAGAATTCCATGGGAACATCAGACTATTAAATCTTAAACAAGCAAGATCCTTATTATGGAATGAGCCCATTGGCTGAACAAGGTGTGATTTCTCTGTCCTTTTTTTTTTCTGTATATAGAAAAATTCTTGTCATAACTTTAGTATAAGGAGAATAGGGTTTTCTCACTAGTATGAATTATGTTAATGAGAAAAATTAGTTGCTTTTTCTAAAAGTGTGAGTTTTCTCACTAACATAACATGTGCCTTTATTTTACAGGAGAGCAGTAGAAAGTGAGCAGTAATGACAGTCATTCTCTGAGCAGTATTTGAAGAAGAATGGTTTCTAAATGTATGTTTCAATGTTTTTAAGATGGAAGTACCTTTTTAAATCTCAGGTTGATCTGGTATAATTCACATAATATAATCCATATTGCTGTAGCCTAATTTAATTTTAAATTAGATCAACTATATAGACAATCTTTACAAAGGTGTTCATGCAGAAAGTCAATGACAAACCACTGCTCCAGAAAATATTTATTCTGCAGATAAGCCATTTGATACAGGCAAGTGACCATGGAGTGACTGAGTAGGTGCAGAAAGCTACCTCTGCAGTCACAGGACCTGCAGACATCATTATATTGAGCCTGCTGCAAGATGAAAAGTGTTTGCTTAGCTCTTGGAAAAAGTGGTGTAAGGTCATGCATTTAAGCTGCAGTCAGGGTAGCAGGGAGACTGAGAGATGCACATAGTGTCTGGTATTGTGATTTGACTGAAGATGAGCTCAGCCCTAGTAACAATTGCTAGAGATTGTGTGGCCATCACTCTGACATCTGCAGTGCTACTGCATTTTGTGTATTTGCCTTCATTTTTCCTCTGAACTGAACAGAACTGTAAGGGGCCAACGGCTCAGAAGATGCCCTCTGAAAGAAAGTATACAGAATTTAAATTGGTTTATTCTGGACTTCCCAGCAAAGAAGTATTTGCTGGGGAATTCTGTAACTACTCCTTTTTGCCAATTGCCTAAATAAGACTTGAAGTTTACATAGCTGGTGCCTTGCATGCTTGCAGACATGTGGGGAAAATTTTGCTACTGCTAGTTTTACTGACATGTGCAGATATAAGTTAAAACATTAATGAGATGTTTTCTCCATTTTCCAGAAAAAAAGAGTCCTCCTTTTTTTTTGTCTTCTGTTTTTCTTTATTTCAACACTAACTTTCGCACAACAGATCAAAAGAAATTCTCTCTACCTCATAGTCTGAGAACTGTAGCAGCTAGGCTGAAAGGCTCAGCAAAACAAAAGCACAACAGACTGGCATTTAGCAAGAGATTTCAAATTATAGGGACAATTGCCAGCAGCTAATCTTTTATTTAGTTAGAGCTGGCTTCCACCCCAGCTGGTTACCAAACCATGTCCAATGATGTGCCAGGGAGATTTGAGGTCTGTCAACAGTAGTCTTGTTTCATGGTTGACCATGCAAGAATTAGAACAAAATTCTGTGAAGAAAGGTATTCATATAAAATGCAAGTAGTCAAAGCAAAAGGAGATGCATTACCTTACAGAAGGGATATTGACAAAAGGTAAGTTTTAGCCTCATGACACTAGTTTCCTAAAGGGCCCCGTATGTCCAGAGCATAGAAATTGGCTACAAATGTAGATGATTTGGAGCAGTTAAATTATTCTTTGATATCTGTCCTCCTGAAACATTGCCACCTATTGCATTCATTCCATCCTGCCTCATTATGGCTTCCTTATTCTGTGCCAGGGAATGATCTGTGATGTTTCTCACGCTGTGATGGTCTGCTTTGTGCACAAAGTGAGCACAGCCCAGGCCATGCAGAGCTCAGCTGATGAAGGGAAATGGAGAAGGTGGGGACACATTAAGAGAAACCCACAGAGTCATTTTTCTATGGTGAAGGAGGAGTTGTGAGGGAAGGAAAAGGTGGATTTCTCTGTTCACACATCTTATTAACAAGGCAGCAGAATTGTGGAAAGAATTTAGGGTCTGTTTGTGCTTTACAGTCCAGTAATGTTGAAAGACAGCCAAGTTAGTCATGGAGCTAAAAGCAGGAGTAAAAACAGAGCTGTGCTGTGCCCAGAATAAATTGAACTGTTAAGACAATAACGAGCCCTGGTGGAACTTGATGGTAATGTAGCTATGGTACCCCCAGGCCAGAGCTAGTATTTCACTGAACATACTCTTATTAATCTCTAGGAGATCCTTAAATGTGGAGTTTGCTCAATGAACTGGAATAATTAGGAGGATAGATAAGAAGAAAATTAATCTCTTTTGCTGTACAAAACAGAATGAATAATGACTGGCAGATGCAGTATTAAAGTTCACCTTAAAATTTTTCAGATGTGCCCAACTCTAGCCAGCCATGCAGCAGATCCTGTTTCTCAGAGTGCTCCCTGATACCTCCATACTGGTCCTCCTGATGAGGTTCCCAAATTCATATTTCTTAGATTTGAGGTCATTTAATCCTTTGGGATCACTATTATGGGAGGGCATCCAGTATCATTTAGGTGAGGTGAGCTGGAGAGTTGGAAATAGAGGACCTTAAATGGAATAAATTGCAGGTGGTGAAAGGGTGTTTAAAACCAGCCTGGTGCTAAAGTTGCAAAACAATTGTGTGAATAGTGGGATGGGCAATTACAAGCCTTAAAATAGTAGGATATTGGAAGACCACAAAACATTGAATAATTCTGGTCAGATTTTATCTTGGTTTAAATTTCACTGGTAAAATTATAGGCAAGGTCAGGCTTTTGCATCAGGATGTTGAGTTGGACTCAGTGATACTGATGGGTCCTTTTCCAGCTCAGCATGTTCTATGATTCTATGAAAATGGGTAATCATGCAATGAAGATTTGCCTTAGAATTTGGGACGGACTTTGTGTGGATGTAGAGTTATAATTTATACTAGGATTTATCTATCTCTGCAGATACATGCCACCCTTGTAATTATTTGTTTACTTCAAAGCCCCATTAAATTAACAGTTTTTATGATTTATCTCCTATGTATAAACTGCTGGAAATCTGAAGGAAATTAGTTTGCAAACCTAGACAAACTGAAAGTAATCAAATTATCCAAAAATATGTTTTATAATTAGAAGTAAATTTCTACCTGATAAGAAAAATTCATTCTTCATCTGTCACCAACATAAGAAACACACAGAGTAACTCTATTGCTGAAAGACTTGGAGAGTTGGTGACACTGTTTCTCCCTCTAAAGGGAAGTGTGAAAGGGCTGCTTGACTTACCAGAGAGGAAGCAAAGTGCTTTTAAAAAACTTCTTGATACCCAAAAATCTTTCTTCTTTTACAAGCAGATCAAGTCCTGAGTCTACTATATGGCTATGTGGCAACATTTGTGAAATGTTTTTTAGGGTCAGAGGAATCTCATGCTCACACATTTGAGGACTGTGTGATGTTCTATGATACTGTCTGTGAGGACACAGTTGTCAGAGAAAACCCAGACCCTGGCAAAAGAAATTGTTGAGGTACCCTGGTCACCCACAGCACGAGTGGCATAATTCCATTTTGTGCATGTGCCAGCTGTGCACCTCAGCTGTAACATTCTGCCCACAGGAAAGGCTGAGCGGTTCTGGTGGAATCAAGTGATTCCCCAATATCTAAAACTCCTTGAGATCTCAGGAGTCAAGTCCTCAGCTGATGTAATGAAGGATTGCTCCATTAGTGTGTCTGGAGCTCTTGTTCCCCAAGAGAGCTTTGGTTTTTTCTGACAGCAATGGAAAGACTTTTATTTTTTAAAATGGATGGCTGTTCTGTGTAAACTCTGAATTTTATTTGTAACTTAAGGTATGGCTCACCTCTAAAATCACCTCTGGAGAGTATAATTGGAGTTCCTTCTGCTGAAGCATTTGCCTTAGCTATATTTTCTCCTGCTGCTCAGATTGGTGATGTATTTCACTGTGAAAGTCTTGTAGTCGCTAATTCCCTTCTCAGGTGGCCATCCTTATTGGGAAAGCAACCTGTAAAGCACACAGGAACACTCAGAACTTATTTGAAACCTTCACTGGAGACTGTACACATCAAGTTAACATTGAAAGGACATACATATTTGATGAGACAGGCTTTTGCATAAGCAGAATGAATGAGATTTTTCAGAAGCAATGAACATCTGGAGCCAGATAAAAATGCTGTGATTTTAAGTTTTGTTAAACTGTGATGTCTGAACAAAATACACAGTAGTTATCAAAAAAATTATCTGGAACCTTTTTGACCATAAAATGGCATGGGACCCCAGTTTTTTATTATAAACATTTAGTCATTAGAATTTTTCAGCAAGTTTTGTTTATTGTATTCCATTATGCTCTAAGACAATGTTCAACTTCTTTTTCTTCTCCCCAGCTAATATCTATAACATCTTGGTTTACATCAAGCTTATAAAATAACTATGTAGCAGACACCTCAAGAGCAATGGATGAGGAGTACTTTGATTCAAGATCATCTGCAATGGGGAATAATGAATTAAATTGGCATAGAAGAAAAAAACACATTAAAATAAAGTGACATTCTTATACATTTTTTCTAGTTCATTTCTAGAAAAATGGAAGTAAAATTGGGAGGTGTTTTTCATGCCTCTAATAAGCCTTGGAAAGTATCCCTAGAGTCCTGCCAAAGGGTAGGAAAACACTGACATTTTCTATCCTGATTAATGATCATTTCTTCCGCATCCCTTTCTGACTCCAACAGCTGTCCACAGGGATAAGGCTATTGAAAAGGAATTGGGATTTCAGTTTATGGGGTTTTCTGTTTGACAGCTATCAGAATGTGAACAGGAATAGGAAGGAGGAATGAGCTAAAGCAAGATTTGAGGTGATACCTCAAATGTAGCACTGGTGTTTGTCTGTTGTGTTGTGTTATTACTGGTGAACAAAACAGTTTCATCAGCTGGAAGGACAGCTTGAAGATATGACCAGAATCTTCAGGTCCAGCTGGAACTAGCTTGGAAACAGTAAGGAACTGTTTTTTCCCTTTACCTTTCTGTGATAGCTGGGAATAAACATAAATCCAAAATATTCAATACAGTCAAGTAGGCTTTGGCTGTCAGTAATGTCACATGTGATACCAGTAGGAGAAAGACACAAGAAAAACACATTCTTCTGCTTCCCACAGCCATAGCTTGGATATAGGACTGAAGGTTCTCCTGGGGCTTTTTCATTCACTGAAATAAATCAGAGTCATCAAAACTGAAGACAGAGGAATTGAAAAGTGATACAGTAAGAGACATTTTCTGAAATAAGATGCCTCTTAATTGCTAAATAAGTTCTTTGCTAAATGAAGTTCATGGCTAAATTCTCTCTGAAAGAAATGTCCTTCTTCTGATAAGATAAAAAGAAGTTGGTCAGCACTTCAGAATAACAATTCAATTTATTATTATTGCTATTATTATTATTATTATTACTATATATACATTTTAAACCCTAAAGATTAAATTTTCAAAATCCTAACCCTTGCCAACATTTTTAAAAATTCCAAAATATGCAGGCAAAGTATTTAGCTTTTTTTTACAACAGTGCTACTTATTATGCCTAGGTTTTCAGGAAATATCATTCTACATCATTTTAGTAACTTCTCTGTTTTTTCCCTCAACATTAGAAATTTTAACGATTTTAACTTCTACTCATATTGCTTTATGATTTTTCCCTCTTCAGTTTGGCACGTATGGCATTTCACTTCTCTGATTGACTGTTTACACTCCTGTGTTTTCTGCACTTTTTGGATTAAACTACCCAATTCTTTCAATTGGATTTAACTGAGACTTTTCCTGACTTTAGCAGAGGGGCAGCTCCTTTCTAAGATATACATTAGAAAACATGATGGATGTGGATTTCCACTGCCTGCAGCTTAATCCTCTATCTTCTTCAGTGTAATAGCAGTAGATTGTATTTTATCAATGGTATTTTAGGCAAATTTTAAGTTCATTTTACGAAGTTATGAAGTCTTTAAAAAGGATTTTCATGTGGGTTTATAAGTGAAATACAAACAGATCAACCTCAAATCTTGATGTGAATCTGGTGCTTCACCCCTCTGCATTGAAAATCCATTATTCATCACTATTTAAAAATTCTCTTTTTTCAGAAGCAATCATGACTTGTAGGGCACATGTCTCATTGACCTTCAAGGTGCCACAAGCAAGAGTAGTTCTCACTGTTTCTGCACTCTGGGCAAAGAATTTCCCACAGTAAATTGAGAGCTACAATGAGCAGTTAGTATTTTGTGTCTAATTCACTTTAGAACAGTTGTCCTTCTGGTCCTGCCAGCTGTCTGCAGTTTATTCAAAAGTTAAGTCCGCCTCAGTCTTCTAAAACTCAGAGCTTTTTAAAAAAAGAAGTAAAGATTCCTCAGTAGTATTATTTATTAAGTATTTTTGACCGCTAGACCCTTTTTAATATGGCACTACAAGAAGGTGGTTAAAATATGCAGATCTGCTCCAGACAATGCATTGTGACAGTGAGAAACTAGATGCTTGAGACAGAAATCTTTGCTTGAAATTCTGTGGTCTGTATAGAGCAGGATGTCAGACTGGTTGTTTATTAAGAACTTTTGGGATTACTTATTGTATGAACAATGCAATATTCACTGACCCAAGTATCAGCAGTAGGAGTGATCTCCTTATACCCAGAAAACAAAAGGCTGTATTATTTTATCATAGTTGTTAATTCTAAATGAACTTTATGCAAAAGAAATAAAATATTTTATTATGAAAATTCTACTTTTGATCCATTTTTATGTGCTGTGTAAACATCAGCTAAACTTACCAATGCAAGAGAGGATAAAAATTGCATAGGAACAGTGTTGACTCTGCCATAAGAATCATAATCCCAGTATGATATAAAGAATCTCTCCACTTTATTCTTCCATCTTGCACTGGTAATGTCATGCACCATAAATCAGACTTACTGGTTTATGAATTAACAGGCCTGCAAGTATACTCTGACAGGACAATTAAATGGTCTGGAGAAAATTGTTTTCAGCCCTACACTAACAGAGAAGGAGAACACAAAGAATTCTGTGAAGAACTTCTGGTGGACTCAAAGCACTTTACATCAGTACCTAATATTATTTCTGCAGCTAGTGATGTAGACTATCACTTTTTGCTTGTAGAGATATGAATCTTGTTTGAAATGCCCTGAATATGTGGAGTTAGTCACATGGTAGGCTCAGAGCTAGGACACAGAACTGCCATATCTGAAGTGAGACAGCTCTCATGTCAGGTTTCAGCTTAGTTATGCATGCCACATTTGTACTTTCTGGATTTCCTGTGGTTACTAATAAATAGAATCACTGATCTAGGCAGTACCCTTTACCCTCAATTTCCCTTTCCACTAAGCATCTATTTCCAGGAATTTGCTTTTGCCATTATTGCTCAGATTTTGAATAGTATTATGGTGACAAAAGCAATCAAAGCCATGGAGAGAGCTAAGAAAATTATTTAAATCATGTTTGACTTAATGGATTTCAACAAAGATCCTGCTGAAACTGGGCTGTGAAACTGGGCACGGTACTAGGAAATGTGAAAGGCTTTAAATTGCCATGCTGTGTTATAAAAAACAAACTGGTTACTGACTCCCCCTCAAACTGTGTCACCCAAAACATGGAGGCCCTAACCATGCATAGCAGTCCCATGATGAAAAATGCTAACAAAAAACCCCAAAACCATTAATAAAGGTAAATATTAAAAGTTAGCAGCATAAAATGATGGAAAGGGCGAAATGGGAGCCACATCACTGCCTTACTGTTGACAGCTCCACTGACTATGCATTTATAGAATCATACACGGGTTTAAGTAAGAAGGGACCTTTAAGATCATCTAGCTCCAACCCCCCTGCCATGAACAGGG
This sequence comes from Alaudala cheleensis, assembly GCA_013398995.1. Lineage (NCBI taxonomy): Eukaryota > Metazoa > Chordata > Aves > Passeriformes > Alaudidae > Alaudala > Alaudala cheleensis. Next base: position 602,486 of record VWYE01011780.1, on the reverse strand, counting down.
ACATCTTCCACTGGACCAGGTTGCTCAAAGACCCGTCCAGCTCAGCTTTGGACAATTCCAGGGACTGGGCATCCACAATTTCTCTGGGTAACCTGTTCCTTTGCCTCACCACGATCACAGTAAAGTACTTCTTCCTAATATCCAATCTACTCTCAGTTTGAAGCCATTACTCCTCGTCCCATCACTGCATGACATTGTAAAAAGTCCTTCTCCAGCCCTCTCAAAACCACCCTTTAGGTGCTGGAAGGTGCTGCAACTGCTTGTACATGGATGCCTCAGCTGACATCTCCAGACATCTCCATTGATCTTTATTGACTTCAGCCACAGAGGAAACCCTGTGGTTATTTATCTATGGACAAAATTTAAGTCAGATGCAAATGATCACCAAGAGAAGGTTTTTCAAAATTTCCAGTGTCCCTATTTTTCGAAATCTCTAGGTAGCTACTCTCACTAAAAGTCAAAGATGTTCTGTTTCACTTAATTGTTTAACCATTTCACTGGTTAAAATGGAAGCCTCCATTTTGAGGCTTCTACTCAGAGCAAAGCTCCCTGGTAATTAAATCCTCACTGAAGCACATTAATTGATGTACCTATGTTTCTCTTATGCTGTCTATGTCCCTGTGGCCTCTGCTCTGGCTTCCAGCCAGCTGCCCTTCTCGGGCTCAGGGCACACACTCAATTTGTCCCAGAGGCTCCCTGGCAAGAACACAGGCTCCTTTGCCACTCAGTGCCACAAAAATATGAGGAGGAAGGTCTTTCTGGGACAGTCTGACTTTTTTCCCATCCTCCCCATCCCACCACCATTCTGCCTCCTAAACTGCTGAAAATGGTCACCCTCCAGCTGAGTGATCCTAAAAAATTTCCTGTCCAGTTGCAATTACAAAGATGGACGTTTAAGTCCACTATCTTTTGTATTTTATGAGAGGGAAAGAAAGATCTATGCCCCCAACAAACTTGAGCTCTGACTGGAAAAGACATTGAAAAAATATTACAGATCTGCAGTGTTACTTCATAAGTCAGACAAAAATGTGGTATAATAAATACCTGCTCTCATCCTCCTTCACTGAAGCTGTTTCTCATTTTGATTGGTGATTTAAAAAAGCTCATTTCTTAGTTTTCTATTTTACCTCTAGGAAGGTTTTCCATTATGCAGTTCCTATAAATATGTGAAAACAGAGATCACAATAAACCAATACATTTACTGAGACTAGAACATTCTTTCTTCTCAAATGAAATTATGTTGGTGCTATAAACAGCTGAAAATATTTTACTGAGGTATCAACAGCCTCAGGATCTGTATTAATAACAGGCTTGTTGGAGTGTGAAATGTCTCATGGCTTTTCTCCAGGGTGTTTAAACAAATACACTGCTAGGAATAAGAGAATTATTTTACTTTTACTCTCACTTTGAGACTTTCAAATTTTCACTGACTTTACATATATCTGTGCTGCTATGCAGCTATGTAAATGAGAGAAGCATCAAGCCAGAGTCCACCCATAGGAGCAGGTCTGAAAGATGAACTGGGAGTATTGTTATTGAAGGGAGGATTAGTCAATTTATTACACAATTATTACACAAAAACTGCATCTTAGCCATAAGACTTCTCCCTTCTTTTTTTGCACTTATGTAAACTTAGTTTCTTCAACCTGACATTTAACAATTCTAGATAAATTAAAATAAGCAAAAAGCAAACCAGAAGAAAACAAGCAAGTCAAAATTGATGTAGATCTTTCCTTGTGTTCTGAGCTTGGTAGCAGCCATTGATGCATTGCTCCAAAAGTAGATTGCTTTCGTGAGTTGTTTTAATTCAGGGAGGGGAAATAGACCCCAATATCTATATTGTATACAAATTAGAGGGTATAAGATAATCAGACAGCTTTGAAAAGGATTGTGTGGTTCAAAAGATTAATATGAGTAAAGGGAAATAAATTGCTTAAGCCATGAAATATTAAAAAATCAATCCATCAAAAGTTCAGATAGAATCCCCAAAAGTGACACATACCAACTCTCTAAACCTAATTCAGAATCTTTATTGGAAGCCTTAACTACTTATTTTGGTATACACTAACTGTGCTTCTGAGCTGACCAGAGATTGTTGTACAGCCAAATGAAAGTAGGGCTGCTGGGCACTCAATGCCATTGGGAACCAAAGTTACCTAGCTGCCAAAATAGAGGAACATAAGTAGTAATGAAAATAACTTTGTTGTCTAGTTTAACCCCTTGCTCAAACTAGAGGGGGGAGTTCCAATCAGGACTCAGTTTTCTTCCACTTTTTCAAACAAGTGGCTCAGGGTTTTGCCACTGGCATTGCAATGTATTTGTTGTTTGCCATTTCTGCCCAGTCACTCTGTAAAACAATTAGTGCATTTGTGAAAAGAATGCTAGCTGTGTCTGTGAGAGTTAATCATTGATCTGGAAGTAGTCTTGGTAGGTGGAACTTGCTGGTGTCCATGCCTGCAGAAGGAAGCTGCTTAGAGGTGTTTATTGACAGATAACAGATGTGAAAGATTGCAGAAGAAGGATCTTGCATTTTGTGAAATTCAGGACTGTGTGGGAATCAGCATCCTGCCCTGTAACTTCCCAACCAAGAAAATACTCTCAGGACCAACAGTGCCCTCAGAAGCAGTGCACTGCTGCCAAGCTCTGTGAGCCAAAACCAACATCATACAAAAGAAGGAGTCATAACTGCATTTCCCTGCAAGAGCTGAAAATGCACTGGAAGACTAAAATGGGTGAAGGAGGAATGGTATCACTGAACACTTGAAAAGACTTGACAATAGTGGGAAAACGCTGAAAATTAATACTATCAGTATATCAAACCTATTAAGCTTTCAGCTTCACTTGGCATTTTCAATGACATTTCCTCAGCTAGAAGGTGAACTGTGTTGTAAATACTCTGGAGTCACAGATCATTTGAGCAGCTTCAGTCTGGGCAATGTTTGTTTGTGATTATTTTTACAAGAGTGCATGGAATGATTTAAAATTGAATACATGAAGCATACTTTTGATAATCACATGTTCTCTCCAGTCATGCTTGAATTTATATTCCCAATTATCTTTATCAGCAAACATTTCCAGATTGCTTCTGACTTATCTATTAAAATATACTTGGTGCTAATCAAAACTGTGCATAACCTACTAATCATGCTGTCAGCTGCCACTAGCTCCATGGAGATGACAAGATTATGGAATAAAAATCAAATTTAAATTGTGTGGTTATTTAACCTGGTGTTTGTTAGGCACATCACCCTGGAAGAGTTCCAAAGGCATGTAGATGTGGCACCTGGGGACATAGTTTAGTGGTACATATGGTGGGGCTGGGTTAGTGGCTGGCCTCAATGATCTTAGAGGCCGTTTCCAACCTTTATGATTCTATGACTCAATTCTATGTTTCCATTTTGCTCTAAAGGGCAGAGAAAAAGGATACACTTAGGGAGCTTGGACAGAGGTTACCAGATGCTCCAAAACTGTGATTGGGTTTCTAAATATTTGCACATGACAAAGTAAAGGCAAAGGCCCTTGCAAGACATGTTCCAGTGTGCCTTTTTAAAGTAGGACCTAATTTTAATTTCAATTTGCACTCAGTAAACAATTCTATGTCAATCTGAAAGCACCAAATGCAGGATTGTTTTATAGTGTAATAAGACAAAAAAATCACAAGTTTTTTTCACTTGAGAACATTTCCTACCATTATGAACTTGCTACTTTGTCTTACTGAATTATTTAACTGTTATTGACTCCCATGCTGGTAACACCCAGAGGCTTGGAGACATCTCAAGCAGTGTTTGAATACATGATCATGCACACTCTCCAAAACACAGTCTCACCTGAAATGTTCCAGTGTCGGTTAACAAGGCAAGAAATGTCTTGATTATTTTTATTCCTCTGAATAGAAATTAGGATCTGAAAAGATCAGGGTTGTTACAAGTCCGTAATTTGCTATGAACTGGCAGGCAGAAATTTCTTGTTTTCAGGGGGATTTATGTGAACACAGCACAGGCCAGCACGGAGCAGGGCTGCAAGGCCAGGTCCCAGTTTATGACTTAAAGGAACGCTGAGACTTGGCTCTGTGCACACAGGGAATGCCCAGCAATACAAGTGGATTAAAGGGACTGACAAAGACATGAGAGACATTCATAACAGGATCAGACAATCATAAAATAAGCTTAGTTGGAAGAGACCCTCAAGGATTACTGAGTCCATCTCCTGACCCTGTGTACAGCACCCCAAGAGTCACATCATGTGCTGAGAGAATTGTCCAAGCACTTGGATTCTGTCAGGTTGGTGCTGTGACCACTTCCCTGGGGAGCCTGTTCCAATGCCCAGCCATCCTCGGGGTGAAGAACATTTTTCTGATGTCCAGACTAACCCTCCCGTGATACAACTTCAGGCCATTTCCTTAGGTCCTGTCAGTGATCACTGGAGTGAAGAGATCAGTGCCTGCCCCTCCTCCTTGCCTTACAAGGACGTCGAAAACTGTGATGAGGTCTCCCCTCAGTCTCCTCCAGGCCAAACAGACAAAATTACTTCAGCCATACTGCTTCCCCTCAAGGTGATTTACCATCCTTTTGGCCCTCCTTTGCATTTTTCCCAGTATCTTAATGTCTATTTTATATTGTGGTGCCCAAAGCTGCACACAGGACTCAATTTTTCAGCATTGTATTTGGGTTGCTTTTTTTGTTGTTAGTTTTTTTTTTTCATTTAGCCATTCATGTCTCACTAGTTAAAATATCAAACTTCTGCAATAATTGCATAGGGTTTGTTGAAGACACGATATATTGGGTAAGTGATAGCTTTGAAAAAGTATTCATCAATCAGTAGGGAAACAACAGGGTGAAGAAGTGTAATAGAGTTTCTCCAAAAAACCTCATGCCTAGGTAGAGCTTGTGTCGGAATCAAAGATCAAATAACTTTTTCTTGTAACAATCACCAACTGCAGTGGAAGCACAGAGGAATTTGCTCCTTAGATCCATATTCCTAAAGGCTGTTTCACAATCACTGCTGATCTTTGGTGCACTCAAGCTCTGGTTTGCTGCTGTTCCTAGAGAGAACAGGAAACATGTTGAGGTAAGAACGTCCTTCAAACCAATTTATTGCCTCTTTAAAGGGTGAGAAGGTAGGATTCTATCAAGGGATAAAAATCCGACCCTCAGATATTAGCAACAGCCATATAAGAAACTACTCTTAAGTCTATAGTCATATAAATGTTAATCTCTCTACTCTTGCCTTTCTAGTGTTCTAGTAAATGAAGAGGGAGAACTTAAAATATCAGGTAGCTCCCTGAAAAGTATCTTACGTCTCTTCTCCACACATATAGGCAAATGTCTCCTGGCTCTTGTGGATACATCCTTATGCATTGTTAAGAAAACAGGGTTAAAAATACCAGATTTCTAGTTAGTTCTGTTTGTTTGCAACTATTTTGTTCAAGATACTAAAGTTTTGCAGAAGTGAGGCTACAACATTCACTTATTTGCATAAATTAAGTGTAAAGTTCAGCACAGTGTATACAGCTATTTTTAGGAAACAGATACATCAGATTTTTTTTTTTCCATAGAAAGGGCTAAAAATTCATGTCATATTCCTGAAAAAAACTGTGAATGACACTAAAAACAAAAAAAATCAGGAGAGAGACACAAACTTGGTGTGGATGGTGATGAGTAAGGGTAGAAAATACACATATCCATTTTCCAGAAGTGCAGTGCCATGCCCACAGCTGGTCATGGGAAGACAGTTGCACTAAAAATGTTCCATTACCTACATGTTGAACGTACACTAATAATATTGGCAGAAGATCTGAAAAGTCCATACAACTCTGAAGCTGACTAGAAGTGTGATACTTTAAAACCAATGAAAGTCATATTCTGTCTCCAAAGTATGGATATGAACCTCAGCAGGATCATTCCATCAGGCTTAAATTAAACCTAATCATAACATGTGTGAATTGGGAAGAGGCACTGGAGGAAGGGCAGCAATGGTGCTAAGTTATTAAAAAAGATATAGGTACACACATATTAAGGATTAACTTTACTTCTACCATCCTTCATATATTAAAGGCAAATAAATGCAAACACAGAGATACCAATGATATTTGCCATTCTACAAAGCTATTTTACAGATGTCTTTAATATAGAGTTTGAATTATATGAAAAGAGCAGAATAAATGATGTGTGCAGTGGCTTAGGATGAGCTTAAGAAAGCTGAGAAGTCTCCAAGTGAAGGTATCTCAGTACAGAAAAGAAAGAGGAATAAGAAAGGCAAAATAAGAGATTTGTTTAAAATCAGGGGAAAGAAGGCTGATGGTATCCTGGCTTGCATCAAGAACAGGTAGCCAGCAGGAGCAGGGCACTGACTTTCCCCCTGTACTTGGCACTGATTAGGTCACATCTCGAGTCCTGTGTCCAGTTCTGAGCCCCTGCACTGCAAGAAAGAGTCTGAGGTGCTGGAGCAGGTCCGGAGGAGGGCAGTGGAGCTGGGGAAGTATTGGAGTACAAGTCTTGTGAGGAGCGGCTGTGGGAACTGAGGGGGTTTAGCCTGGAGAAAAAAGGAGGCCCAGGGATGACCTTATCACTCTCCACATCTACCAAAAGGAGGTTGTAGCTATTTGGGGATGATTTCTCCTCACAGGCAACCAGTAACAGGACAAGAGGACATTCTTGCCTTCTGGAAGGCCCCTTTATCCAACCAACCTCCTGCCATCAAAGAAGTTTTCAACACTAACCTCCTCTTCTCCAATCATATTCGATGAGGACTCTTCTGTCCATTAATGGCCTGGACTTAGCACATTTTCTTCCCTGTTTTTTCCCCTACTTCCTTGGGATCTTTCCCTGCTCCTGGAATAAGGGTCTTCTTGCTGTCTCAAGGGTTTCCTCCCCACTCAACCGTTCCTCTGCTGCTTTACCATTGCTGCTGCTTTGTCCGTAGCTATTCCAATCTTTAACCCCCCCACTATTGGTCTGTTTGTTCCCAATTTTGGTCACTACTCAGGTCTTCCACTCACATTCATCTTTCTGTTTTTGAGCTTCATTTCTCTGCACCCATCTGCTCCTACCATAATTCCAGCTGCATTTGGAAAAAATTAGTTCCTAACAGGTGTGGCTGATTGCTATTGTAGAGAGAGTTTCATCATTATAATTTGCAAAACACTGGAGGGACTGTGGTTTTAGCAATGCTAGTAGGCAACCCCAGAGATTGCATAAGGTCCCAAAAATATTTAAGAAACCTTGGGAAGAATTTACAAAAAATCCAGTCCCTCAATTTCATTGCTATGCTCTCTGTGTAAGGTCCTCTTTCTGTGCTTATATTCTATTAATGTGTTGTTGACTGGAAAAAGAAGTGTGGTTTTCTTGATAATAAGGGAAGAAGGGAGAGCAACTAGACTGCTCTTTGAATCTTTTTGAGTCACAATGTTCTCATATGACTGTGTAAAAAATGGTGTTTCTCTGTGCTTCCATTCAGTATGAAATGAGCCAGGTGGTTTTCTTTGCTCACAGAATTGCTTTAAGGATAAATACATTGCAGGTTTTAAAGGGCTCTGTCACTACCTCAATGTGGCACTTTGAGTCCTGAAGAAACAAACACAATTTATTACTCTTATCCCCAATTTATTACTCTTATCCCCAAAGCCTAACAGTTTTCCAGTAGCATTAGGCAGAAATATTTTCAATAGCTTTGTTTAGCATATATTCCCTTTTCTTTCCTAGAGTAGAGGCCTTTACATATTCCTCATGCATAACTACAGAAATATGTTACAATATATGATGGGATGGAGAAGACCCAGGTTCCTGCAGCTCAGGGAAGGTCATTAGAGTGATTTAGATTTCCTTTGGCATTAAATAGCGCTTGTTTATTCCGTTAGTAAGAAGAACATTTTGTAAACATCATTCATATTCTGAATGAGTATACATGTCACACATTTGAGTCTCCTGATTTTCTTTCCTCTCAAAAAAAAAAAAAAATGAAGAGTGTGAAATCCAGAAAAATACCATGGGTGTCACTCACTCCAAGTCCTTGTATACTTTATATGAATATTAATTTTTGGAATTGCTGTTGGGACTTCATATGAATAAAGGGGCATCAGGGTGTTGATGGAGGTCAAATTTTGGTGACAACTTCTTGTAAATGTTACTTAGAGGATACTGGCCTTGGTCCAATACCTTAAGAGATTTCTCATTTGGCTTCACATTTTTATGAGATAGTCACATAGAAGCAGATCAATTTATGAACAGCTGGGTTTCACTTTGCCTCACTGCTGAAGGCTTAACACCCAACACATAATGTTTAAATCCTTGCTGTAACCTGTGATACTATGTATGTTTCCCCTTGAGGCAAAAATGGAGGGATTCCAGCTTTTCTCTAAATTAAGTTAATAAAAATTTTTATAATGATTTAATTCAGTGTGGGAGATTGCTATGAATTTCTACAGATGTGATTGCTAAAAATGCCAGGCACTCATCTGATGTACAGGAGTTGTTAGATATTGCAGTTGGTCAGAACCACTAACCATTTGCATAGGATATCTGACCAAAAAAAAAACCCCAGTGTGAACAAAGGACCCTCACATATCCACTTTTTACAGTGTAGAGATGTTGATAAGTGCAGATGAATTCTTTTTTAAAACTAAGAAAAATGAAAGATGACAAGGTCGATACTTCTCAGAACTCTAAGGTAGATTGTGTTTATGCCATTTTTCTCTAATGAGCATGTGAAAGACAACTAGCAAACTAAAATTTTTTTCCTAAATCAGTTCCTTTTTCATCACACAAACATTGCTTGTTTTTCAGATGGACTGATAAAATAAAAAAGAATTGATTGTTCTTGATAGAAATCAATCAGTATAGCATGTGCAAGGACTTTGAAGTGCATTCCACACAGAAAATACGTCATACTTTGAATCTGCCAGCCTTGAGAATATGTCCTTAATTTCTAGCCAGACATTTAAACACAGTGGATAAAAATAGGTGTTTAGGTAACCTGGAAAATTAGCTTTGTAGAGAGCAACTCTAAGCCATTTATAATCACAGAAAATAAAGACAGTAACAACTTCCCCAAAGACATTGTAGATGCTGCAGACATACGGTACTTTGTGCATTAATTATTGTATTTCCCATTGCAAATCCCCTGTAACTTTTTGGGAAGCTTTCCCTACAGCCTGCCAGCTGCCCCATAGCATCAGAAGAGGCTGCAGTGTCTGTGGTGTGGAAGACACGGTGTTGGTCAGGGCTCTGCTGAGAAAAGGAAATCTTTTGGAACATACATGGAGTCTGAAGCCAGAGAATTTTGGCTGGTGGGGTTTTCCCTGGACATGCAATTTACTATCTCAATCTGTTGAAAACTCACAATAGGAAGGTGTAATTGCATCATTTGGAAGTACTCTTTATGAGGAAAGGCATGTCTTCATAACAGCTTAGCTCAGAGTTGTCCAGTTCATACAGATTTGAGTATCTACAGTTACATAGTATAAATTACACTGAAAAATGGGGGAGATATGTCTTTCTGCCTTTCTCACCTATTTGTTTAATTTGAAGTCAAGTTTAGGGGCAGAAATGTTATGTTTCAGGCTTTATGCCCTTTAATTTTTTGCGTAGCTCCTGGCAGAAACTGCTACATCTGGACACCCCTCTGCTGCTCCCCCATCTGCCCTTTGCTGCCTTTGATGGGACTCAGGCACCCAGTCGGGGCAGCAGCTGAAAGGTGGGCAGGACAGGTAAAAGGGATTGGTTTGAAAAAGGCTTAGCTGGGGGGGGAAAGCAAATCTTCCAGTTTCCACTGCCTGAAAAGCCTGTGCTGCTACCTCAGCTCTCCTGGGCACACCAGCACCACAGCAAAGAGCACATCACGGTTACAGCATGCTGCTGTCCTGCCTGACAGCCATGCACACAAAGCATAATACTCCTGGAAACCCTGCTGCTATCACAGTCAAGATCAGACACCCCTCATGCACACCTCTCCAACCCCCCTACCCACGAACTTACCCCAGCAGCCCTGGCCTCCCTCTCTGATGTACTCAGAACAGGCAAAGTTTGTGTTGATCTGTGTCTTTCCATAGTGTTGTTTGTGGAAGGGCAGAGTAACCATAAAGGGAAATTAATTGGCATGTGAAATCATTTGAAAAATGCAAATTAGCCCATCAAATAATTTGAAATGCCATGCATGGTGCAGCACAAAATTTGGCAGTGAGAAGGAGTGATTATCACAGGTAGACAAGCCAGCAGATGGCTGAGTGCTCTGAAAGAGTGGCTGTGAGAAAAGGATGTTCATAGCTCCTGGACTGCCTCTTTCCATGTTAATAAACAACTATGAATACAGTAATAAAAATGTCAATCAGCTTTTTGTTGTACTGGGGCATTAACATAACACTGATATCTGCATAACCACAGTACTGCCATGTACTTATCTCTGCAGGGTCGAGTTAAACTTTAATATTTCCAAAGCTGTAAATGGGAGCTAGTAAAGGGAGGTGTGGTTTCAGTGGGAGAGTAATGATGCCCAGTAATGATTTCCACATTTGCTATTCCTTGGTGAGGAATGAATTAGAAAACATTTTAACTGTAAATAATATTACTCTTCCTAAGGGAATGGATGGTGCCTATGTAGAAATGTGTACAGTGTCTGGCTAGAGAGCTGTGGTATTCCTAAAGTGCAGGAAAAGGAGCTAAAACCAGATGGGACCAACCTCAGAAAAGAAACTGGGGCATGAAGCAGGTGGCAGATGAAACTGCCTCTGTAAGAAAGTCCAGATGGTCAGAGCTGCAAATATGCTGTTCTGGGGAGGCTGGACCTTCATGCCAGGACCCCTGGCACCTGCATTTCATCTTGCAGTCTGCCTGAATTCAGCCTGGGCTCCGACTGCCCACAAAACCCCCTGGTCCCCTTCTGTCCCTCCCACAAGCCTGCACCAAGAGGATGGGGAGACCTTCAAAAGACAGTCATGGGTCCTTGTGACTGCTTGAAGTAACCTCAGAAAAGGGGGAGAAAAAGCCTTCTCAGGAGTAGAAAAAAATAAGGAAAAGGTTGCTGCAGTGCTGGCCCTCATGACACCCTTCCTGCAAGGAGTGCAGACAGTCAGACATCAGATTTGAAGGTGTCCTGTGGATCAGACCACACTCAAAGCAGACACTACATAGAGAAACTTTCTGGAGCCATGCCTGACTCTGATAGAAACTGCCGTACCCCTGAAGCAAAAAACACTTCTGCTTGAAGACAGGAGGTGGAAAGTGTCCCATATGAGGCTTTTATTTTAAAGGAACAGTGTTTGCATTTCCTCTGATCCATAAAGCACCCATCCCACAAGCCAGACATCCAATGTGATTCCTCCCAAATTCACCCTAAACCAAGACACCACCATACTTGGAGTAACCTTCCCTGGAGTAGGTGCAATATGGAAGTATTAGGCATTCATATCAGAACCTGACTGGATGTGGTCTCGGGCAACCTGCCCTTGGTGACTCTACTTGAACAGGGGGATTGAGTTAGGCAGTATCTAGAGGTCCCTTCCAACCTCAAACTTTTTAAGCCCTGGTCTAGAAGCTGATATGAGCTATAGTGTTAAAAACCACCTACAAGTGGTTTGGAAAATGCTTTGAAAAATGGAGTAGATGAAGTGCCAGCTGGTCAGCATGATAGTCCCACAGCCTAGATTTATGGTACATAAATTTGAAATCAGACTTCTCTATGTCTGCCTAACTGAAAGAAAACAGTTCTGTCATACAGAGCTCCACAAAAAGACAAATAACATTCTATGGCTGAGAGCATATAAACTTCAAGTTCATTTCTAAACCTGGAATCCTGTATCAAAAGAATACAAACCTCATGATTTCATCTCTTCTCAGTCTGAACAGAAGAATATTTCTAACACACTAACATGTGACTTTGGGAAATCAGGATGGCACCAATCAGCATCTCTTTAATAAAAGAATGTATGGTGAAAAGGGTAGTAGATTTGGGATTTATTCTTTTACTGTGGAACATGCAATTAACTCTTTCTCCCAGTAACTTGCTGTGTGATAACTTATCCATGTGATAACTTCACTGAGGCGAAAGCAACCTGAGAGACCCTGTACATATTTCATGTCAGTTTATGGACTGTTTTGCTATTATTTCTTTACTGATGCCTAACNCATGCACACAAAGCATAATACTCCTGGAAACCCTGCTGCTATCACAGTCAAGATCAGACACCCCTCATGCACACCTCTCCAACCCCCCTACCCACGAACTTACCCCAGCAGCCCTGGCCTCCCTCTCTGATGTACTCAGAACAGGCAAAGTTTGTGTTGATCTGTGTCTTTCCATAGTGTTGTTTGTGGAAGGGCAGAGTAACCATAAAGGGAAATTAATTGGCATGTGAAATCATTTGAAAAATGCAAATTAGCCCATCAAATAATTTGAAATGCCATGCATGGTGCAGCACAAAATTTGGCAGTGAGAAGGAGTGATTATCACAGGTAGACAAGCCAGCAGATGGCTGAGTGCTCTGAAAGAGTGGCTGTGAGAAAAGGATGTTCATAGCTCCTGGACTGCCTCTTTCCATGTTAATAAACAACTATGAATACAGTAATAAAAATGTCAATCAGCTTTTTGTTGTACTGAGGCATTAACATAACACTGATATCTGCATAACCACAGTACTACCATGTACTTATCTCTGCAGGGTCGAGTTAAACTTTAATATTTCCAAAGCTGTAAATGGGAGCTAGTAAAGGGAGGTGTGGTTTCAGTGGGAGAGTAATGATGCCCAGTAATGATTTCCACATTTGCTATTCCTTGGTGAGGAATGAATTAGAAAACATTTTAACTGTAAATAATATTACTCTTCCTAAGGGAATGGATGGTGCCTATGTAGAAATGTGTACAGTGTCTGGCTAGAGAGCTGTGGTGTTCCTACAGTGCAGGAAAAGGAGCTGAAACTAGATGGGACCAATCTCAGAAAATAAACTGGGGCATGAAGCAGGTGGCAGATGAAACTGCCTCTGTAAGAAAGTCCAGATGGTCAGAGCTGCAAATATGCTGTTCTGGGGAGGCTGGACCTTCATGCCAGGACCCCTGGCACCTGCATTTCATCTTGCAGTCTGCCTGAATTCAGCCTGGGCTCAGACTGCCCACAAAACCCCCTGGTCCCCTTCTGTCCCTCCCACAAGCCTGCACCAAGAGGATGGGGAGACCTTCAAAAGACAGTCATGGGTCCTTGTGACTGCTTGAAGTAACCTCAGAAAAGGGGGAGAAAAAGCCTTCTCAGGAGTAGAAAAAAAGAAGGAAAAGTTTGCTGCAGTGCTGGCCCTCATGACACCCTTCCTGCAAGGAGTGCAGACAGTCAGACATCAGATTTGAAGGTGTCCTGTGGATCAGACCACACTCAAAGCAGACACTACATAGAGAAACTTTCTGGAGCCATGCCTGACTCTGATAGAAACTGCCGTACCCCTGAAGCAAAAAACACTTCTGCTTGAAGACAGGAGGTGGAAAGTGTCCCATATGAGGCTTTTATTTTAAAGGAACAGTGTTTGCATTTCCTCTGATCCATAAAGCACCCATCCCACAAGCCAGACATCCAATGTGATTCCTCCCAAATTCACCCTAAACCAAGACACCACCATACTTGGAGTAACCTTCCCTGGAGTAGGTGCAATATGGAAGTATTAGGCATTCATATCAGAACCTGACTGGATGTGGTCTCGGGCAACCTGCCCTTGGTGACTCTACTTGAACAGGGGGATTGAGTTAGGCAGTATCTAGAGGTCCCTTCCAACCTCAAACTTTTTAAGCCCTGGTCTAGAAGCTGATATGAGCTATAGTGTTAAAAACCACCTACAAGTGGTTTGGAAAATGCTTTGAAAAATGGAGTAGATGAAGTGCCAGCTGGTCAGCATGATAGTCCCACAGCCTAGATTTATGGTACATAAATTTGAAATCAGACTTCTCTATGTCTGCCTAACTGAAAGAAAACAGTTCTGTCATACAGAGCTCCACAAAACGACAAATAACTTTCTATGGCTGAGAGCATATAATCTTCAAGTTCATTTCTAAACCTGGAATCCTGTATCAAAAGAATACAAACCTCATGATTTCATCTCTTCTCAGTCTGAACAGAAGAATATTTCTAACACACTAACATGTGAAAACTTTGGGAAATCAGGATGGCACCAATCAGCATCTCTTTAATCAAAAAATGTATGGTCAAAAGAGTAGCAGATTTGGGATTTATTCTTTTACTGTGGAATATGCAATTAATATTTCTCTTTCTCCCAGTAACTTGCTGAGTGAGATCCATGTAATAACTTCACTGAGGCGAAAGCAACCTGAGAGACCCTGTACATATTTCATGTCAGTTTATGGACTGTTTTGCTATTATTTTTTTACTGATGCCTAACTAGGAAATTCCTTTAGCTTCATAGGCCTTCTGTAAGTGTGCTTAGTTTTAATTATCAGTGCAAACAAAAGGTGGCATTGGAATCCTGGATTTGATTTGGGTTTTTTGCAGTAATATTCATAACAAAAATGAGAAATGAGAAAATGTGAAAAATGAGAAAAAGGTCAATCTGACCAGGCAATACTGACTGTTTCTAGGTTTTTTGAAAGAAGCTTCCTTTAAATTCTTTGCACAACCTGTCTTCCTGCTATAAACTGCTTAATATTATCAAGCTCTTTTTAAAAGACTTCCTGCAGATCCATCAGAAGACTGTTTTTCAATTAATCAGAGTTTTCCTGTGACCATTTCCCTTGAAACCTTAAAAAAAAAAAGATAGATAAGCAGTAAATATAAATGAAAGAGACAAGAATCTGTGGTAGCTATAAGATCTCATGGCATAACAGGTTTCTTTCGTAGGAGTGACAACATTCATTATCACAACTGCTTAACCCTGAGACTCAATTAAGGTGTTCAAAGTGCTTTTAAATTATTGATTGAAAGGCAACAAGAAGCACCAATGGTTGAATATGACTTTACACTGCAAAAGTAGCAGTAATTTAAATTGCAGCCACAAATAGGTGTTTAAAAAGGGGTATTTAATGGAATCAGGGCTTGCCAAATAGGGAAGCAACCCTCAGTCTGGCAAATTATTGATTTATCCCTCATTTTAAATGCTTTTTATCCGCATTGCTCAGAATAACACACACGATCATTGCTGTCAGGCAGTAACAAAGTTTCTGTTCAACACACACTTTGACATGAAAAAGTCAATGCAACAGCATTTGTCAAAGGAAATGAGATGCTACTAAATCCTTTAAGGCAGAATTTGTCCCCTTCCCTACCCAAAAAAAAGTGAACAAAGGAAGCTGGTCTAAGGAAATTGGAGAAGGGGCTGGTGCTGGTAAGGTCTAATTTACATACATTTAAAAAAAGATACTTCTCACTTTGGGTATGATCACAGTTAACAGTACTTTGGCATTAAGGTTGGGAAATTCAACGTATAGGGTGTTCTGGTTATTTCTGAATTCAATAACACCTCAGATGGTTATAAGAAGTATTGTGCATATCCAGGACACTCAATTATATTCTCTTTTAGAACATGATTTCCCTCATTGTTTGACTCTCCATTAGACAGGAACAGTGCTTGTGATTAGTAACCAATGTCTGCTGTAAATTCTTGGTTTAGAATTTGGGTCAATGGATAGTTAAAATCAGGACTGTAGCTTGAAGCTTTATGTTCTATTTTATCACCAAAATGGATGGGTTATCTATAACTAAGTTTAGGTTTATGTGTTTCAGTTAAGAAACATAAAGTCTAAAAAAAATCTCATTTTATTATTGAATTGTTCCCAGCATACAGAGTGTGGAGAATTGCTCACTCTGATAAAGACCCTCACTGTGTTTGCATTTAAGTGATTCTCTGGCAAGGATAGGGTAACAATTACGGGTGGGAATATAGTTAATATTGGAAAATCTAAATACACAAAAGGCTATTATGCTATAAGATTCTTTAGATTTTCCAAAGATAAATAGAAGAATTTTTAGTTATTGCAATCTTCTAGTAGAAGACTTTTACCCAAGGTTACAAGTTCAGGATTGTGGTTATATTTCAGCAAGTCAAGAATCCCATAAAGGTCCAAAAACCGGGAAAAGAACAAAGTGGGATTAGACATTACATTCTGTTTTACAGTAGGATGATAATGATAAACAGAGAGTAACAACATTAGTGCCAAGGATGCAGTTAGGGCTGGGGGTTGTAAAATAGGAAACAGCAACCATCCATTCTGCCCATTCTGAAAAGATAGAAAGGAATTAGGTACAAGATTAAGGCCAAGCCCTTAATCTTATGCATTTAGATGGAGTGTCTGTCGTTTTAATCCTCAGCTAGATTCAGGGTTCATGCTTTGGAGCATATAGCATAAAAAGCTGTACTTGTTGCTGATTTAGTTAAAGCCTTTGGCATGGGAAAGAAAGCTCAAAAATATCAATAATATTTTTATACTATTGCATTATTTGATTTCCCTCACATCTTGACTGACTACTAAATTAAAGATGACAAGTGAACTAACTCAAGCTTTGGTCCCTAAAGATTACCAACAACTTCTTCTCAAATTCTTTCCTCGCTTGTTACAAATAAAAATCTTCAAGACAAATCTCCTAGGTTATTCTAGAGACAGATTACACTGTCTCTTTCTTTCTGCCCAAACCATCTCCTTAGCTTGTGCACCTATTTTCTCCCTCTTTCATCCCTATATACACAAACCAAGACTTGCATTGCTGCTGTGGAAATGCCAACTCTAAAAATTTCTGTCTCTTATCTAGAAGACTAAGAGTTCTCAAGTGAAAGAGACATAGCTCCATGAAGTTTAATATGATGAAACTTTGCTACTGAAATCAGGTCTGCTGCTATAAATCTCATCTGAGTCATGGGAAGCATCAAATGTTTTGAAGGAAGAATCTTGAGGGAAAGTTCCTGAAAATTCCATCAATTCAATATCATGGCAAAAGTTGTGTGAAGATATGATAGCTTAAGGTAATGGAATTGAAAGCATGTCCTTAGAACAAGGATGAGGTTGCTAACTCACTCTTTTGGTCTAATAGCACAGAGCACCTCAGAAATGTCCAAATGCTCAAATGCCCAAAACTTTTTTTTTTTTTAACTCCTTCCTTAACCCAACAAGTCTGAGATGTCTTGAAGGGCTGAGGCAGAGAGCTCTGTTCTGAATAAAATTTAAAGGAAAAAAGAATAAAACCTGGACTCAAAATTCCAATGATTTAAATGTAGATGAAGCACCCTGAAGGTTCCTTGGAAAAAGGCTAACACAAAAAAGTGACCTTCGTAAGTGCCCAAAAGGAAAAATATCTGGTATTTACAATACCAAGGTCATTAAAAAAAGAGAAATTCACATGGATGCCCAAGGAATTTTTCAGTGTGTGATCCTCTTTCTGCTTCTCATAATTGAATGTGATGCTGAAATCAAATGGATACAGCTGCAACAAAGCTGTTCCAGCAGCACTAGTTACAATGCATTTATAAATGCATTACACCTCTTATTGAAATCCTATATATTTAAAACAAAATCTATTTTTTTCAGAATAACTACTCCATTAAATCTGTCTTCAAATTCTGTTCCACTTGACTATAAACTGTCTTTATTATGCTGTACATGGAAATTGAGCAGAGTTGTTCTTTTTCTGTGTCCCAGAATTGAAAAGAGCCAGAGAGTCTTTTTCAGACAGCCACCATTTTATCACTCCAATACCCTTTCTCATGGTGGAAACTCTCTGAGCCACAAGTACGGGCTGTGTATTTAATATTATACACCAAGAAACTCTAGAGTGGGAGAAACCTCTAAATTTGCTATGACACCAGACCACCTCTACCACAACTTAATGATGACAGGAGAGGTTTCTCAGGGGATTGATGAAGGGAATGTATTTTTCAACCTCTTGAAAGTTAGTCTCAAAACTTGTGATGGAAACTTTTTATTGTCAGATGACTGTAGGCTGTTGGTACCATACATGACAAAGGCAGATTTTAATCAGTTTCTGTCACACTGAATCCTCTGCTGTGGTTAACACAGCAGAAGAAATGCCAGGGGGCTGAAGAGTTACTGAGGAGTAAGTATCCACATGCATAGAGCACAGGTTGTAGCTCTTCAGTATCAAAGCTGAGCTTCTTCCAGGGACCAAAATGAAGAGTCTTCCATTATCAGGTCCTACAGGACAGAGGTTCTGTGACTCACCAGAGTATTATGATGACATAAGGCAGTAATTTGAGCTCTTTGTGCATGGATTTTAAAATGCATTTGCAGGCCTCCATGTTCACAGATAGGAATAGTTTTCCCAGTTCTCTGAATATGCTACCAGGGCTGTATTCTTTAAGCCTTCCTTGCCCTTTGACATGAAGAGATGGCTACCTAGCTCTGTGGACAAGCAAGACGGGAAAAAAATCTGTGTGAACATACTCCATACTGAACAAGCAAAATAAGCACATTTTTATGATTTAGTAATAGGCTGAGCAGTCAGTTTTGCACTCATCTGAAACTTTCAGAAATGCTGAGCTAGGTGTCTAGCTCTCTAGACCATTTTATGCATTATGAAAACAGCAAAACACGCACCTGCTTGCAGCTGTCTCCATGTCAGTGTGGAAAGTTCACTTCTGCTGCAGAATCAATAAAGGCTGCAAACACCTGACTCAGGATTTTTGAGATGCACTGAGAAGATTAAATAAGCAAAATAAATTTTTTCTCATTTTTCTAAACTGAGGAAATATTTTGCCCCTTCATTACTGCAGCTGCACTACCACCCACCTATGGGGGCTGTAGGCACCCAGTTGAGGATTCTCCAGAGAAACATTAATTAATTGTATTTATTTCAAATAAACAGGAAAATGCATCCATAATCATAGAACAGGAAACTCACTACTCAGAGGAAACTGATAGCAGGAATGTTGGTGAGCATCACTCACTCTGGTTTCCAGCACTTGTGCAGGGAGTATGCAAACATCAGAACACTCAGCATTTGCAACTACACGTTTGTCACAGCAGTGTTGAAATATCTGTACGTATTTTATCCAACTAATTGTGCTCATAGGGAAATACTGTCTCCCAAAGCTGTTTTCCATGCATGTGCCATCAATAAGCTGTGTCTGGAAGTGCATTATTAGGTTTCATACCACGCAGTCATTCTAGGAAACGTTCTAAAATCATGCTGGTGCTAGTGGTTTGGTCTGTAATGCTCAATTACATCACAGCCTTGGCTGAAGTAACTGGACAGTGCTGTGGTCAAAGCCTTGACTCAGCCATGTGAGGTAAATTGTGTAAGACTATAAAAGCAGTGAGTCTAAAAAAGAATTGTAGTTTAAACGCATAGTTGGGTTTTTTTTTCTCCAAGAGCCAGTTCAATGAGGTTGACTGCAGTAAATCCTTTTTCCTCTTCATTGGAACAGAAAAGATTCAAGAGACCCAGGCACTGTATCAGTTGAGTATCAGGCTACCTGGATCCTGCCTCAAAAGCATTTGACCACAGAAAGCAAGCACAAGCTGACAGAGCCAAATGTAACGATTTATGAAACTCACTGCAGAGAAGCAGGTGATGCACTGTCACATGCACACTTGCTGTTCCCCTCAGGTGCCCTGCATCCCCTGCCACCTGTGTGGGCTGGGAGGGCTCCTGCCTACAAGAGCTCTTTGCAGAGACCTGTTTCTGGGAGATTTGTTCCAGCATTTGTAAAGAAGACATTTAGATTATATGCATGGTTGGAGTACAGAGGACTATTCCCATAGGAGTCTTGATTTGTCTGAGTTTATAAGGAATCTGGAAATCCTCAGAGAAAAATTGTAAGAAGCAGCACAAAATAATTCTTGTAAGTATCAGTGGAGGAAGGAGAGTCACATTACCCTGGTTTCTGTCTGTTCACACATCAGAATATTCTCATTTTTCACACTTAGTTCTCTGTTGTATTGTAAAAGAATAACACTTGGAATGTTGAATCTTTTTTTTCCCCTTGAGTGTACACGTAGATATGTCAGCAGACTTAAATTCAGTGTGTAATTTTCTATCTCCAAAAGGAAATCTTGCTGTATTTTTTACCACATTGACTTCATCAACCCCAGTTATGTCTAAGAAAGTCTTCAAAGGGCAGAGAGGTGTCAGATTCATCAATGCACGATGGTACTTCATTCAAAGACCCTTTTAAAAAACCAAAATTATATTAAAAGTATGGAATAAACCATCTAGTGGAACAACTATCTTATTCTGGGAGAGGCTAAATAGGATGTTGGTAGGAAGTGATAAATTGGAACTTGATTTTGTGCCCGTATTGCCTAGAGAAAAAACATCAGAACTTCCGAGTCTTATTGCACTAATTCACTAATCCTGGCTCCCTGTTTACCGGCAGTGAGAAATATAAACCTTGGGGGACAGGATCTGATCACAGTTTCAGTGCATTTCTATATACTCACTGCCTCTAGGAAAGGCTGAAGTAATATAGTTATCCCAAAATGTGCTGGAAGTGCTTCTGCAATAACATAATCACTAAGTGTAATTCAATTCTACTTCCAATCTGTTTTTCTTTGCCATCCAATTCAGATTATGTTTCCTGAGAAAAGAAACATGGCTTCCCTGGAATACCAATTAAAATGGGCAACTTCTTCCTCTTCAGATGACCAGGACTCTGCTTTTTCTCTGGAGCCACAGAACATATTTTTGCTCCCCTCCTACCCCCAAAAAGTAGGACAATACTTTGAAAAACAGAGAAAAAAAGAAAAAGAATAAAGGCACATTATTACTTGAAATCAATTGTGTTTTAAAGAATTCTACAGAATGTATGTCTTTGACATACACATCTAAAATTCACAGGTTTAACAAGGAAGCAAACTCAAAAGTAGCAGGAATCAAAGAAACCATGAAGGAAAGAGACACCTTCCTTCACTTCTGTTTCTGAAGTACAATTTGTTTCTTGTGATTGAAAACAGGAGAAAATATTTGGGTTTTTTTCCTAATGCAATTAAAATTATCAAATGGCAAATAAACCAATATTACTGCTAAACCACTGGGGACCAACACATTCTATTTTAAAAGTCTAGTCAAGCTGTATAATTAATATTTCTCCAGAATAATTATATCACACTGTTACCAGCAATGGAAGGATGCCTTTGTAAGGAGCCTAAAATTATAATTTCTTATTAATCTTGTGTAAACTTTTTGGACTCCAAATAAAAAACGTAATTCTTCTGGATTTATCAATGAGTTCATGGAGAAAGGCAGACTGGCTTTAAAAACAATTTTTAAAAAGTGCTGTGCACAGAAGGAGATTCAAATCAGAAAAGAAGAAAATCATCTTTAATTTGACTGTAGAATTTTGACAGAAAGTTCCTGAGAGCTGCCAAGAATATAATTCAATTCAACCAGAAAGCAACATATTTTTTTTTGCTTTGCTAGCAAAATATTTGTGAATGGTTCAGCTAAAATGACACATTCACTTGGAAAATTTCAGGATTACAGGAACTATAGTTTCTGCCCCCTCTAAAACCCAAAAAAGTGACAATTCTTGGACTTTGGACCAAAACTGTATCAGGTACCACTGTAACAATATTATTTGTGACAATATAATCATATGGATGGCTGAATTACAGCTTCTAGGAGTCTTCCTTTTTCAATTACTGGTATAGATACAGCCAAAATGTCCAAGGGTTGTTCACATCCAAGGTCAATGTTCTACAAAGCCAGGCTACAGCTATTACAAGGCTGACTTGCTCTGCTAGCATATTACATGAAAATAATTCATTTGAGTTAACACATTTCTGTTTCTCCTTGTAGACAGTCTTGGTAAACTACTAATGCCATATAATCCCACTCATGGCAAGAAACTTTGACCTGCTCAGAATTAAAGACTTACTCCCTTTCAGAATACATATGCAGTTCTAAAGAGTCATGATTTTTTCCAATCCTCTTTTAGATGGTAAGATGAGATTTGCTCTGGGTCATTTTTTTCAAATTAAGAGATTCTGACATTCTAATATCTTAGAACTGTAAAATATTACATGCTAACATTCATCTGAGTCTTGCTGAATTTAATCTCACTTATTTCAGACAGGCATTGTTCGAATTACTCTTCCTAATACAGTGTTTATAATCTTCAAAAATTTGTTCTTTATTCCTTCTAGTATCTGACTTTTTGGTGTGCGATTATGTAAAAATCTCTCATCGTGTCACTAGAAAAGAATGATTTTGTTGCTTATCTCCAAAATTGAAATGCCTTCAACTTATTTAAGTGTTTCTGGTGTTTTCCTAATATTCCTAGTATTGTTCTTCAGGTGGCAACTAGAGTTAGATACATGAAACAAACAAACAAAAAAATTTCATGGGTAATGAAAAAATATTTCTGGGAAATTCATCAGTTTCTCCTTGGCTTCAATTCTGCTATACTATTTGACATCTTTCCTGGATAACCAAAGATGCCAAATATTTGCATCCTTCCGAATTCAAAGTTTTCATGGTGTCTTAAAGTATTCAGCAAAGGGGTTTTGCTAATTCTGTAACAGTTTTATTAGACAAAAAAGCGTGGCTTCTTATCACACTGAGATCAATAATGTAAAGTTTCCACATGTTCCTTGGAAGACACTATTTTAGATTAAGGCAATGTATACATAGGCAACATATATACACTGATTGCACAATTGTGGTTTGGATAATTTTTTTTCATAACTAACTTTATTTTTTCCTCCATTCTATTACACAAATCTGCTTTAAAATAAAAACACAACCATCTGTAAAAGGCAAAAAAGAGGTCAAGACACCCTCTTAGCATACCTTTTTTTCCTTCTGTGTGTGTGGGAGTTTTAGTGACAAATGCCTTTTGTATTCCTAATTATCCCATGACAAAGAATAGCAAAGTAATTTTACAGGGCCTGAAGCTGAGACCTTCTCATCTCATCTGACCTTTAACAGGCTATTTCTGTCTAAGATTGCAAATCAGTCTTCTTTACTAGAACTAGTGAGTTCTAGTGCACAGCAGTCAGGAAGAACACTGATGGTAAATGGGAAGGCCCAGCTATCCCATTGTCTCAATGAATCACAGAATTACAGATGCTGAGTTGGAAGGGACCCTCAAGGATCATTGAGTCCAGCCCCCCAGCCCTGCACAGCACTGTCCCCAAGAGTCACACCATGTGCCTGAGAGAACTGTCCAAACACTTCTTGAGCTTCTGTCAGGCTGGTGCTGTAGCCACTTCCCTGGGGAACCTGTTCCAGTGCCCAAACACCCTCTGGGTGAAGACCCTTTTCCTAATATCCAACCTAAACCTGCCCTGACACAACTTCACACCATTCCCTCAGGTCTTATCACCAGACTCAACTCAGCTGTACAATTAGACAAAAAGCCTGCTGTGAAGGACATGGAGAACAAACAGCAAGAATGGCTGGTGCCATTCCCTCTGGCTGCAATCCCTCACCCTTTTTAAGTTTTTCAGGATGTTCTGAGGAAGTAACCAAGAGCTAGCTGGCAACCCAGATTCAATAAAGCTGGGAGTGAAAAGAGGACATATCAGATATGTAAACAGGGTGTTTATGTTTCTTGAGATGTAAATATCATTTATAAAACTTGCCCAGAAGTTCAAAATTAAGCAAAGGACAGTAATGAACATCTTCAACACTGAACCAGTAAATTAAATATGACATTAATGGGAACCATTTAATGTGTTTCAGATCTGCTTTGATGACCATTTTAATTAGATTGTTGATCTGCTGCTGACAGCATCAGAAAACCAAGGCTTGAAATACAGAACCTCGTCAGATGTTGCTGGATCTCAATTTCCATGTATAATTAATGAGATAAGTCTCTCTCTTGACACGGCTTGTAGGAGGGTAATTTGATCCACATGTCAGGCACACGGGTATTTACTGGCAACTCTCCAGGCTGTGACCTGAGCCCAGTGGTGGGCTGCTGCAGCTGCTGTGACAGTCTCTCCCTGATTACAGGGCTAATGGGTAACTGCTCTGATTTAAAAGTCTTGTTTGTCACTGCATGTACAGACAAGAAGGTTAGATGAATTCTAATGGTAAGAAGGGTAAAGGTTACAAATACCTCTCATAAACAATCAAAGTTCCAGCAGAACTAAAACCTTATCTGAGAAATAGTATCATATCCATTTTGATTTGATGCCATCCTTCCTCTGTCTTTCTAGAGACCTAAGGAAGTTAAAGGTCAGACTCTTTTGAACTCAAAAGACGAAAAGGAAGGAGAGCAATTTTTCTGTGACTGTCTTAGATGGATACTTCTGAATGACTTTGAAATGGTAAGAAAAATAAACCTTAAAAGCCTTAATAGCTTGAAAGGGAAACCACACCATAACATCATCATTTCAAGTACATGGCTAGTCACTAACCCTTTAGAAATGCATACACGTATTTCAATTTATAATGTAACATTTGACTGTCAGAAAGTTTTAAAGTCAGCCTGTCTGCAAAAGTTGAGGATTTGAACAGACAGAATTTGTGCCACTGTCCTCTGTTACCTAGACAATTCTGGCAGTCCAATGGCTTTTACTGTAAAGCTCCAAAATTGCAACAGGCATGATTTAAGGAACTCTGTCTTCCTTAGCCAGGAGAGCAAAGATCAGCTCAGTAATAAATAAGAATGAGACTAAAAACAAAGTGAGTAATTTCAAAGGGTCATTTATACTTTCAGTGCTGAAACCTGTACTTGTCATCCAGCCTCAGTAAAGGTTCAGTAGGAATTATGAGCAAAGACTTTTGGAGAATGAAGCATTCCATATTGTGGAGGTGTTTAAAAAATGCCCTAAATGCTATTTCATTAACAAGATCAATGAAAATATGGCACAATCCATTTATTCAAATGAGAACCAAGTTCATAGCAAATCCATTATAAATATTAAGCACTTCAAACTTCCCTTCATTATCTTCTTACAGAACATACTGGATGAAATGTTCAAAATCAGTAGCAACATAGAGAAGTTCATCTGGAAATCTCCATTAAAGCTGCCTCATAAAATAGAAACAAGGGCTTATGAAATTGGAAAGCTGGAAATGAGACACAATGCAAAAAACGTTGTTGACTTGCTTTTTAAATAAAATTCTTAAATTGCGAAACTACTTCATCATAATATACAAAGGATTACTTAGGATTCAGATAAGTGAATTGGGCTCTTGTAGTTAGCTAAGACCTTTAAGTTCCATGACATAAATCAGAATATTATGCCGTATGTAAGAAAAGGGGGGAAAGCAGAGTATAAAATCAAATGTGCTCTGTACAGTTTAGAAGTTTGAGTGACTCCATTGCTCCTTGCTCTTCAGTAAGGTCCACTGCTTGTAATAATCTCTTCCTCCTGCAAACCTGAATTCAGCTGTTATTATATTACTTGCTTCAGGCCTGGAGTGCAATTCTGAAGCAAATGTGCCCATCATCTCCAGAACTGCTCTACACACCTCCTTCTGTGGCACTACTGACACCAAGACCCTTTCTGTTTTTAAGGAGTGCACTTGACAGCACTTGGCTGTGGCTGCTATCCCAAGTTCCACCATCATGTGAGCAGACTTCAGGTGACAGGAAAACAGATGATGAGGGAGGCTCTTCAGAGCAGAGAGCCACGGGGTGAAGTGCTTGGCCATTGTAGGCAGCAGGTTAAAAACATCCATAATAAATTGAGAAAAATAGCAATCCTTTGGAGATATACTGGGGCAGGAGCTCCAGCTTTTTCAAATCTCACATCAAAGATGCTGTGTAAAAAAGGCAACACTGTCCTCTTGTTAGCAACTTGCCAGGTACCACAGTTATTGTTATTACTGGCTATTTAGTGCATTCACCCCTTTCCTCTACTCTTCTTTCTCCTCTGTCCCCATTCATTGCCTATCTTCTTGCTCATTTGCATGTCCCTCTGCCAGAAGATTCCCTCTTTCTGAAATTCTTGCCCCTTTTCCACTCACTGTGCTTCTGCAGAGGGTACAGAGATGAAGGAAATAAGTGATGCACACAGGTCACTGTAATGTGGCCCTCAGAAAGAAAGGGAAGGAAGTAATTGCTCCCAAGAAATGAGCAGTAATTACTGTGCTGTGAGTAAAAATGAAGTAAGGGTTTGAATTGACTTGTAATCTTTAAGATTAAAGACTTTTTGCACAGCAATTGATGTTTTTTTCAGATGAAACCCTAGATCCCCCATTTTTGTTTTTGCTTTATATCTTCATCTTAAAAATCTCTCCCACTGGAGTTTTCCTGACTTCAGGAGTGTTGGATAGTTAAAACACCTCCCTGAAGTGCATTATTAACCCAACCAAATATCACCTGAACTACTGAAAGAAGTAAGTAATGTGTGACCCTTGGACTAGAAGCTGAAATCACTGTTCAGTCAACAACTGTGTGCATTATCCTACTGACATAATTTATTTGAACAAAAATCTACATTTCAGCCTGCATCTCAGCCTGGATGAGGGATGGCTGAAAGACATGGAGCAGCATAGGAGTATATTGCATAAATACTTACATTTTTGCAATAAAATACCTCAAATCTGAAATATTTTGTCAACCATGTTTTTAAAAAGCAGAGGAAAATGAAACATCAGGCTGCCACATGTCAGGTCTTCTCAGTTTGCAACTTGGCTGCCTAAACTAAAGCTTCATTATTATTTAATTTGCTTTGTTTGATTTAACTGGCAGTCTTTGCCTGTAAGGGATATCCTTTATCAGTGTTTCAGGAGATTTTGCACCTCTTGCAGCTCCTTTTTCCTGGAAGGATTTCCCTCTGTGGACTGGCTTGGGTGTATAACTTGAACTAACCTTATCAACAACTGAAGGGACAGGTGGCAACAAGGCAAAGGATGGAGCAAGTGCACTTGATCAGTGCTGAAAAAGGTCGGACAGTATTAATCCTAGGAAGTGATTGATGGACTGGGGGACTGGCACAGGAGTGTTAATCCCAAAGAAAACAATTCATGACCCTATATGAGCATGTAATTATAAAACAGTGATAAGTGCACCTTCTGTGTCTGGAGGAGAATGGAGGCTGACAATGTGAATACCTGGAAGAGGTTTTTGCAGCAGATGGAAAATAAGGATTTCAGAGGAAGCAGGCTGTACAACAGAGCAGTGATGATCTGCACAATCCTCCCGCAGAAAGCCCAGCAGTCTTCCCTGTCTGTGACACTCCTGTTTGCAGGCAGATACTTCCGGAAAGAGGACTGAAAATTCACCTCTATCTCTCAGACCCCTGTCTTAACAAGTGCTGACATGCTGTAAACTTTACTCCAGTAATGTTTCCTGGAGGAAAACAACAGTAGAAACAACAGTAGGTGACAATAATTTGTGGGTTTTGCACTTTTAGTTTAGCTGGGTCTATTTTGGAGAATTTGCAATAAAAAAGGAAAAGTATCTACATGTGTCACCTAGCATAGTATCTAATTATGTAACTACAAACTTCTGCCAGGAGATGAAAACCTGTTGATCAATATATACGTATTCTATATATCTCAAGGCGTATTTTAGTAAGTTATTTTATTACATTGACCTAATTAGAGGAATCTATGAAAGCCTTGAGCTAGGAAATGCCTATCTTCTGTACGTGATGCAAACCTGTGAAAAATTTAAGAAAATCATAAACTTCCCAATTAATGATGGTGAGTTATCAGCATTTCACATGTGGAAAATGCTCCTCAAGCTAAACTGTTATATAACAAGTTCCCATCCAAATATTTCTTCCCACCCAGTGTTAGCATATTGATGAATTTAATGTCCATGACTGCAAGAAACAGGGAACTATAAACACAGATGTCAACTCTCTGTGTGGCCCTGAATAAGCCTTTTTTTGAGTAGCAGTATCATCATATGAAGTTTATCAATAAATAAAAATATTTTTAAATGCACATTCAACAGCAGTACAAGCAGACAGTCAGTTTAAAAAAGCTTAGAAAATGCCTGTTGTTGCCCACCCCACTGGCCTAGGCAGTGACTGGTTCATTATAGCTGATAATGCACTCAGAGAATAAAATATCCTTTAGTTGGATGAATTTATTCTGCTTCTTCAACTCTCCTTTACCTTGCACTCACAGTGGGATCCCACCACAGTGAGGGGATCTTAGTTTGAAGTTTATGTTTCCTCGTCCTGCTGTCTTGCATAAAACCAGTGAGAGAGAAGACAAGTCACTATATTGGGTTGATGACAGCTCAGCAAACAACCAGAAAACCCCACCTTTGGCAAAGTGGGCAGCCCAGTGGTACCCCAAGGGCCAATGTCAGAGCATGTTTTCTTCACTGTTTGCATTTGCTTACAAAAAACAAATGAATGGGAAAAATTGGGCAGTGAGTTTCTCTACTGGTTCATGCAGCTGGCAGTAGGCACATGACAGTAAAAGAAACAAATACATAGCTTATGATCTCTACTCCCTGCCTCAAGAGAAGCCTTCCAGAAGGTTTTGGTTGATAGGATATACGTACAGGCAAGAACTGTCCATTTTGATGACAAATTTCCTTTGAGCATCTCTGAGGAATCTGTAGATATTGATTAAACTTCCTAATGCCCTAAAGTATCTCAGATTTCTGCTCCTATATAACAGATGAGTGGCCTGAAGGGCAGAGAGAAGTTTTGCCCAAGGTCATAAAATGAGATATTGGCAGGATTAGAAATAGGTCTCAGGAATCATGGTACGAATCTTGCTTAAATACAGTGCCTTTCAAGAACAAGAGGACATATACTGCAATCATGGTTTACATTTCCCAAGGCTTTCCTGTATAAAATATAATATAACAACTGACAGAATGGAGAAGAAAATGTGCATCATCATGCAGAGGCATTTTATGAGATTGTGAGAGGGTTTTCAGCCCAGTTAATTTTATTCCTTTTAAATAAGGATGAAAGATCAGAAAAGAAAAAGGAAAAAACATCAAGCAGTTCTCTTCCAGCTAATAAATGATAGCAAGAATTGGGAAAGGACATGTCACTTTAAGCTGCCATGATTTTTCTTTTTATTTGCCAAACATCACACCTAGGGAAGATGAGGGTATCTGTCTTCTGTTCATGACAGAACTACCTTAGGCAATTTTTACCTAAACTTCTAGAGCTGGTTGAAATGTTTTCCATAACAAAATTGAAAATATTTGCAGAATATTTTTATACCTTAATAGAGAATTAAAGTGTATTGACTGTTTTTCTCCTTGTCCTTTAAACTTTTTCTCATTCCTCTCTCCCCTTTCTACTTGCAAGCTGGATAAGATAAAATGGATGAAGAAAGTGAGGAAGAAGAAAATTAACAGGATTTGGATACAAAAAAGGGACACAGGATTTTGAACATTATGCCAAACAGTCAGGGGAAAAAACCCTACGGACATGAAATATTACAGAAATTAATGTCTTGAAATAATGTTTTTCATAGCATTCATGGTTAAAAATGGCAAAAAAAATGTCAGGCTACATGAATCTCAAGCTGAAAATATAAATCTGTAATGTTACAAGTTTTCTTTTTTGTGATATACAATGTTTCTAGAAAATTATTGTTTTGCTGTTACATCCTTAATTATGATTACTAGGTGTTATTCACTTCTTAAATTTAAAACTAAAATCTTATCCTAAAATATATATTAAAGTTTAGGAATTGAGAGAAGTTCTACCAATGCTTCTAAGTTTTTGAAAATGACAAATGTGATTGACCACCCCTTAAACCTCCATAACAAAGTGATGAATCAGGCCTGCTGTTTGAAATAAGGCACCATTTCTGGAAACTGCAAGCAACTTGTGCAGCTCTACTAAGTCCAGTGAGTGATTTCCATTTGTTTTTGGATATCTCAGCCTGCAGTCTCCTGTGAGGCTGGATGGTGTCTTCTTGAGGGATTGGATCCCACTGGGGTCATCTTGCCATATCTCTCCCTGAGCATCAGATGGAGTCAGTGCTCTGCTTCCTCCACTGCTTTCTTTAGGATATTCAAAAACACAAGGTGCAATGGATCTACAGTGCCACATGATGTTTATGGCTTCTCAGGAATGGTGTCGGGGATCAGGATTTAAAGGCTAGTGGGACACAGTGACACCCCTGCTCCCTCCTTTTGTTTTCATGCCTAGTTCCATTAT
The DNA here is from genome assembly GCA_013398995.1 of Alaudala cheleensis. Taxonomy (NCBI): domain Eukaryota; kingdom Metazoa; phylum Chordata; class Aves; order Passeriformes; family Alaudidae; genus Alaudala; species Alaudala cheleensis. The sequence goes on along the minus strand of VWYE01011780.1, from coordinate 572,507 downwards.
CTGTGTTATTTTCTATTCAAACTTGCCTAAGAGCACTGCAAAAAAACTATTACCTCTTCATCTTACTCCAACTGGAATGCAAAAATAATTTGATTTGCTTTACTTACTTACTGTATCACTTGTAATAAATGTTGTGAGGATCACAAAGAGAGAGCAGACAGTTGGGTTTGCTTAATCCAGACAAGAGAAGACAAAGGGAGATTTAATTGCTATCTTCCCCTCGCCAAAGGAGAGAATATGAAAATTGTCATATTATTCACAGAAGGGCACAATGAAGAGAAGAGGTGACAGTCCGAAGTTGCAAGGAAATTTCAGCTGGATATGAGGAAAAAATTCACCAGGAGGGTGGTTCAATGCAAGAAGAGACTGCCCAGAGAATCTGGGTATCTCTATTCTTGGAGATTTTCAAATTTCAGCTGGGAGTATCTCTGTCCAACCTTCTCTGACACTGAAATTGGCCCTAATTTAAACATGGGCTAGACAAAAACCCTTCAAAGCACGCCTTTAATTCTGATTAATTTTTGGGAATGCACCTAAACATCATTCTGAAGATGAAAATAAGTAAAGGGAAATACTCTTTTAAAGTATGTTTTCTACTTATACAATGAATATAATTTGTTGCAAAGAGCACAATAGTAAAAGAAATTATTTTTTTAAGTGTTTGAAGGAGCAACTAAAGTTTTATAGCTTCTACATTTGCTAAGCCCAAGCATTGCCTACATGGTTTTGAAAGCAGATTCACAAAGCACATTAAAGCACTTTGCCACATTAAAGATTCCCTAAACTCCTATCACCTTTTGTTTCTAATCAACATAAGAAGCTTAAAAAATTTTATCAATAAAACAGGTGAGGAATTCCCATGCAAAGAATAATACAAGCAGGGGTTAATTAGAAAAGGGACAGGGGAAGTCGCAAAGCTGTCCCTATGTAAATCCAGATCCCTGACTGTAAATTAGGGATGCGGGCTTTGGAGGCATCACCTGCACTTTTGGCTATCAGCTAAGCTGCACACTGCTTTTCAATTATTGCAAAGCCCAGACAGAAAGGTGTGGAAGGCAGTGCTCAGCAAGACTTTCTGAAGAAAGACTATTCCGGAATTGTGCAGAGAAGGATGAAAACTGGAATTTGAATAACTAAGCAATCATATGTTCCAAACTATTAAAAAAAACCAAACATACCAAGGAACATCCACCATAGCTTTTATTTGGATGTTTGTCCAAGTGCTCATAGCAAAGCATTTATTCTGGTTAACAATTTTTATTACCATTGCTGGTATCATTCCTGTAGCCAAGAGGAGTCTGGAGTTGCAGGGCACTCACAGAAAAAAATTGGAATATGAGGAAACTCGGGAAAACATTACATAAACTGCAAGTGGGTAGTGAGAATTAGATAAAATCTTTGACAGGGAACTCTGTCAGACTTATTACCTTATATTTTTCCTAATCTTAAATAACTTTCAGATGACAGTCACTTTTGTACAAACTATCCTCCCCTCATGTGACAAACTCCTAGACTCCAAATGTGTAAGACAGTAAGATTCAGTAAGTCACTTTCCAGCTCTAACTGGAGGATTCAGACACTCTTTTCCTTCATTATGCATTAAGCTCCTCTGTTGTACTTGCTAAACCATAAACAAAAATGTCAAGCCAGCTCAGAATATTATGTAAAATTATTTATAGGATGGAATTGGTTGGGACTATGATCAGAAGAAATCCCAGAGACCTTCTCAGGGCCAACAGAAATACAAAATTGGGTAGCCCCAAGGGCATACATAACCTTAAGTGACCTAGTGCTTAAGCCTGTGCTGCTTCTCACTGACATTATCCCACATTAATGAAAATTCATAAATGTGGATTCATGATGTGAATTCATTGGTTACATTACTGCTGATTTATTGCTGTTTACAGAAAGAGGACAGTACCCAGCTAGAATTAAATGGCCTCTAGGAGCTCCTTATTGTGTCCTCTGCTACAGGGCAATCAGGGTGAGACTTCGCATCACCTTTGGGGTCAGTAAAAGTTGGGAAATAAATGAACTCACTTTGTTGTTCAACCATTTGTTCTGGATTGACAGAAAACTATGCCCTTCTTAGGCTGGTTAGGGCTTTCCATACTCATTCAAGCTGGAGGCAAGGTTTCAACATAGGAAATATTTCAATGTGTTTTTTCCTTACTTGCAGTAGCACATAAAAACTGGAATTAAATTGCTTTTCCAGCAATTCTATATAGCCAGGTGTACTATCAATGTTTGTTGTTGTCTTCCTTCCCCAAACAGCACACCAATGAGAGGGGCTGTTGGCAAAAAAAAAGTAGAAAAATTACTGTTTGACAAAGACCTCTGTCTCAGAGATATCCAAATCTAAGGAATTATGACTGAAAATTAGTATTCTTGTGCCATATAAAATGTTCTATTGCAAATATTAACATAGAAGTACGTGAATGTGCAGACATAATGCCTTTTCATTAAAATCACTTTCATTTTAAAGTCTTAAATCCCTGTAAACCCCTGCCTCTATGCAGCTTTACTCTTTTTCCATTCCTCCAGGAGAGAAAATAAATGGCATTTTTCTAGTGTGATATATGTCACTTCTCAGTCATCTGCACACAACTAGTTGTCTCAATTTCATGGGATGTAAATAAAAGACTTTGGATGTGCCTTAAGTATCATCAGTCACATGTCTATTTGATACAGTGCTTTACACATCACAGCTCTCACTTTTTCTGCTCTGGACTACAAAGTGTTTCCTTCCTAGGAAGAGGCCGATGTTGCCTCTGTCACAGGGGAAAGATTTTGCAGAGACTCTACACCTTGCACTTAAGATAACTTTTCTGAGAGGATTTAATCTCTTTTTGTGTACTTCAGACTGTTTTTTTCTGCAGTAAACACCTGCTCAGCTTAAAAATGTCTCATTGCTTTTAGGGTTTTAGGTGATTTCAAAACGAAGTTGTGTACTCAATGCACATAGCTACTACCTGTGTTTAAAATATTACAGCTGTCATTGGAAGCCACCTTTCAATCAGTGTTAGTCAGCATAAAGTGACAGAACAACTCTGCAGACATTTATCATTCCAATTACTGCTCAGTAGCACATTATTCTCTGCTCAGTCCTTTTGCACAAAGAAAAAAATGCATTGTATAGTGTGCTCTTTCTTGGGAACTTTAATACTGTTATTGATGGCTTATTATTAAAATGTGTTAATGGTTTTTCTTTTTTCATACAAGTCTTGATGCTGAATACATATTTCTGTAATGAGGTTTTGGAAATCACATAGAGAGTGTCAGACAAAAAGTATGAGTAACATTTCTGCTGCCATTTTCTATCATAGTGTTGTAAAAAAACCATGAGATTTCTTACACTTTCTGGGCTAAACTTATAGCATCTATTCTGATACTGAATTTGTCCAGCTTGTGTGCTGATTTTAATATAACATTCAGTTCTGGTGTCTGCAGAAAAGTGGCATAATTTTACATTGAGGATAGAAGAAAGGTCTCTAGCCCAAAAAAAGGACTTGCCCTTAAATATGGATTCATTTTAAAAATTATTAATAGGAGAAAAAAAAAAAGTGTTTAAAAAGCAGCCTTGAACATTTAAATCATTGTGTCTACATGGGGACTTTTTCTGGACTCCCTTTCCCTTCAAACCCTTGGTCTCTGCAGGATGAAGACATTCCAGAGCAGCCTGTGCTTCTTTCTTTATTGAGGATACTTAAGGAGGTGATGAAATGCCTGTAATAACCATAAAAAAGGTTATGCAGAGTCTGATTCTGCCGAGTGCATCCAGCAACACCCAGACAAAAGGGTTTGTTTCTTTAAGTGTTCCCTGCTCCAAGGGCCTTTGGGATTTGCAGCACTTCTTTGGACTTTCACTTTAATAACTATCAACAAAATCTGTTACAAGGAAAGCTCACACTAGGTCTGGTTTAGTACTTTATATTTAAAATAATTTAAATCTTAGTGCAATGATTTTTGGATCATTATGGATGGAAGGTCTTTAGGCTTATTGCAGGGAAAGCAGGATCTGTTAGCTGTTTGGAGAAGAATCTCATATAATTCTCTATTAATATTCCAGGAAAGGTTTTGACTGTCAATGTATTCTGATCAGTCTAAAGGTCTTTCCTTTTTTTTCTCCTTTTGAATTGACATAACTAATGACAAGTAGCAGTGAAGCTTTGAAGACAAAAGCCACTTCAGTCCTCTACAGCTGGCAATTCCTCTGTCTTCATGTGCTTATGCAGGAAGTTAAAAAACTCAGAGCACAAAGAAAAGTTAGCATCCAGGTGGGTGTGATTTATCTCCTTCTGGCTCCTGCACTCATCTGCTGTCAGGCTCAGAAGATGTTGCTGCAGCTTTCAAGACACAAATCAGCTGCAAAGTCTTTACTGAAGACTCCCAGCTGAAAGGCAGGAGAGCTGGAGGGGCCGGGTGGGGGATATGGAGTAGAGGAGCTGGAGAGGCAGGGGAAACCCATCAAGAGACTAGTGTCTTTTAAATATAGCAGCTGGTTGGGAAAATTGTAGATAACAAAATTCTTTTAGATAATTTCACTGTTCTCTCAAAGAAGCTATTGCTACAAATTTTCTTATAGTTTGAGAGGGATGAAAAATGTCTGAACTCTTCAGAGCTGTGCCAGATAGCCTCAGCAGGATATGTTTCTTAGTGCCTGGCTTGCAGTAAACATGAGTTATTGACACAAAATACGTCCAATATGGAAAGAAATGCATAAATTGTCCCTTGTCAGATTAAGGAACCTCATCTAAGAAATTCATAGACATCATCTGGAGAAGGATTCTGTAGGACGCTGACTGCATCTTCCTTTGCCAGGGTCTCTGGTAAGCTGGGAACACTGGGCAAACCTCTGGGACTGACTGCAGAAAGGGGCTCTATCACAGTGCTCCCTGGGCCCACTGAGGTGAGAAACCATCACACATCAGCACAGAGCAGTGCCTGGGAGGCATCAGCTGAGCAACATTGCTCTGGCACCAGCCTCCTCAGAGTGCATTTACCAGTATTTCTTGCAACCTTCAAACATCCACCCCAAGAAGGGCTTTTTTGCTTCTTGTCCATGTCAACTGTTTCTCTATAACAAAATACATGTATACACAAGAAAAATAAATTATTTTGTAGTTTTTAAAATCTCCTTTGTCCTTCCCTGACTTGTTTCTCTCTTACTTACGTTTCAATTCTTCCTTTACTTCTGATTACATACCCCAAAATTCCCAACAAACAAGTACTCAGCATGTGGCAAATGCCACCCTCAAAATCCCAAGCACCCACACACAGCAACCAGGTGAAATTAAACCGGACCAGGCAAGAAAATTATGAAAGTTATAAACAGTGGGTGCTTCGGTGGAGAAGGTTGCATGTACTTGGATGCATCCAGACTGAAGGAAGGATAAAACACACAGTTTACAAACAAGTAAAGGAAGTAAAATCTATAAATCTGTCAAACCAGCAGACCTGAAGTTGCAACCTACATCAAGGAAATGGCTGTTAATATTTTCTCAAAGGGAAAAAAATCATGAAAGAAAATCATATTCAGAGCCAATCACTTGTCAGAAGCTTCCTCATGAAGTCCTATTAAGGTTAAATAGATTAAAATCTAAAGTGGACTGAGTACACATTTGTATCTCAGACTGGCAGGGACTGGTGATAAGGTAGGAAAGCCTTTTCTGCAGCAGGTGGAGCCATCAATTTTTTAGAACCACTTTGAGCATTTCCACTTAAAACATTTACTTGCAACTAAAGTGAGCTAGAACGTTGTCAGCTCACCCTTGAACTACCCTGCTCTTTTCTTATGTGACACAAAATCTTTTCATGGCTGAATTAAGGTTTATAATAGAGTGCAAAAAGTACTGTCTGGCTGAATTCCTGATAGTAAGGACTCAATTCTCTGTGGACTTTGTTGGACTAAGCAGCTACTGACTCATTTGAAGTTGTGAGGAACAGGACTGGATAATCCTTACTGTCTGAAATCCAGAGGAGAGAATCCTGTATAGGTCTGGGAATGGCATTTTCACCACCTTCTCTAAAACTTCTAAATATACCACCACGGAATATATCAGCTTTTTATTGGCTTTGTAAAGAGGGTGCCTCAGCAGAGAGGAAAAAAAGACAAGGAACGAATGCATTACATAACTATAAATGGTTGTGGGTTTTGGATGGAATCCAAAATAGGGTTGGGATCTATTGTATTTCCATGGATTAGTTCACAGGCACACTGGGAAGTACAGAACTGGAAGCTGCAACTTGTGGCATAGTTAAATATCTATGCTTGTTACCCTCACAAGCTGCTTTGAGAAAGCAAAGTTTCTGAAAGGTTTTGCAGAATGCATTCACTGCAATTCCAGTCTCTGACACCCAGCTTCCAGAAGCTTTTATTGTGAGTAGTATGCCACAGCTAGACAGGCAGGGCAGACTTGCTGCTGCCTGGATCTGGAAGTTACCACCTAAACACTTGGGTCCCTACATGTTTTAATTTATGACAAGGGGTATAATGCCCAAGACTGACTGTTAGGGGATTATATCTCTTTCAACATTAATAATGAAACTTTTTGTGCTTGGTACACCACTGTTGAGAAGGAGAGTCCTATGGCTACATCTCAACACAACAAGGATGGAACTCTCCCTTCTTTTTATTTTAACACTATAGTTATGGATCATCTGTGTAATGATTCTTTTACAGAACATGAAAACAATGGATTCACAATATACGGTGAATAACTATATAAATATATATGTCTATATATTCTCTCTAGTTCTCCATTGGCTTCTTTCCAAGCATGTTTGGAATCTGAAGTGGGCCACTAGGGGAAGATGTGCTTTCATTGACAGATAGGCAAACAGCTCAGGGACTTCCTGAACTTTAATATCAACCCATGTTCAGCCTCAGTTATTTTTCTTTGGATGCTTTCCATTTTTTCCCAAGATGTATGAAGAACTAATTTGATTTCTCTTTCATTGTTCTGGCACAGACACTTAGGCTTCTGAAAATCAGTTAATTACATAAAGCACTTTCTCTTCAATTCTACCAGTTTCAAATCACCATGGATATGTGGGGACAAAGGACAAGGGGCACAGAAGAACTGGCATCCTGTACACTGTGAAACATATTATTGTTATTAAGCAGTATCAACCCAAGGAAAATAACATTTTGTCCCACAGAGACACTTTTTGAAAAATTAATTCTCTCTCTCCTTCTCTCTCTTTCTCTCCTTTTCTCTCTCTTTTCAGCAAGCTTTCTATTCAGTGCACTACTTTGTTTCCGATTCATTCTTTTTCTTTCCCACAAATCTAGCATGGCTGTTGCTTTCTTCATAAAACTGTTTTCCATGGCATTATTTCATCCTCTTTCTTATTTGCCAGAGTTCATTGTATCAGGTGATTGAAATATTTAGTCTACTAAAAAATTGAGTGTCCAGAGAGAGCTGATCTGTGCTGACCCTTGTAGTGCAAAAATTCTTTGGTCCTGGGTTGAAAGGAAAGCTGGCAAAATTTTCCCAGTGTAACCCTGGAAACTTCTAATGAGCTGACATCATTACTAAATTCCTGAAAGTCCCCTCTCTGCACCGTTGTTGTGTAATATGGCAGTTGAAAGAAAAGATAAAAAGAAATAGAAGGAAAAGGAAAAAGAAAAAGGATAAAAAGGAAAAGGCTGGGTTTTTTGTGTCTAAGTAGAACAGTTAGCCTTTGTTGAGGCTACACTGTGAAAATTAGTCAAACAAGACCCTGACCACTCACCACCCATCGCACAGAACCAAAACTAGAGTCTGGAATCCAAGCAGTGCCTCTTCTGTCCCTGTTACATGGAATTATACAAACAGTTCAGCCAGGAATATTACATAGATAAAGAGCCACTGAGGTCTGGTGTGGAACTTCGGGGTGCATCAGGGATGGGTGGGGGGAGCTGGAATGCACAAATGTGGTGGAATTTCATTAAGGGGAAGAAAAGTTTAGACATTTAAATACATGCACTTTGTGTTTCAGGAGAGAAGGGTTGGCTTGTGTTCTTTTACCACTCATATTTTTAAATCTTGAGAAAGAAAGATTGAGACAATTACATTCAGCCTGAAAAGGAAAGCATATCTTACTGAGTAGCCAATCAGAGGTGCTGAGAAGTGACAGTTTTCAATTTTAAGGATTGAGGAACACAGCAGGGCACTGAATGCAGCAGCTCCACTAGAGGGAAATACTGGCCATGGAGAAAAAATGGAATTGACTGCATAAGAGTTGATAGAAGACGTTTAAAGGCTTCTACAGATCATTGCATTCAGGAAAAGAAAATAAAAATAAAAACTTAGAGGTTATCTGAAAGCTCCAGAGGTAAAGAGTGCTTGACTTATTTTTATAATGGTGGTACAGTCTTCAACTCATCTTAATTTCTTAAGAAAAGTAACTCTCAGGGATCCAGAAAAGAAAACGTATAAACATCTAAATGTATGTATGCATGTGAGAACAAAAGTGAGAGAGGAAGAGACACTTTTAAAGATTATATTAGGGTATCATCAAAGCAACTCTAGTTTTATTAAAGGAAACTTCTCCCAATTGACCTGACATTTCAGCTTGCAAGTCTGACATCTCTGGAAACGAGGCAGATCTGGGCTGGGGGAGATAGAGGAAGCAGAGAAGAGAAAGAAATAGTAGGCACACACAATGTTGAAAGAGAAAAAATAATGTCAGGGGATGAAAAGGTTTGGGTAAGAAAGCACCAGTAAGTTTCCTAATGGAAGTTTCTCCTCTGTTTCCACACTAGAGGGATGGTTGTTGATTTGTTCCTTCTGTTCTGAGAGCACTTTGCTCTGGGCTCTCAGCCCTGTGCAGCCAGTGGCTAATGCAAGCTGCATTGCAAGTGTTCACCTGTGAGACTGCTGTGGGTCTGGTCTCACTGGGAAGGGCAGGAGACAGAAGGAGGGCACACGGCAGCTGCAGGGGAGTGTTTGCCAGCTCTGCATCACCAGGATCCCTGCAGAGCAGCAGGCAGCCCTGGAGGAGAAGGCACTGCAGCCTCCTGGGACCCACTGATGCACATGGTGCTTGATGGTTTTGTGGTTTGCTTTCAGATGTGCACCTGAGTGGCAGCTGCACCAGCAGCAGCAGCAGCCCCAGGACCCCAGCAAGGACATGGCAGGCAGAGGCCATCTCAGTGCCTCACAGCATTGTCCCTCTGCTCTTTGGAGGCACAGTTCCTCTCCTGCTTGACTCCTAATGAGTTCCCATGAGTTCCATGTGATAAAGGACAAAGATTTCCAGCAATACTAAGCCCTCACACTTTAAGTATGCTAGCTTGGAGGTCTCAGCAGAGCTGTCCTCTGAGGCAATGTCTTGAAAAAGAGCTTTGAAAAGATCTCCCACTTGTGGGTGACTGGCATTAATTCTGCACTACAGCTGCAATTATTTAGTGTGCAAGGATGCATACCAGGGTGTGAGGGAACCCCCAGGTGCTGCTGTTAGGGGGAGAACAGCAGGATCAGACAGGCAGGGCTGAAGCCAAGAGCCAGGAGCTGGAAAGGTGCACTGTGATGAGGACTTAAGAGCATGCTTGGGACCACAGACAAGGAATCAAAGTGTTGGGCATAAAAGGAAAAGGAGAGAGCATGGGCACAGGCAGGGTTGTGAGGTCAGAGGGGCCAGCTCTGCCCAGGGGTAGGGGGGCACCACAAAGGATGTCCAGTCCTGAGTGCATCCAGAATCCTGCAGGCAGCAACCATGGGAAAGCTGTGTTCCTTTCATATAGCACNAGGATTGAGGAACACAGCAGGGCACTGAATGCAGCAGCTCCACTAGAGGGAAATACTGGCCATGGAGAAAAAATGGAATTGACTGCATAAGAGTTGATAGAAGACGTTTAAAGGCTTCTACAGATCATTGCATTCAGGAAAAGAAAATAAAAATAAAAACTTAGAGGTTATCTGAAAGCTCCAGAGGTAAAGAGTGCTTGACTTATTTTTATAATGGTGGTACAGTCTTCAACTCATCTTAATTTCTTAAGAAAAGTAACTCTCAGGGATCCAGAAAAGAAAACGTATAAACATCTAAATGTATGTATGCATGTGAGAACAAAAGTGAGAGAGGAAGAGACACTTTTAAAGATTATATTAGGGTATCATCAAAGCAACTCTAGTTTTATTAAAGGAAACTTCTCCCAATTGACCTGACATTTCAGCTTGCAAGTCTGACATCTCCTGAAACGAGGTAGATCTGGGCTGGGGGAGATAGAGGAAGCAGAGAAGAGAAAGAAATAGTAGGCACACACAATGTTGAAGGAGAAAAAATAATGTCAGGGGATGAAAAGGTTTGGGTAAGAAAGCACCAGTAAGTTTCCTAATGGAAGTTTCTCCTCTGTTTCCACACTAGAGGGATGGTTGTTGATTTGTTCCTTCTGTTCTGAGAGCACTTTGCTCTGGGCTCTCAGCCCTGTGCAGCCAGTGGCTAATGCAAGCTGCATTGCAAGTGCTCACCTGTGAGACTGCTGTGGGTCTGGTCTCACTGGGAAGGGCAGGAGACAGAAGGAGGCACACGGTAGCTGCAGGGGAGTGTTTGCCAGCTCTGCATCACCAGGATCCCTGCAGAGCAGCAGGCAGCCCTGGAGGAGAAGGCACAGCAGCCTCCTGGGACCCACTGATGCACATGGTGCTTGATGGTTTTGTGGTTTGCTTTCAGATGTGCACCTGAGTGGCAGCTGCACCAGCAGCAGCAGCAGCCCCAGGACCCCAGCAAGGACATGGCAGGCAGAGGCCATCTCAGTGCCTCACAGCATTGTCCCTCTGCTCTTTGGAGGCACAGTTCCTCTCCTGCTTGACTCCTAATGAGTTCCCATGAGTTCCATGTGATAAAGGACAAAGATTTCCAGCAATACTCAGCCCTCACACTTTAAGTATGCTAGCTTGGAGGTCTCAGCAGAGCTGTCCTCTGAGGTAATGTGTCTTGAAAAAGAGCTTTGAAAAGATCTCCCACGTGTGAGTGACTGGCATTAATTCTGCACTACAGCTGCAATTATTTAGTGTGCAAGGATGCATACCAGGGTGTGAGGGAACCCCCAGGTGCTGCTGTTAGGGGGAGAACAGCAGGATCAGACAGGCAGGGCTGAAGCCAAGAGCCAGGAGCTGGAAAGGTGCACTGTGATGAGGACTTAAGAGCATGCTTGGGACCACAGACAAGGAATCAAAGTGTTGGGCATAAAAGGAAAAGGAGAGAGCATGGGCACAGGCAGGGTTGTGAGGTCAGAGGGGCCAGCTCTGCCCGGGGGTAGGGGGGCACCACAAAGGATGTCCAGTCCTGAGTGCATCCAGAATCCTGCAGGCAGCAACCATGGGAAAGCTGTGTTCCTTTCATATAGCACTGCTAGGGTGAAAGGGGAAAAGGGCTCAAGATACTGACAGAAGGGCAGGAACCATCATCTGAATTTTATTGTGTTGTCTTGAGAAAGCCTCTCCATTCCTCAGAATCCTGACCTGCAGACCTGCAATGATGCTGCTTGCCTTCCTCACTGGAGCACTGCAAATCTCGACTCATTAGTGTTTGTAGCCTCTTTTAGAACCCTTAACTGAGATGTGCTAAAGAAGCGAAGCACATTAGGTACAAAGCACATGGCTAATATTGATGCTCATACAAAATATGCTTCAATAAAAGCTTAATAACTTATCAAGAGGCAATAAACCCAAATGTTACCTCAAGTGCATTATGCATGGCTAATTTAAAGTCCTGGCACGTTTCTAGCTTGGACAGACAATCAGCATGTACTATTTCAGGAAAGACCTTCACAGATAAACAAAATAAATATAATAGTCTCCTTAGCTGGCAAAAATCAGCATCACTCCTCTGACCACTGAGTCAGTTTACACCAGCTGCATAGCTGGGCCCATTTTGCTTGGAATGACCAAAATGACCAATTTTCCTCCCCTGCTGGGGCATTTGGGCACAGGGGCTCAGAGGTGGAGGACTGAGGTTCCCCAGGCATATTTGCATACTCAATTTCAGTCAAAAAGATTATGTCACATTTGTAATCTATTTCTGAGTTAAAAGAAATTCTTGGAATGGACCTTGGGAATTGAGGGTACAGTGGCATTGTGATTATTTGGAAAACTGCCATAATTACTTTTTCTATAAAAAGAATATCCACTTCATACATTGTGGAGGACAGAATTTTTAAAGAGATGAGGCAAACTGACCTGAGTAGATTAAAGCTGAGGCATAGATTTTTAACAGAACGAGGTAGGATTGGATAAAATGGTTCCACTCTTGTCACACTGAAATAATCATTGTGGGCAGCTTTGTTCATGCATTGAGTTGAAAATACTGGGTCCTAATTGTAAAGGCAGTAACCTGGTCTCTAACAGTCTCTTAATGTGAAAAAGTGATGGAAATAATTTTTGTCATGTTCTTGTATGCTGAGAGGTCATAAATAATTAGAAGCGTATTTTGTGAATTATGCTCAACTTATAGCAGGAAGATATCCTAGAAGTTTTCTAGGCTACTTGAGTTTAAAAAAAGCAACCAATCAGCCAACAGCAAACCAGAGCAAATTGTGTCAATTGTCTCTAAAGACTTTTTTTATTCTTATATTCTTGGTGGAAATACAGAAAATTGTATTTTCCTCCTTTTTTTAAAACTACAATTGAAATAGAGTTAAGCAAGAACATTTCAAACATTGTTTCTACACAGGATTCCGTGTATTCTTCACTTTCTGTGCTCTGAGCAAGCCTCATGACCTGCCTGAAACTTAAGCTCATAGGTGTGTAAAGACTAAGAACTCTCATCCCCCTTGTCTTTCTCTCTTTTGAGTGGCTGCCTTTCTATACACAAGGATCCCCAAATTCCACTTACCACATGGACTGGCTTCAATGTCCTTGATTTTTGGTGTGCTGCTCACTTCCCATTCCCAGCAGCTCTTTCTCATGCCCACACTTCTCACCCCTTGCAGCAATTTGCAGTCAAGATGCAAAGTTGCTCAGAAAATTAACATGGCCAGGAGCAAGCTGTTTCTCAAGCAACTTTTCAGCCACCTCAGTCCCAAGGGTAGTTCACTGAATGATGGCACAAATTATTTGCCAATCCCAGAGGGAAGAGACCGAGTGGTACAATCTCTTAGGTAGCAGCACTGAATTATGCCATCCCAAGGTGGTTTTCCAGATAGGTATGATACCAGTATCAGGCTATTACCATCCTGCCAGAGCGCCAGAGTCTGAAGAAGGTAAGAAGTGTTCTTACCCTAATGTTTGTTTCTATTGCTCCTGCAGTGCTGAAAAGCTTGGTCCTGGCACATGCAGTGGCTGCAGGGAAAAGAGGCTGTCACCACACCTCTACACTGGGGCTGTTGCCCTGTTCCCAACTTTCTTACAGATCTAGCAAAATGATATGCCAGCTGATGTGACAGAGATTTAATTTTCAGGTAAACCAGCAAACTACGTATTCTGTGCATTTCAATTGAGCAAAGCTCAGAAATCAAAGGACTGGACTCACACTGCACAAAGAAGTCCATGGAAGTCACTTTTGCATTAACTCAGTGTGCAAGCTGAGCTGCATCAGTGCTATAATTCAAGAGCATCCAAATGCTGCATATTCTCCAAATTCTTCAGCTGAGCAATTCATGCTATTTTCCAGAAAACTGTATTTTAATCAATATAATTGATAAAATGCAGGAACACACTTATGAAAAGGAAAAAAGTCATCCTCTGAATGTCATGGCACAGCAGGAAAATGAGCAGGATGGTATTTAAACTGTGAAGTAATGTGCACACCTACTGTACAAATGTTCTTTATCAAGCATCACACCATCAGGAAGATGATGTGAGGCAAAATATCTTATATAATTTCTTGCAAGAAGATGAGACACAAATCCCAACATAAGGAAACAAAAAGGGCTGATTTTCTGCTCTTTCCCAAATGACAGAGGGGAGAGAGAAGAAAAGTTCATGCAAAGGTTAAAGAAAATTTGTGGAAAATTAGAATAAGTACCACCAAATTAAACAGCAATTTAAACTCAGTGTCCTAGACAATTAAAAGATACAGATACCATTAGCAGATGCTGGAAAGTAGTAGCAAACAGTTGTGTGGCAAGTTGTGTCTATTACAAAATAGATAAGGAAAAATAATGGATTTATCTTGACTTTTCATATTATTATAATTTTATTCAGGTCATTTATGTCAACTAATACGACTGGTGACATTATTCACCACATTCCAGATAAGGAAAACTTTATTGCTCTTCTTGTTGTTATTATTATCATCATTATTATTATTACTTACTTACTCTTGCCATAGATGTACCAGAAAAACAAGGGCAGTAATTGTTAGTACCTCTATGAGTGACTGTCCTCCTAAAAATTAAATCTTACTACATTTTGGGTCATTTAGTAACACCAGTAACTTTGTACACAGTAACTAAGATAAAAAAGGTATAAGATGTAAAAAGATATAAGACAAGAATAAAAGATTACTTCATGCATTTTGTTATGAATTACAAGAGTGACTCAGAAGTCAGCAAATCAAAACAAAATCATCCTTCAAATTCATCATAGGAGGAAGTTCCTTATGACATTGGTGAGCAAGCACAATAATTTGTTTAATGAACTCAGTCACAGATGGAGAGTACACTGGAGACTGTTCTGAAGCAAAAGGAACTGTGTCAGGCATTTGGGGACTAAACCTCACACAAGAACCCAGTTTGAGAGGACACAGAACTGACTGCACTCCCTGTGCCTCATACAAGTGTTTTTCAAACCAAAGGGAGCAGGGAGGAGAAACAGTGATTTGTACTTGAAAATGCGCTGCTTCTTAATTCCTGCTGGTTTCATTCTGGTGAGGGGAAGGAAACCAATCACCTCTGAGGCAGTGGCCTAAACAGTGAGACAAAGGGCAGTAAACAGGCTGGGCTACACAGTTTCTGCTTCTCACAGTATCCCAGCACAGACAGCATGCTGCTTGCAGTGGTAGGAACATTTTCTGGACTCTTGGCTCTAACTCAGGTTTAATATCCTCTGCAAGAAAAAACAGATGTCCTGGAGGGAGGAAGAATTATTGTCTGAGTGCTCCCTTTCATGGCTGAGCTGCATGAGGAGCAGGGATGGAAACAAGGCACCAGCTTTGTTTCCTACAGGAGCTGGTCCCATCCAGGGACAGGTTTTCAGCCAGCCCCTGAGGCGGACGCTCATGGGAATCCTGTGTCCCATGCTCCATGCCCCGTGCCCTGTGCCATGGTCCTGGCTGCAGAGGGGATTTGGCAGAAGCCAGCCCAGCACCCTGCAGTCCCCACTGTGGAGCTGCTGGCATGGTGAGGACAGTTTTAGACAAGCTTGGTCACAATTTTGGATCTAAACAGCCAAAGACTACTGACATCTCATTTCAGGCTGCTCTGCCTGATACACTTTTCTGAGCCCAGATTTTCCGACTCCTAGTTCAGCTGTCCTTTTTAATAATTTTTAACCCAACATTTTTATTTTTGTTGTGTTTAGAAGGTTCCATTTGCTCCTCAGTATTCTTCCAGAGATTTTCACATCACTCAGTCTTTGAATTCTTTTTGGCAAGGGAAATTGTCTTGTTTTTCTTCTTCAGCAAATGAGCTCTGCTGTTTTTTTATTATTGATAAGGGTATTCACTAGATCACAGTAATACAGGCCTGAAGTCCTGATTCAGCACAGAGAAATGGCTCCAATCCACCATACAAGATGAGGCTTTGGGGTAAGGAACACTCTACTGAACCCACAGATGCCCCAGTAAAATTCCTTTTTCTGTTATTTTGCTGCAGAAATTATTTGCTCCCATAAAGAATACATATATGATAAATGATCAGGTTTGGGTTTTTTTTCCTAAATTGTATTTTATATGAGGGAGTCATCAGAAAAGTGAGGATCCAAGAGGTTCAGTGTTTAAAGCCAGAAGGAGTCATTAGATCATCCAGCCAGGCTTCTGAAATATCATAGGCTATTAAATTTCATGATGGTATCTTATATTAAATCCAAAGGCTTTAGAAAAACTAAAGATTTTCAGTCTCTCACATCTTTTGAGGAGATTAAACTGCATGTTGCAGGCAGAATACCAGAGAGACCAAGCT
This sequence comes from Alaudala cheleensis, assembly GCA_013398995.1. Lineage (NCBI taxonomy): Eukaryota > Metazoa > Chordata > Aves > Passeriformes > Alaudidae > Alaudala > Alaudala cheleensis. The sequence goes on along the minus strand of VWYE01011780.1, from coordinate 556,462 downwards.
GGTGCCCAAGGAGTAGTGAGCAGCAAAGAATTGATTAGGTGAAGGATATTCCTGGAAAATTGTTTCCCTCATCACTGGGGAAAGTAAAACAAGAAGCATCTGCCAATCGTCCCTGGGATTTAAGCTGCATTTTCTCACCCCTAGACTGAGCATGTCATGGACAAAGTAAGCAACCTGTATCAACAAAACAAGGGATCACAGGCAATCTGGTCCCACTGACTTGAGAAATAAGGAAGACCCCCTTGATCAGTCCAACCACACTGCAGAATCTGTGGCATTTTGTAAAGACAAAGAATTAAATCCTCTTTTCTAATAAAGGATTTTAGATGATCCTTTTGTGTTCGTCCGATGGGGAATCAAGTCAGCACAAAGAAAGCTGACTGAAAGATTTGACTGCTCTTCCCCAGAGGAACTGGTTGGTGGGATTGACCAACTGAGGCAAGTGGATGGGTCCTCACCCAGAACCCACCAGTCTTGCTGAGTCATCCTCCACCTACAACTCTCCATGAATGGTAAACTTGGAGTCAAGACCATTCTTGAAAGAAAATCCTGTTTTACATTCACAGCTTTTATAATATCTGGACTTCTAAAAATTTAAGAAAACTGACTATATTTAACAGTCAGCAAATGTGAGCTTTGGAATAGAATAAGTGAGTGAGAAATCATAAAGAATTATTTTCTAGGGAAAGTGGCAGAAAAGTGAGCGTCTTGTTGAAGTGCTCAAAACTGTTACAAATTAGGGTATTTATTTATCAAATATTCATGGACTCCATCCTGCTATAGGCTTCAAACATTTAGCATGAAACTGTTCCTTACCTTTCAATAATTCTGAAGAGGTTGAAAGATCCCCAAAATCCAGAAGATCAGATGGATATGGGCAAACCTTCATTATAATAATCTCACAGTGATGTGCATTCAAGTGAATTTCTCCAAGGAAAATCTCTGCAGAGCTACTTTGTCATATCACTGCACTGAGATACATTTCCTTTGATTATGACTAAAGTCTAAACACTCACCTGTTTCAGGAACTCTCAGTGTATTTCTTAAATGTTATTTTTTTATTATTGAGCAAGGATAAAGTAAACAGTGAATTGTAGTACCAAAGACATCCTTCTGGATTAGAGGAGAGCAGGAGTCACTAAAGTCTGGCAGGCACCCGTGGGCTGCTTAAAATGGAATATTCAATATTCTGTGAATATCCTCTTGCCTTCAAGGGATCCTCACACAGATTAGCAATGTGTTATCAGCCACTTTGCTTGCTGTCTTGAAGTAAAGTGGAAACCCATACAGAAGCAAACTGCAGCAATATTCAAGTTCCTGAAATTACAGAGGAGCACATTTTCTGCCTGATATATTGAACATCCTGATTCTTTACTCAATTAATTTATCAGAGCTGGCAGGGCATCTTTTATGCTAGGAGAAAGTGATCTTAACACATCTTATCAATATCTCTATAAAGATCAACTCTTGACTGGTACCTTTGGCTGTTGTGTCAGCTTGGTGCATGTCAGAGGAAATGACTCTGGCAGCTACAGGGGTGGGCAGTGGTATCCTGTGAATTCAGTCTCCAAGCTCTGGAGCAACACGGTGCACTGAAACAAGGATCTGAGGGGCATTTAGTTCAGCCTGTAAATGAATGAAAGCAAAGTGTCATCCTGCACTTCAGAACGAAAAAAAATCTTTAGACAGACTGATCTAGTTTTATCAGCATTGACTTGAGTGGCAGGACAGGGTGAAAATCTTTTGAATTTTCTATGTTGGAGCCAGAGAGGTTTGCCAGTCAACACAGAATAAACTCTACCCAAGATTTATCTTCTCTGACAGATTATTAGACAGTGGAATCTATAAGTTAAATTTCATGGTGGTTTCCTGGAGGTCAGACTTGATGATCAGAATGGTCTGTTCTGAACCAAAGTAAATATCCATGACTATTTTACAGAATGTATTCTATTTTAAAATTCATTTAAAAATTGGTGGATTGAGTGAAAGAAAGAAAGTTGCAGTAAGAGTGGAACAGATAATTCAATCTTTGTTAGTTTTTCTTGGCTCTTACCAGATTTTTTTTCTCTTTGCAAGAGAAGAAAAGATCACAGTCCTTTCCTTTCTCTCATATTTGTTCTGTTTCAACATGAAGCAAAGAAGAGTGACCTCAGCTTTTCACAGCTGAAGCCAAGGATTGGTTTATGAGGTTTTCAATGTATAATAGAGATGTCATAAAATATACTAAAAATAATTAATTAAATAAATAAGAACAGATTTTAATAGCAGTTTGCACTGTAAAACCATTGAAACCTTGTTCTATTTTTTTCCCAGAGCTGTTCTTCCATACTTTATTTCTGCCTTCCAAAACCAAGTTCCACACTGCAGATCTGGTTTGCCATGCATGAAACTCTCCATCCACCCTTACTGGCACCAGCCACCCTCAAATAAATTGGGGATCCCCTTAGCCTGGAGCATTCACAAAGAAGACTGCTACATTAGTAATAGACCTGGTGTAAATTATACTTTCGTGCAAGGAAACTATTTTCATGAAACTTTTTCAGAGTTTCTATGTCATTAGCAACCTATAACTTGAAAACTAGCCATTTTTTGTGTGAAGAAAAAAAACCATTGTTTTTTTCATTGTTTTCAGTGATCAATCCTTTGTGTTCTCACATGGCAGTAAAAGCCAGAGCTATGGCAGCCTAACTTGACTCAGAGACTACCTCCTATCCTGCAGATGGTGAGTGAAAGAATGGTTATTAAAATAGCAAGTATAAGGCAATAGTGTATTTCCAGCTTGTTCAAAGGGAGGCACTAAGAACATAAGACTAGCTCTTTGCCGTTCCAGGCAAGTGCACAAAAGAGTTCCAGCTTACAACGGACCACAGTATCCCTGTCCTACATTTATCACCCTGGGCACCTCAAAAAATCTCAACAAGCTTTGGAATTGCAAGGGGAGATGAGAAGTTGCCAGGAGAGTGGGTCATAGGAAATCAAATCACCTTCCCCATTTTCATCTGCAAAAACAAGCCACCCATCAAAGCCCTCTGCCTCCCTCCCTCCAGGTGACCAGCACAAGCCTTGAAGCAATGCAGATGCGTGACAGACAGTGCAGGGCAGGGGCTGATCCAGCCAGACTGAGGAACTCAGAGCCAGTTCTGTGAGCACAGCTCAAAAATGCTCTCAGTGAACTTAATGAGAGGCTTTTCTTGATGAAAATTGGCAGCTGGTGACAAGTTCAGTGGTTTTGAAGGGATGTATTGTGAGGGAATATGCAAACGGCATTTACAAGAGCCTACTTCCTTTTTGTCTTGGTCTACAAAACCCTGATTAGGTAAAGATAATAGCAGCTGTTTATCTTTGAATGTACGCATCTCAGTTGAGAGTTTCACATCTTTGCAACAGCACAGAATAATTTCTTATCAAAAGGTTAAGTGTCAGTGCTTTTTTTTAAATACAGTATGATACAGCACTGATACTACAACCTTAGGCTCCCACTCATTTCAAAGCATCCATTGACTTCATAAACTCCAACACAAAAGTATGCTAACACACTTCAATTTAGCTAAAGTGAAAAAAAAACAGCTAAAAAGAATGCCAAATATTATGTTCCTAAAATTGGAAATTGAGTCATTCGGACAAACTGTGACACTCTTGTCTCTCTCTGTGGCAATCAGGAGACAAAATGTCAGCTATTTTCTCTAAAAAAAGAAACAACAGGCTAGATGTTAATTCTTGACCTCTATGACTCACCAGGGATTGTGTTACTGCACATCTCTCACATGACAGACAATTTTTATCAGTGCTGACTCTAAAATGTCTTTCAGCACCATATTGTCAAGGACCATGATCAAAATCACACCCTTACTTCTTTTTTTACCCCCAAAGATATTATGCATTCTTAGTGTCCTTGGAATAGCCTGACCATACTCCATAGCAAGGCTTTGAAAACACCAGGCAGAGCTCTCTGACAGTGCAGTTTGATTTTACTGAGCACAATTCACAGTGAGCTTGTTGCTCTCCTCTTCTACTGCAAAATGAACAGTAAAGATTGAATAGATCAGGTTATGATGTGCCATGTTTTCCTGGTGAACAGAACTCTCTCTGGTTTCATAGTTCAGCATCTGGATAAATATGAAATAAAGACATAAGTAACTTTATTTGAAAACAAACCCATGTGCTGCTTTATTGCTTTTCCTCCCCTTTCTATTAGTCTTTTACACTACTGCTGTGAGTGTAAACAACTAGCCTGTTAAGCACTTTATTTTGTGCAGCTAAAATAAGATTAAATGCATTTCACCAAGTGTTGTTCCTTTTCACACTAAATGCTGCGTGAACTGTGTCATAAACTCTGGTGAAAGCATCAGTCTGGAACCTTCCAAATTGCTGAGGTGATTAGGAGCATGTGCTCTGCTGGCTGTTACGGCTACACTTCCAGATTACTTGACACTTGTGAAATTCCCATGCAGTTTCAAGCTTATGCTTAGATTAGACTGATTTCGACAATTTTAAAACATGTTCCAAACATTTAAAAATGCCTTCCAATTACTATGTTGCTGAGAAAGACAGAAAAATTTCAGGTTCAATGTTGATTCCAGTGGATTTGCACTTGCCAGGCGGAGATCAGCATCTTCATTTTATCAGAGATAAAACTCTGTTTGCCACTTATTCTCATAATGACCTCAGTGTTTTTTCCTTCACATTTAGTATGTCTCAAGTAGTAGAAAGAGAAGGTATTCCACACTGCCCATAAAAACATGCTGCATTTTTCTGGTATATTTTACATGTGAGCAGCCCAGAGGCAGAAAAACTTTGGTCTGCCTCTTTGTTCTCACTTTCAACATGATGTGTTCAGTTATCACAATGAGAAAAAAAAAAACACTTTTAGAAACTTTTCTATTTAATTGCATTCAATAACTGCTCTAATTTCTTGAGTATTAATCTTCTTCAGACATTATTGGAAATCCAGATTTAGTGTTGTGACAGAAGTATGACATAAGCTCCACAGAAAGTCTAGACTGCAGAAAGCTGAAAGAAGAATGTTTGGCCTCTTTTTTTCTTTGGAGTAGTACAAGCTTCAGGCAATTTTATGTTTGGCTCTTTCCATAATTTCACCTAATAACTTTGAACACCTTCACTCATTCTTTCCTCCTGAATCACAAACATCCCAACTCTCAAACCAGAAGAGCCTTGGTCAAGATGTCATGACAATCTTTCTGTGCTAAGCTGCTTTAATTGGGAATTCTCTTACACATTCCCATTTTCCTACTATGGAATCGTTATCTGGGATGATACTTGCCTAAATTTAAAATATTTAAAAATGTGAGGTAAGGTTTATTTTGGGACGTAAAATTACTCCCCACAAAAATCAGAAGATTCACAATGAGAAGGCAGGGGGAAAGCACAGTAGATCCATAGATTAATCGCAGGAGCTTTATCCCATATTGATGGAAAGATCCTTTGCAAGTTTCTTCTCCAGTGAACACAGATGTCCTGCAGAAAGGACAGAACAAGGCAGTAGTTTGGACACAGGCTTCCTGTCCACGCCACCACTCATTGCTGCTCTGGTTAGTGATGCTCTACTGGTTGTATGACTGTGATGGCAAAGGGGAAGAAAGATGCCTCTGGAGGCTCAGGCAAAGGCTGATATCAGTCTATGTGAGTATTCAATTTACAGTGCTAATGCTGAAGCAAACTAGGTACCCATTATGTAAACAACAAGTGACACATTAAACCATTCTATGGCCTAATGAAAGCTATAACTTCTTTTTTTTTTTAATGTTATAAGCCAACTGGAAAATGCTGATGAGAGAGGAGTTCTTTCTTGGCTATTGCAGCAATTTACAGTATGGATTTTAATTAGTCTCTTCCCTCCATTGCCCCTGCGTTTCATTGCAGAACTGACTTGTTTTCTCATTTGAAAAAAATCCAGCCCTCTAGCAGCTCACTGATCTCTGGAAAAGGATTAACCTATTTGAAGTCATTACTAGGGGCTTCAAGCAGGTGTCCAGAAGAGCAGATGTGAACTGTTCTCAGTAATTACTTTCAGCTCTCAATTTATCCTTCACTGCCCATTGGAAATTTAACCTTAAAGAAGTCAAATGGCACTTACTCCTCATCTTCAAAACAGGTAAAACTCAAAGCAAGAAAAGTTACATCACGGGAACTTCTCCAGCTTTTCTTGACAGAAAAGCCCTTGCAGATGCTTCTGAGATGTAAGAGATTAGGAGAGGTGGAGGTGGTGTCTGAGAGTACTCTTGAGAGAGGCTGTGACACGGTGGAGGAGGCTGTGCTTGACCAGAATTTGTGAACAGGCCAGCTAGCATCACCTGGGCACAATAAGATCCAGATGACTAATATTTTCAGGCAGTGAATCTGTATTTCCTGTCTGTCTCTAGTGGGAATATATATCTCAAGTTACTGAATTTTAACAATACTTCTACTTGACAGTTGCTTTACAACAGACTGGAGTCTCAGACATGCTCTTACTTTGGCAAATATATTCTCATAACAAAAATTACAAGGGGAAAAAAAAAGAAATTTCACCTCTGAGCAAAGTGATTACAGCAAAGATAGACAGGAAAAAGACCATCCAAAGAATGTTATTTTAAGGTTTAATGATCACAGGCTATATGCTGCAAAATGGCTGTGACAGATTCTGTTACCCACCACGTGGCTGCCTGCAAAGAGCATGGCTGTCTCATCCTCCTAGCCACAGTGGGGTTCAGATATTTTTCTCCCATTAGAATGGCACTTTTGTGAAAACACCTGGGAAACTGTAAAACGATGTCTTGGGTTTGGGTTTGCTTATCTGGTAATTTTTTTAAGCATTTTTATTGAAGAAAATTATCAAATTCTCCCTGGGGCCACAACTCTATAGAATTTTACCTGGTTTCCATCATTCTGATCTGAAGTTTTGCAGTTTATGTCAGGTCTCCTACCTTAAAAGTCATGAAGTCCATTAAAAATCTATTTTTGAGTAGAAAAATCAGGCAGTGTTCATAAGCCTAAACACTCTTGACCAGACTTTGTAACACAAGGGATCCTAATTTGTCACCTTAAAATCCCTCCCAAGAACTCTGAATTTTATGCTTAAAGGGTTCCTCAAAATTCCTCAAGTTTTCTTACAACTGTGTACAGTACTAAAACATATCCAGCTGGAAATGTCTTAAATCCAGATGCATCAGACTTTGAAGTAATCTTTTTCTCTGGCCTTTTTTTATAGTTATGTTTTCTAAACACTGATCCAATCAACCGAAAAGCATTTCCTGAGCAATCCATCATGTGCTGTTCTGCTCTACCTTAAGCTGAAAATACAATCTGCAGTTCCACAATCAAATACCCATGAGGAAGATAAACCAAGCAGGGCACAAGCGAGGTACCTGACTTTATTGTGTTTGGACAACATCCATGGCAATCCTCCACCACTGGCAGCCACAGCCATGGCTCAGCCTGGACCCAATCTCCCAAAAGACCCTCTGTAAAGCTTTAATTTCTCTCTCTCCCTACAGGATTTTGAGAAAGAAGAGTTTTATAGTTTTAATATCAGGAGTGGTGAGGTGTTGCTGGGGGCTGACATTTAGGTAAGGTCACTGGAAGTGAAACAGGAATTTCTGGGGATATGGTGCTTCAAAAATCCAGGCCAAATGCTTAGTGGATTTTGGATTAATTTTCTGGTTAGTGGAGAGTTTGTACTTCCAGACTGATGTGACTGTGACAGAGAGGCCTGATTCCATTTCAGAGTTAAATACCACAGACTCCTGTTTCATTATGGGAAGGCTGAATTTCCTAAATTCTGGCTAAAAAAATTAACATTATCAATACCAGTACAAGGATTCACGGATATATTATCCAGCACATTTCTTCATCACAGTCACAAGCAGTCAATGTAACACTGTGGGACTTCAGCAAGTATAAAGGACACTAAAAGAGAGATGGCTAATGGACAGAATAATAGAAAATAATAACTTCAGAATGATAAAAAATTGATTCAGTTTATATTTTAAATCAAAGAACAAATGGGAGTAGATCTTTAGCTAAAGATTTGGACTTCAGGAAAGCAAATTTAGACAAGCTAAGGAAACTGATTAGCAAAATCTATTGAACTGAGATGATACAGCAGCTTGACTGTGAAAGGAGAAAGGAATTTATTGTTGTCTGAAGAGCACAGAAAGTAACAGAAATCTTTAACCTCAGCCAGAAACGAAACTTATACAAATGGATTCAACATTTATGTAAATAAATATCCACCTTTAAAAGGATATTTAAAAATATCTTGTACTAATCTTTAAAATGATATAAGCAAAAAGCTTGTAAGACCTAGAAAGGCAAAAAACAGGTATGTAAGTAAAGCTAAATTTTTAAATTTTGCAGGTTAAGACATATGAGGATAAAAGACAATAACTGACAAAAAGCAACCTGAGCTGGATCCTGCAAGGAATAGAAATCTGAACAAAACAAACCAAAGCAAAAACCCCCCAAACCAACAAACCCAAAAAAACCACCATGACAACAACAACCAACCAAAAAAAAAAAGCCATTTGGAAATCTATAGCAGAAGGAAATAAGGAAACTAAAATTGCCTGCTAGTCCTGATAATTGGGTAACCTGTAGATTAAAGATCAGTTAGTTATGATCCCAAAAATAAATGAACAATTTACCCAGATTTGCAGTAACCAAGGAGCAGAGACAGCAAAGGCAGTATATAGACTGGGAATGGCAATATGGAAATTAAACTTAGTTCCCTGAAGAAGAGACAAAATTTGAGGAGGGTGACAAATGAGCGTAACAGGGGAAGAAGTGGGAATAGTCTCCACACCAGAAATAAGGTCTCATACACAATGTAGGTATATTTGTGGGCTGGTTTTAGGAAATACTCCAAATCCTCATATCTGGTACTTTCTAAATTGAATATACTTAGAAGAAGAGAACTGGGACATAAGATGACAAAAATTCTTCAAAAAGTATCCAACCAATTATCATTCTCTGTCTTCAGTAATATGGCTTTACAAAAGCTTTGGAAGGAAAGGAGAACACAGACATGGAGATAAGCACAAAGTGTCTTTCTAATACCCTAAACTGTCATTGACAAGTACATTCAAGTCTACCTTAGTCAATTCTCCCTCATCAGGTCACAGGGGAAGTTTATAACAGAGATTTTGTTGTCCTAAAGGTCTCTTTTAATATCCTCTACTAAAATATTTCTCAGCCGCATCCACCATCCTTCTCCTATGCTGGTGTTCTCATACTGTTCTGCATAATGATGCTTCTCAAATCTGTCAGTGCTGCACTTATGCTGTTGAAATGAAGGTCATTAATGGAAATTATTAAACAAACAGGGTTAGATCTAGGAACATCCTGCTACTTCATCTTTAAAGCTGACTATTTCCTGTGCAGCGAGTTCCTGGGTCTGCTCTAGTTCCCTATAGAAATTTCCATATCTGAAGTAGACTGTGGTACTCAAATCTAAAATGAATGGCAATCAAAAGAGATATGGAGCACCTAAACTCCATTGAAACTATCAGCTGAATTGTAGCCTTTATTAGGATTTGTCTCCTTATCTGTTTCCAGCCGACATGAAATATCTATCATGTAAACTAATAAGTGTTGTCATCACCAGAAGGGGAATGAGGAAGATGTTTAAAGCAGATATACCTGGCTGTTTTTTAATGGAAATCTTCTACCTAAAGAGCAGTACACCTTAGAAAAGGTTGCAGAAATATACCATATGCAGGCAAACATGTAAAGAACAGGAAACAATTCAGGGCTTTTCACTATTTTTCTGTTGCTTTTTATGTTTCAGTTTCCTGAAAATATTACTGCTTTCAGAAAAAAATACCGAAACCCATAAATGCCTGGAGAAGAATTATGTGCAAGAGTCTCTCTGGCAATATGCCTGGATAGAGGCCTGGTCTGACCTTGGCTGACCCTGCTTTAAGCATGTAAACCCTTCTGATGGCTCTTCCAATCTGAATTATCTGACAGTCCAGTGAGACGAAGTTGCCCCTCTGCAGCCCTGAAGCAGAAGCAGTAAGGCTGAGCTTGCACAGCAGGGGTGTGGTGGCTGCTCAAGGGCACAAAGTGTCTCAGACCTTCCTGTCCACTTTCCACCCCTCCAGGGAGGGATGCCTATCACAGCCCTGTGAGACACAATAATGCTCTGTAGGGGCTTTAAGTTGCACAAAGTGAGCAGCAAGAACCATGATAGCAAACAAAGCCAACATCTGTCAGACACCTGCTCTTTGAGTAGAGCACAGTGCCCCAGGAAAAGCAACCTTCAGGCTACTCTGACTGCTATGCAGCCCCCTGGCAGGCCATAAAATAGACATGTAAAAGTAACTTGCAGTCACTCTTCTCACTGCATATGTGTGCTCCCACCTAGCACAGAAAGGATGATGAGGAACAGTATTGCCTGTCTCCTGCCTGAAACTGCCTTGCTGGGCCTGATTTAGAAACCAAGAAAAGAAAAGAAATAAAATAAACTGCTAAGCCCTGGGGATAATGTGCTACAACCAAACAAACCTGCAAGGACTACAGCCATCCTTGCCTGCTGCTCCTCCAGGCTGGCTGCAAGTGACCTCATGAGACAATGAAGAGAGGAAACGTCACTTGGGTCTGCACAACTCCCCTCCAGTGGGTAACCCTGTGTCTGAAGCATCCTCTAACAATTCACAAGTGTACATCTCTTGCTGAAAGATGCCAAAAGAAAGCTGAAGAAATACTACAATACACTCAAAAGGTTTTAAAAAAGTGTAGTCTGAAAGAGACAGTAAATTCTGCCTTGTTCCTTAGAAAACCTTCAGTGCATAACTTCAGTGAGAGCTCTCTTGGCTGTATTTCCAAGAGTTGGGTGATGCCCAAGATTTTTAAAGTCCCAAGCCTGTGTCCAAGGAATCAGGAAAAAAACAAAGACTAAGATCTTTCTGATACAGATATAGAAGTCCTTGACTTTGTGTTATGGGCTCTGAGTCCTGGCACAGCAAGTGTTTGTTTGCCTCTTGAGGGTGGGCTGAAGCATGAGTGAGACTTTGTTCTCTTGGAGCATGATGAAGAAATGGGTAACATGCTTCTTAACTGAATAGGAAAAAAGATTCAAGCCAATTTTTTCCAATGACACCTGGTTTCCACTAAGTTTAAAACTTCCTTAGAAAATTCTGGGTTTGATTTACTATTTAAATTAGAAATAAAAATAGTACATTTTATTTTTTCTCTACCAAAAGATCCAAATTAATTTGTCTGCATTGTTTCAACATTAATTTCCGTGGGTTTTTTCAGCTGTTGTGTGCTTTGTGGCTGCTGTTGTCATCTACTTGATGTTCCCATCAAGATGTCTCTGGACATACTGCCTATACTGTATATCTGATGGCACACTGTGATAGCACTCATTGCCCCAAAATTGTTCAGCTCATTTAATTTCATATCACCTTTGTGTTAAAAGTTTCTATTTCACTTTTTAATATTCCCAAAGGCCAAAATCCTGGAAATTCCTCACAGGTAAAAAGTCCATTTTCCCATCATCTCTATTTTCAGTTGGATAAACAGAAAAGGAAAATTAACGCATCTCTCACTTTGGCACGAAGGCAGGATTGAAGGAATGTACATTTTGAGTTTATTTTATTCTTCTGTGTGGGACATTATGGAACAACACCATTGTTGTTCAGGTTCTGTTAGTCAGTGGGGCACTGGGACAGCAGGGTCAGTCATCACTGGCAGCAGCTCTTGGAAAGTCTGAAAGCAAAAAAAGATGTATAAAAAAGAAGTACCAGGTGAAAAAAAAAATAAATGGAAATAGCCTGGGACCATGCCAGCAGCCCAGAGCTCATCTCTACCCCCTTTGATTAAACTGTCAAAACACATTTTTTGTGGTGTGCCAATACCATAGTGTTTGTCTAGAGCTCAGTGACACTGGGAGGAAAGGATTTAGCTGTCTGCAAAGCAAACACAGAAACAAAATCAAAAGGCTAGAGCAGGTGAGACCAAAGGCACAAAACTCTTTTTTAATCAATAGCTCTACAGTGCTCACAGACCTGTGCCAGGAGCCAGGCTATAAAACAGATGCCCATGTTACCAAGAACACCTTGGGTAAGAGAATCATTCCCCTCTTGTCAACAAAAGGGTAAATCAACCCCACTTACTTCCACAGAAGGTTATTTCTATTTATGCCACTATTTGTCAGCAGACAATTAGGATCTTGTTGTGCCCTGGACATCCTCTGCAGCCTGTCCTTCTCACTAACGGCTATACTCACTGACAGGAGGGGGGTTTTGATGAAAAATTACAAGAAATTGGGTTAGAGGTACCCTTCTGACCCTTGGCACGTCCCCACACTCTCCCCAGCCAGCAAGCACCCTGATTTTGAGGCTGGCATTGGAAGGCACAGCAGTGCTGAGGGCAGTCTCACTTCCTCACACAGCCATGGGGACCAGGGAAGTGGCTGAAATTGTAGGTCAGGCTGGAGAGCTGAAGTGGAGCCCAAGCAGAGCACAAAGGCTGAAACTGAGCCTGTGGGAAATGTCATCAGACCTTTAGTTACTGAAGCTGGGCAGCAGCTTGATCCTTTGTTGTTCTGAAAAGCAGGCAGAAATGATGGATATACCTCTGTGTACAGTTCAGTTGAATTCGCAATAAATTTTAAAACACTGTCATCTCCTCACTATCACTGCCCTCCTAGAGCCCCTAATTGTGTCAAGTTATAAGATTTAGGCAGGGCATTGGGCAATTATATTCCGAACTCAAGCCTTATTACTTTTTTAAATTTACGAGCTTGCCTTAATATAAAAATATTCCCTTTAGGGTTTCTTGGCAGAATTAGAAACATAAAAAATTATTTCATAGCTGCAGGAAGGCATGCTTTCTGAGATAATACTGGTTTATGTAAAGAGATTATTCAAATACAGTGGCAGTCTCTTTCAAAATACTGGAAGGTTACATTGAGGAAAAATCCTAAGATTGCTTAACATAAATTTTGGCAGAGTCATGCAGTAAAGACTGTGTCAAGTGACAATTCTGATTGGGAAGAAACTTATCTAAGAGGATAAAATTGTGGATGGGAGAAACTCACCAAAAAATCTCTGGATGGGGCTAAACCCAGAGAAACACTTGGAGAAAAAGAGCCTGAGGTGGTTTTCATGGAACTGGAGTTAACCTGGAAGGCTATGCTACCCTAGTACCAAACTGGTACAGCACACCATGAGCAAGATTCTAATTTTTGAAGTTCTTCACCAAGCCCACTCTCCTGACTCCACTTAGCAGAGCACATGTGGGCATTTTTCAGATTCTTCCATTACTTCCAACAAAGAAGTAATGGGTCCATTTTCCCAAAGTGCTCGTTCTGTTGTTGGAAAACTACAGCATTTAAGGCAATGACATGAAGTCTTATTTAGCAGAAAAGTAAAAAAAGTACAAATTTCTCTCAGCCGTGTCCTGAAAAGGTACCTTTTGTTTAAACAGAAGGGACAGAGCTTCAAGGGATGAAAGCTCACTAAATCATTCGTGTGCTCTGGCCTGCTCTGCCAATGGCTTTCTAAGCAACATCTTATAACTGGTCCAAAGATTTCCTCACCTGCTGACCTGGCATGTACTCAAGCAGACTGGTCTCCCCACTCCTGGTTTTGGTGTGCACTACCCTTAAACTAAAGGATGCCTCAGTTTGCACGCCAGCTGTGATTTTGCAGGTGTCTGTGGATTAACTGGTAAATGGCATGGATGAAACAATAGAAGGTGTGGCTTTACATCTTGGAGGGAACCATAATGGAAAGCACCAAAATGCAGCACATCAGGTGCACCAACGTTGTTTTCCTTCTGCAGGACCACAGTTTGTCAACACCTCTACATGAACAAATGCTGTTTGTTTAGAGCACATAACCCAGAAATATTGGTTTCTGCATCCCTGTTTTAAAAAAAACCTCTTACTCTTCTGCAGTTAGCAGCCACCTGTCCTGATGTTTACAGCAAAAACACGCTCTTTCCAAGTTTTTTGAAGTGGCTTTATGGCACAATCCAGAGTGAGCAAGCATAATGCTGACGTATATGCACAAACCAGAATGGAACAGCAGCAAATGGACTCATTATCATCCTTCAGCCCTTTGCTTCCTTTTATTTAAGTGATGCCTCATACACATTAAGTATGGAAATGAAGGACTGCAGGTAGTCTGATTCAATTTTTTTTAAGTATTAAGTACATATTTAAGGCAAGCCCTTGGGATGTTGAAACATCTTTAGACAGATCCTCTAATAACTGAGAACAGATTGAACAAGTCACTAAATGACTGAACTAAAATTGTATGATTAAAAGGAAAAAGACACAGACTTACGTCTCATTTTAATGAAATCATAGTGATTCTCATGGGTGTCTCTATGAAAGATTTTTTCTTCCTGATCATCTTGTTTTACCACTAAAATGTGACCCCTTCTTTTATGTATGGGCTTCCATGCCTGGGCTTCTTCAGCAGCCTTAGTGCTATTCACTGTTGTTGCCATTTATTCAAAAATAAGCTTGTGCAATTCAGGACATGAAGCATTTTTGTGGCGGAGTAGGACTTTTAAATAAGAGGTGTAATGTTTAAACAACATACTTGGCTACACTGTCCAAAATATTTATTACACATTTGTCATTATTTCAAACAGATGTTGAGGTGACTTTGTATTAATATCTGGGGATTTTAGAACCACGAAAATAGCACATTTAAGTGATAAATAATTGTGTCAGCTTAACTAGTACCTTCATTTGCAGTCTAAGCTTTCTTCCTGAGGGAATGAGAAGAATACCAATATTTTTGGTGTGAAGCTCCTTTATAATTTTTCTTTTACTTCTAGACTTTTCTGTTGCTATCATCACCTTCCACATATAAAGAGATGCATCAGTTAATACATCTGGAAGTAAGCAATTAACCTAAAGTGTTTTTTCTTAATTAGAGTTGTAAAGATAATATGTTTTAAAGTTTGATGCTAGTCATCCACTTGAACTTAGAAAAGCAGATAGCAGTCTAATTGTGCATTTCTGTGAAGTCTCCCAGGAAAATGAATTTCATGATGGAGTGCGAAGATCAAAGCTTATCTGAAAGCATCTGAGATTATAAAGGTGCCAAGTTCATCCACATCTTCCCTAAGGCAGTTTCTACCAAATATCTGGCCTGGCATTCCCCTTTCATGAAATTATAGCCAAATGCTTCATTCCTGAAGTGAAAAATATTTCCATATATTTGAACACTATCAAGAGATATGACTAACTTGCTGCTATCTCTGTGGACAGTTTAATAACCCTGTTAATGATGCACTACTGCATGTCAGAGGCTGGTGTTGACTTTGGATGCATAGATAATCTTGGTCTGCAAGATACCTTGCTTGGCATACAGAAGAAAGATACTGAACTTGGAGTGACAACACCAAGGCTTCCATGTGGGAGTCAAAGACATCCCACGGAAGTTAAGGGAGGCGAGTCACCTGGAAACAGTTGGAGATGCAGTTTCATTGTAAACTACTAAACACTATAAAGCTCAACAACCACCTTGCTTTATGTTGTCTTTAGGCCTTGATAAAACAACATTTCTTTTCCTGTTCATCCCTCTTCTCATTGCCTCTTGCCAATCACCTTCTTTTTCTTGATAACAGTAGATTCTCTCTTCTGAATTGAATGTTGAGCTGTTCACCTACATTTGTTTTTCAAAAAGGAAGATCACTATGTTTGAATGGAGTGTAAATTCCCAGGCTATATGTATGTGCTGTATGTAATCCCCTTGATTGCACACAGTGCTCTTTGCACAGTAAGAAATTCAAACAGTAGGTATTTCTGGAGTTGCAAGTGTGGAAAGGAAGTGTTAGGATGCCTGAGAAGAATTCTCAAAATGCAGCCAAACTACATTTTTGATAGGGCTGCCTGATGGGTAAGCAACACCACCAAAGCATTTTCACCTGGTGTTGAGATATCCAAGTGACTGTTACTGAACAGTTCAGAAGGAAAGGTTTTCCTTTTCTGTACTGGAGAACATTGGAATGGATGGATTTTCAATATAAAAGTTTGCTGTGGTCATTAACCAAAGTTGTTTATGAAAAATATGTGTCCATGGGACAGATACTTCCTACTAAACCTTAACTCAGTCATGCAAGACTGAGGAGAAACAAAATCCCTTTTGATGATTAAGGACATTGTGGCATACATTCTGCCCCTACCTTGGCAGTGCCTTTTCACACTTCTTGTCAGAAGTAGAGGCTCTAACATGGGAATTGAATAGGTTTGGTAAATTATCAAAAAACTTCGCTATCAACTAAGGGATATGGAAAATTTTGCTTTAATATTTTTAATGTAACTGTCAAAAGATTGAAATGGCTTTTGAGTTTAGGTTTGACTAAAAAGTAGGCATTGACTCTCACTTTAAACACATTATGAAATGCAGAGTTCATTTAGAGCACTATCCCAGCTCCTGCAGTGAAAGGGCAAATAAAGCAAGAACTGTCCCCTTGCAACTCTTCCAAACCTCTCTTGCAGAGTTTGTATCCAGGCCTTCATTTGGGATATAGCTGATCAAACAAGACACCAAAGTTTTGCTGCTCTTGAGGTGTCACACACACACACAGTATCACAGCCCAGCTTTGGAAGGCTCCTCTTTGCAACCCAATGCTATTCATTATTCCCTTATTGTCTGCCCAGCTCAGCATACACAAACCACAAATAAATAATGAGACAAAAAGATGAATTCTGGGACCAAGAAATGTTTATTTGCCCAGAACTTATGGATTTAATCCAACAGCAAGCTCTGAGACTGCATGATCATTGGTCCCTTGAAACAGAAACACACAGTTCTTCACTCCCTGCCTGATTTATTGCCCACAAATATGAGCTTGTGTGCAGGTCTTGTCATCTGATACACTAGTTTTAGTAGTCCATTTAATATGAACTGACTACCAGAAAATGCATATTTGTTTCACAGCCAAGATGAAATACAAAATGTATTTCCAACTCCATCATTCCCCCCCCTGTTTATTAATATATGAAGCCAAATGCTATTACTCTTCCTGAAATCAGCAGGATTACTTGGGCTAAGGAATGCTTTCATTTACATGAGGCTATCAATGTTTATTTTTGTGACCAGACTAAATTTAGGAGAGAGATTTTAGCAGCAGACAGAGAGCAAAGCAAGAGATGAAAGATGACAGGAGAAGGTGATGCTGCTGGGTGACACAACAGCAGGAGGAGCAGAAAGCATGGGAGAGCTAAAGACCCTTGAAAACTAGCCTTCAGGTGTCCCCCTAGGCCCCTCATCATTCAGCCTTTAATGATCACCAGTTATTCTGGTCACCTCAACTACCTTTTCTTCAGTATCCTGGTTGTAAATCAAGCATGACAACAGCAGTCCATTTTGCCTGGCTGTCATGGCATCAAATGAACGATGCATTTAAATAATAAGATGAGCAACCCAAGAAGTCCACAAAGAAAACAACATTTCTGCCTTTAGCCCAGTACTTATGTGGGGTAAAGGAAGCAACAGAGGATAAATACTAAGACCTTTCCTTGGGAAAATGGAGTCATAGATGGGAATTCAGGAGAATGTTTGAATGTCTTAGGGAAACTGATCTTCACAGGAGCTGTCACACTGTAGCTCTCAGAAAACATCTAAAAGTATCAGCCAAGGACTGCTCAGAGCTTGGGAGCTAGGCTGGTCTAAAAGTAAACTGGTCGGAGAACTGAACCCCCACTCAACCACCCCAAGAGAGATTACAGTTTGGAGTTAAAATTTACTGAACAAATTATAACAAATACAATGATACAGGGAAAACTGATTTTAACCCCCAGCATCAGAGTACAACATGGCACCTGTTGGTCAGAGTCGTGGTACAGTCCTGGGGAAATTCTGATCCTCCTCTGGATCTATCAAATGGTGGTGTCCCCAGTCCCCAAGCCAAAGATTTATACATGCTAAGGTTCAGGTGGGAATGCTCAGGACCTTCCCCAGGGCAGGCAGCTTCACAATGGATGATGTAACACTGTGAATTATGAGATATTTTGGGAGTCCTTGATGGTCTAAGTCATTGCAGCTGCCTGTACTGCTGGTGCCATTGAGTCCACCGTGACCCATTAGCAGAAATGACCCCTCAGGTTGGGTGTAACTGCGCTGGTGCTTCCCCAGAGGGGAGTTTGCACAGCTGAGTTTTTTGTGAAGATGAAGAAACAGGGTTTGCCTTTCTCTTTATCCCATTTAACATCCAGCTTGTAGCCTGAGGTGTGGGATGTGCACTGGGCAAATGACTCATCACTTACAGTTCATCAGAAATGGTGTGGAGGGGAGTTGAATACACAGTTTGGTTACACCCATACAGTGCTGGCACCCTGCCCCTGTCACCAGGACAGGAACAAACTGCCACCCTTTGTGCAGACAGGCTCTCAGGATGTCAACACAGTACAGCCAAGAGCACATTGAAATAATACAGAAGTTAGAGAGATGATGAGGGCAAGATGACTTTACCCTGGGAAACTGATGGTGCTGACACTTGACGGTGCTTGGATTAGACAGGAGTTCTTCATGGTGGTGGACCAGCAACTAGTGAGAGACAAACTGATTGCCATCAGAGTTGTTGAGTGTATTAATGCTAAAGAGAACTTTGTTTCAAAAACTTTGACATGCACAGAAGGAAAAGGAAAAAAAACCAACACCAAATCACCTGCTGCTCAGTTTCTCTGAAGCTAAAAGCCAGTAGCTAAAATTTTAAAATATTTTGCACCAACATCTCATTTGCAAATGTCAACAAACCACTGATATGAATAACAACTTTAATTTCAAATACCAAACTCCTTTTCTATTTCTGGATGATGTGAAAGCCTGACAGAGAGGAAGCACCAGGTAACATAGGTGAGCCAAGGTGCTATGGCAGCTCTGAGAACCTGAGGTTGAGATTAAGAAAAGAAAAAGAATAAGCACACATGAAAGTGAGAACACATAAGAAAACAAGAAATGTGGTTTTCAGTTCTGAAGAGCACAAGCCTTGTTTCTGGCCCCAGCATAAGAAAAGAAAAAGAATGGACACCCAGAGGTAGCCCTGACACAGGCAAATTTCTCTTAATTCTAGAAGGTGCCTTGTACAAAATTAAAATTTGAACAGGTCTAAAAACTATTTGTGTGAAGTTTGTTCTCTCTTGGGATTTTGCTGGGGAAAAGGTCTGCCTCAGCAATCAGGAAGGATCTGTTCTAAGATATGTTTAAAGACATTGTAGGGTTGGGGTTTGTGTGTTGTATTTTTTGTTGTTTGTTTGTTTGTTTTTAAATGCCAGATAACATTGACAAAATAGTAAATAACAGTAGGAGGCTCCCCCTTGATTTTAGTCTTCTCAGATTTCCCTGTTTCAGGAGAGCAGAGGAACTATTTATCTCCAGGAGCCCTGTGCCCTGGCACCTATGGTTCCAGTGAGTGTAGCTTAGGGCTAACCTAGCAATGCAGGACAAGTCATTGTGCTGGTTTGAACAAATTAATAGAGAAAAACTTAAGAGTAGTTCCAAGGTACTTTTACTAAGAGAATTATTGCATAGAGTAAGGATTTACATCATCCACTAGCAACAAACCAAAAATTGAATGTAAATATATATATTTATAGGAAATACAGTTTTGAATATATGTATACATATTTATATTTGACAAGGAAGGTGTTATATATGTAGCAAGGAAGTTACACTACTATTTTTCCAAGAGAACCAAGCTCAGAGACTACAAGAAGTTTATTTTATGTAGAGTTTTCATACTGTTAAATATACTGTGAGAATAGAAGAACAATCACATTCCACAGGAGGGGTCCAGCCAACAGGTTGGTTGTGTGTTTACACTACTTAAGTCTCCATAATTGGGGCATGCAAATGCCATGAAAATTTGCTAGAATTTTAAATACCTTGCTGAATGAAAATGAAAAAAGCTACAGAAAATCAAGCTCAACCTGCAAATATTTCCCATAAACTTGTTGATAAAAGTAATCTTCTGGCAAAACTGAAGAAAAATGTTTCTGCCTGGTTTAGGCAATCCACGAAGAATTCAACAGTGAAACCCCAGGTATTTACTTGAGGTCCTAAATTAGTACAGAAGTAGCAAGAGAAAATATTTTAATTTCAAATTGTGTTTGAAGCACCTAAAGTGTTGTCTTGATACCTGGGTGACAGACATAGCTGTCACTCTGGTGAGCTGGGAGTGATGAAGGACCACGTCCTTCTCTGTCATTGCACTGGCAAGAGTCAGGTTGATCATTTGTAGGACTAGTACTGGGATCCAGGGAGCTTGGACAATTAGTTTTCCTTCTCATGGGTCCTGGCATCATTCCCCAGTGCACCCATAAAGCAATCTGACTGCAAGGATCCCTAAACTATTAATATTCAGGTAGTTTTTAAAATCTCAGGTTCACTATCATCCCCTCTTGCATTTTATTTCTATTGAATTTAAGGGGGGTTTTTCTGTTTCTCTTAGCCTTTTCCTTTTGTGTTTTTCTTTTTCCTATTTCAAACTTAATAAAGACAGGCCACTTATTCATGATACCCGATTAATCCAAATGTTTACTGGAGAAGACCTTGCTGCAGAGAAGGTGTGATGAATTCAGAGCCTATCTTTTGAAAAACTTCACTGAATCTGAAACTGAAAACTTTTTTCCAAGGAAATTTTATTTTTTTTAATTTGCCTATTTAACTTTCACCAGTATGTATATAGGTCTCTGGCAACAAAGGAGAGTGGAAGGTGGTTTATGTCCCCATGACAGGATGCCCAGATGACAAGATCCTTTGGATCTGATTTTGCATTGATCAAGTTGATTCCCTCTTGATGTAAGGGACAGGATTTTATTTGATTGATGTTCTTTTTTTTTTAATCTAGTCTTTTCACGTTCCTGAGAAGTTTCTTTCTTTCTAGGTGTTCCTATCTGCTCCAGCAGTATGTACTTAGCTATGTCAATTTACAATACCAAATTTAAATTCATTTAAAATGAAACACTCAGGTGTTGAAATGCTTTCCCACACAGCAAGACCTTAATGTGCTAGTAGCCAACCACTTGTGCTAGAACTTCCTTCACTGAACACTAGTAGCCAGATCAACCAACCCAGAAAAGTAATTTTTGCTAAGGGAATAAATTGCTTTTCACCTTGCTATTAAAATGCAGCTAAAAAGCAGTGGCAAAGAATGGTAATAAAATGACATTTTCCATACTATTTCAAGAGACTTATGCTGTTAAATTTTAACTCTGGCATTTCAAGATGCCTGAAATTTTTTGTTAAGGATTAGAAGACTGACAGTACCATCTTTTCATTTGGAATGGCCAAAATCAGAAAATGTTTCTGAAAGGTACTATTTAATTTATTTTCTTCTATTCTAAAATTCCAGGTATTCTCATTTCTATGGAAAGAACTTAAATTAAAAGTCTATCTTCTTTCCTAATAATAAAAAATAAAACCATCAAAGCACAGAAAAATGCAGCCCTGAACCCTCTTGCTCAGTGATGAGATACATGGTTTTTATTTGCTCAACATTCTCAGCATGAATGGCTGGAATCATTTAAAGATGGTGATCAATGAAATGCTGATGTCCACTCAGTGTTGGAAGGAATTAGGATGTGGAAACTAGAATTTATTGGAAATTAGAACTTACCAGAAATTTAAAACGAGACCAAAAATGAAACCAGACAAATTCGAAGTTTTGTATCTCAAACTCACAGGCCCGGACAGAAAGAAAAGCATTCACAAAGAAATCACTATGCAAAGTCCCATTGTCTTTTACTCTGTGACACTGAGAAGATCAATTGCTCTCTGTTTCCAGCACAGTTCCTCTCTTTCTGCATTGTCCCTTCTTCAGTCAGAATCTCCTACCAGGTGCCACCCAAAAATCTCCTCCATCTTCTTTGGCAACTTCCTTCAGGAAATAGAAGTAGCTTGCAATAAAAGACTAAGTCATATAGTGCTTAAAGGATTTTGAGCCACAAAGGACATGAAACAACTCTCATCTCCCTTGTGTGAGTGATGTTTAAGAAATCAATAGCACTCCACCAGAACAAAATAGATACCACTGAAGAAGACACTTAGAGATCTTCCTTTACCCTGCTCTTACTGTTCATTAGCTAGTGATACAATCCCTGGCCCCCACTTCTCTGCTCGCTCTTCAAGAGGGACACAAATCTAAAGACACTTTTGAGAGGTGTTACTAGTTATGCTTCAAAGAAATGCAGTAAGTTAATGTTTTGGGTAGTTCTTGTTTGATTTATTAAATAGTTTGATTTTTTTTCCTTACACAGAACTTTCTTGAAGGGTGCAAAAGCAAATGCTTTTGTTTGCTCCTTTTTCCAAGCAGAGCCACTGAATTCATTCACAGTCCACTGACTTGAAGCAAAAAGCCTGGTTCTTTTCATGGCTCTTTGTCTTGTTTTAAAGCCAATTATTCGCTTCTGCCAACTTTTAATTGCTCAGAAAACTTGACGCCTGTGAGTGTGAAAGGAGGTTTTCTATCATCATGTCTGATGGCTGTTCTGCTCTGTTGGTGATTATTCATTTACCTCTGATGCTTGCGGCTGCTGCTACAAAACTCGCAGCAGTTCAGTGCTACTTCCTATTTGTCATTCACAGAACCATTTGTTTTCTGTTCTAGGAAAACATCAACACCTTAATGCAATTTATTCTTCTGATTAATGAGGGAAGTAAACTCATACGTTTTTCTAGTTTACACCCATTTTATTCAATAAGCTACAGTTGTAGGTATTTGAGAATATTTGAATTGAAAGCACACCGTGAAATTTTAATCCTCGTGTGGAAAAGAAAACATTTTAGCTGATTAGTCTCACTTTTTCCTATCATCTGCTACAGGAAACAGAGATATTAGAGAAATGAATTTTGCAATAATCAAGTAAGCTTGGCAAAGCAGTATTTTGTTTCCATGTGCTCACTGTGACCCATGAGGAGGCAGCTGGTTTTTATCTGCCATGAGCAGTAGGTCTGTAATTCAGGAATATAAATCCTGATGTTCTCTTTGTGAATCCCAAGACTATGCCCAAAACAGAGACTAAAATTCACATTTCCTAACTAGTCTATTTTAAAAGTCCATTTAGTCTTTTTCTGTCAAGGCTTTGGAATTAAATTTTTTCTTAGTTAAGTGTGAAGCAGGTCAGAATCAGTCCTGGTATTCACTGAGGCAGTGCCATGAACATTAGATAGAGATGCATTTACAGAATATACATTTGATCCAATCAGTACCGGTGAAAGGTATGAGACTGCATTTTAACTGGAATCCTGACACTCTATGAACTTGGATGATGGTTTGAAGCTGTAAGAGGCACCCATCACCCCACCTTTGGTTTTAGCAGATAACTTTTCACTTAAAAAGAAGATAATTTCTTTAAGCCTTAAAGACAATGATTTTTGCTTCAATTTTTAGCAGGAAGAACTTAACTGCCTCTTACTGAATAAGTAATCATTCAATACATCTTAATCAGAGTAGATGTCCTTCAGAGAATGAAGCTCTTGGGAAATTTCACCTGCAGCCCACTTGTAACATCAGTTTGACAAATTCAGCACTTGTTTGGTACTATAAAAAATGTAGATGCATTTTATCATCATCTCCCTCATGATTTTTCTGAAGGACAAAAAGTTATCAGCCCAGACCTTTCAATAAAAATAGGTATCAAATGTATAATTTCTCACAGCAGTTATTATTTACCACTTCTCTTCTTGCATGGTCTGATATGGTATGGGAATGGATTTCAACTTACACAGACCTTGGAGCCTTTGGCCTTATATTTCCATGACAACAGAAATACCCACTCAAGGGAAACTCTACTGCAAAGTTTTTAGAATTTAGTGGTTGAAAGATAACACAGTTTTAAATCTTTTGTTTGTTTTTTGGGAGGCAGAAGATGTCAAGGTACCATGGATTTGGTCACCATCAGCTTCTAAGTCCGAAGTGCCACAATAGAATCTGAGAGATCAGCAGCCCAAAACTTTCTGTGAGAAACAGCCAGTTCTATATAGTGAACAAAAAACCTCGAGCTTTAGCTGGGGAGAGTAATAGGGGTGAGAAAATTTTCATCCTATAAAATGTCCCCCAGGACTAATTCTGTGGGTATGAATAAGAGGTTTAAAAAGCAAATTTTGCCATGCAAGTGAATATTCTGTCACTGGCCTTCCATCAGCTTTACTGCTGTTAGTGGGCCTCATATGGGTCTTGCTGATATGCAATGTAAGCTTCTGGTAACTTTGAGTATAGTTTCCTAAAAGGCTGGATAATTTTGTGCAGTCATTAACCACCTCTTGCTGTTGGCACGCTGAAATAATAAGGGTAATTGAATATCAGGCTTCTGGGTGTATGCTAATTGCCTGCAGGGCTCTGGAAGGATGTTTCATCCCTGCACACCACACAGCATAATTGGAGAGGTAATAGGCATTATGGGAGCCTTCCACCTTTCTCAAGAACAGCAGCGCAGAAGGCAAAATGTCAGGTTAGATGAACAAATAATTTAATACAGTCTGGCAAGCCCTCTGCTCCTATGGTGCCCTGGTGAGCAGCTGATTGCAGGATATGCACCTGCCATTGTGTAATGAGGTCCTGAGCATCCCAGGACACTATTTTTAACCTGAAACACCAGCAAAAGCCCCAGACTTCTCAACATGCTAATTTCTATGGCAAACTCCATTTAAAGGAATGCTCAATTGTGAATTAAAATGTAATTATGCTTAAATAAGAATCAGGAGTGACTATTCCTGGTTTTATAAACACACCATCCTCTGAATCCCTTTAATCTTCTCTGTGTGCTGCTGAATGCCAGGTAATGGAGAGGCACAGTGTGAGTTCAATTAGTTTAAAATCTTATCATTGTAATAGGGAAGGATGAGCTAAATTATCTTGCCAAATAGGACTCAACACTTTGAGGTTATTTACTAATTTTTTATATTCTTCCAAATGCAATTAATTGCATAACCGTTAGAAGTAAATATTAATTAATTAACAGGGTTCCTACATAATTGTATGTGATAGACATGCCCAAATGAGTCCTTTGAGATTACTGGAAGGTAGGGAGGGGGACTGCTACCGTGAATACCAAATCTCCTTGGCAGACTGACCCATCTATAAATGATGCTCAGGTACTATTAAGAAAATGGCCCATGCTAAAGATAACTCTGGAGCACACACTGCCACACACATGGCCTCAGCTTAGAGATGCAGCAGATCATTAAATCAGAATAACCTTGGTGAAATCAGAGCTCTTGAAAAGCTGTCTACAAGAATGACCTCACTACTTCCATCTGCCCTAAACAGCATTTCACAAACTTCTGTCTTCAGACTCTTTTTAATAGCTAAATATCCTTCCCTACAATTTCAGCAAACTGGGGCTGAAAGCTTTCCATGTAGCAAGGTATTTCCTCTGGGGCTGTTCACCAAGGACCCCTGTCCATACTTGCCAGCACGCTGCTGCTCTGCTTTCTTCCCTTCACCACCAAAATAACCTCCTCCCAACAAAAGTAGGGACATTGAGGTGGTGCTTCTGGGCTGCTGTGCTTCCTGTCCTGTTTTCCTGCAGACAACAATGTGGAAGCCACAAAAAATTATATCACTGACCATCCAGCTGCTGAATTAAATTCCAAAAACACTGTTGCTATGCTGCCATTAGCAGTGCCACCGTTTATAGCAGCTGTAAACCCTGAATGCCTGTGCTTATCTCAGGTGCTGAACTGCCTTATCAGCTAGAAGAGCTGACCAATTTTGTGACTTTGTGTCCACTGTGCATTAGCAGGGTACTGCTGTTATGATCCAACTTTTCTGGAACAGGAATTCATTTGACACTTCTGACTTGGGCTGTCTAGGGAGCCTGTGTTTGCTTCAGCAGGATGAGCATGTGAGCAGGGCTCCATCAATAGCCACTGATTTTTTGCAAGGACATTGAGCACCTCTGAGAGTCAAAGCATGTACTACCTAAATAAATTCAGAATAAACTAGAATTTTGTGGGTTTTGATCAAAACACTAGCTATAGAGTATGACAGGCAGATCAGATACCTTCCACATGATACTTGTAATGCAAACAAGTTTGAACCAGGTAAGGGATGAGATGAAGTGAAAGTTATTGTCAGAAAATTACTTCAGTTGAATATTCATTTTTTAGCTACACTTTTATGTGAAGCTCCCCTGCTGTTTCTGCTGGATTCTGCTTTGCTTCTGTCCTTCACTGTGGGGCTGGGTTGTTATACACAATTAAACACATATCCAATTTGTGCTCCAGAGACTGTGGCAGCTGTACCTCAACAGAGGGTGAAGACAGAGCAGATGGATAGAAGGTGAAGTGCTGTCAGTCCATCGGGATTGAAGATGCCACAAAAATGCAAACAGGACCCATAGTGTATAAGAGAAAATAATGTCCTGACAACCTGATGAAAGACTGACTCAGAAACCTTCATTCCCCCAAAAGTTAAGATCAGCTAAGATTTATAGGGCTATACTGCCAAGTGCTTCGTCTTTTTTTTTGCTCTCTCTTTTTTTTTTATAATGAGAAACCAGACCAATCTAATCTGAATCAGGAAAGTCACCTTCCCTGGTGCTCCATTTAATTTTCCTCAAGCAATAGAAATGAAACTGAAAATTCTATTTCAAAAACATGAAAAGGGGAATATTCTCATGAAGGTAGAAAAAAAACTTCAACAGCCCCACAAGAAAAACTTTAAAACTGTCACTCACATCCCTAAAAAATAGAGCCCTACAAAACAGAATGTTCAAACCCATATATAGGTGCCACATTTTTTTCCCTTAAAGACCAACTGAAACTGCAGTAACTTAAAAATTCAATTAATGCATAGCAAGGGAACACTTGAGAAGGGAAGGAGAGAGGGAAGACAGAGATGAAGTCAAGTTAATTTGGAAGACACTTTCAGAAAAGAATATGAACACTGTTCTGGAGCTCCTAGTTCTGCACATTAGTCAGTAACCAAATAAGGTGCTGAAGTGTGGATCAACATTTAAATCCATAATACTTTAGACAAATTTCTGGTTTTAGCTTTATTATGTACTTACTGTTTTTCACACTGTATCTGTTTCACATGCACTTGTCCCTATTTCTTATGGACTAGATATTACACATCTGGAGCAATGCCAAGTCCCACAAGACCAATGAAACTTTTAACCTCAGCCAGAAAGCAGGATATCAGTATGTTTTCATGTGTTAAGCTTTGTGATCCCGAGCAAAGCAATCACCTGTAGCAGGGTATGAATTTCCCAATCCCAGTGGGAGTAACTCTTCACCTCACCAGTTCTCTCCCAGCCAGAAGCAATGAATTGTGTATCTGCTCCCCTGTCATTTTACTGATCTGCCCTTTGTGTATATATTACAGCAAAGATCTCCAGTCAGCCAGCTTGACACTTTTCTATGAATTGACAATGAAATGATACAGCTAAAGGGCAGCATGCCAAGGAATGACCAATTCAAGCATGGCAAAGATTGACTGAAACAGAATATTTCAGAGTATGAGAGCCTCACTTGGATTTTTCCATAAGCACCTCAGACATACTCAGCATTTGTATTCTCAAAATTTCCACCTGCTTTACAGCCATGCCTCCACACCCAGCAGCAGGAGGAGCTCATCACACTGTTTGCTGTGTAGATAGAGAACTGAAAAAAATTGAACCTGCCCATAATCATAAAAAATTTATTTCTCTAGGTACATGTGTTTACCCAGTTACAGAGAAGTAAAAGAAACAATGAAAATAAATCCTGCATTGCTGAGGTCAGTGACCTGAAATCTCCTGGGAGAGAGGATGAGCAAGGATGGAGGAAGCTGTTTCTCACACCACGAGGTGCCCTGAGGACACAGAGCACTGGCACAGTCTACTGCACTGTCAAGTGAGATCAAGACAAAAAGCACTTTTAGGTGGATCTCTCAGGGTCTTGTATCTTCCACAGCAAAGTATTTTCCCTGCCAAGTGTTACTGGAGCTGCCTGAGGTCTCTTGTCAAGATGTCCCCATTAGAGCATTAATCACAGAAATTATGGGATATATGAGGGAAACTGTAGGGTAGGTTTGTCCTTCCTCCATTTCACAGAAATTTACAGATATTATAACGTGAAATACTAGGATAAGAGAATGTACTTTTCCCTTGTAGTACCTCGTGGGGAAGCAGAAGAAAATACAGTTTAACAAAATTTGCCTGTTACAATATGGCTACATGCAGAGCAAATGCCTGCTTTTTACCAAGTGCAAAAGCATTATGATATAGGATAGAAGGACAGGCCCATGGCAAAGGCAAATTAAACACCAGAGAAGGTAGTATTAAAGGATCTTCTGTGGATTCTTGTATTGCCATATATATTTCATGTATGTCTTTCAGTCAGCAAGACACAGAACAAAACAAAACCCCAAGAAACAGCAATCTCTGTTTAGGCCTATGTGTGGACAGGAGATTTTGATGAGTGTGTGGGGGACTTTTTATTAGGTTTCTATAAACATCAGGGGGTGTAAATCTAGATGCTTTTATTCTTCCTACTTTCTTGGGGATGATGGGAACATTTTGACAGAGTTGCTAAACCACACACACACACACACACACACACACACACCTGGGTGTTTCTTCTCATAGTTTCTTCTCCTGGTGTATTTTGCCTCACTTTCTAGGTCTCTCATTTCCTCTCCAACCTGGTTTCTCCAGCTACCCTGTTTGTAAAGGATTAGATAGCAGTTTATCTTTGTGTTTTGCTCTGCCTGCCTGCCCAGATAGGCAGTGTGGCAGGAGGCCTGGGCTCTCCACTGCCCTCTGAAACACGCTGGCAGGTGCTGAGCAGGATTTCAGCACAATGCTCCAAACACATTTTGTGATGATCTCTCAAAACCTTGCTCATATAAGGAGGCTATTGTGTGAGTTTTTCTAAGCATGACTCTGTTTTTGTGCCCAGCTGCAAGAGCTGACATTGCTACAAACTCTGCTGCAGGCCAATCCCCACAAGCCGTGGTGCACTGAGCCAGGGGCTCCCTACCATGGCTTTCCTCTGCTTCCATTCCCCCTGAGGTGCCCCAGGCCAGGAGTCTGGACTGCCAGAGCCCACAGCACCACTGCAATTAGCACTTTGGGCCCAAAGTACCTAAGAACTGTCCTTATCTCAGGGGTAGAGAGGCCAGTCTCTCCTGTAAGGCTGCCCTCAAACCTGATCCTCTGGCACACGGGCCCTGCAGGAGGGCACAATCTGTCAGTGCACAGCAGAGCTCCCCCAGGTTGCAATGAACTCCCCCAACAACCAAAAAGTCAGCCCTCACCTTGACACTCACTTTCAGGTCATGATTTTGTATGTCCCATTTTTTGCTAATATATTTCCTGAGGGAATTCAGCCTAGTTCAGAATTCCCCCACCGTGGCACAAGCTGTTTGAGAGTGGCAGGTGAAGGCTGTTGGAATGGCTGCTAAGGCACATGTCCTTTCCCTTTCTTTTCCCCCCTTCAGAGCTACCCTTGTCAGAAAACCAAGGATTTTCTATGACTGCTCTTAGCAGATAGTTTTCCCCTTTAAATTATTAATTAAATGATTTTGCCACTTTGGGAGAAGAAGAAAAAGACAACAGGAAAATCAAATTATTTACATTATAAACCCATAGTATTTCTCCATTTCAAGAACAGTTTTTGCTGGCAGTATATGGATGTTTTATATGGATTAAGAAGGGGAATAAAGTAAACATTTCTCCTTTGGTGAGGGAGCACAAAAACTTTCCTCTTCTTTTCACTGGAAAATGTTGGAAGTTGTTGAATAAAACAGCGATTGCACATACACACATTTTTTTGTCACTTACAATGGATGACAGCCAAAGAAGGAGCTGACATCCAAAACCCCCTTAGATTCTGGGATGATGCTGGTGGTGCCAGCATTTCCAAACCTTGTATACATCAGCTACCAGGGCTGGGGTTTACATTGCCGATTCCACAGTGAGTTGAGGCTTCAGAGCACAAATATCACTTACTGGCTGTCAGTCTCTTGATGCTGATATGAACATATGCTACCACTTCTCTCATTTCTTCTGGAACACCTGAGATTATGGTGATATTTTTGGCATTATAGCTTTCTTCTAAGAATGCTTGCTTTGGAAGTGAGCATTAAATCTGCAAGTTCCTTTACCAATACATTCTAGGCCAGGCTGCAGTATGGTGGGATCAAGTCACCCAAATCTCCCCAGCATAATACCAGAATGCAAAACAGATTTTAAGTTTCATTGGTCCAGAGAAGGAAAGCACAACAGAGATGCTGATGGTGGGATCGGGAGACCAGGATGCTGATGATTGACAAGGAGCCCAGGAGTGTCCTTCCTGCTCTCCAGGATGTTTTTGGCTTATTAAGGCTCTTCAGCATAAATTTCCTTCCCATGCTATACAGCTCAGCATCTAGGGCCACATCCTGGGAGACAGTAGTGAAACATTTTGGGCAGAAAAGTGGATTACACCTACAGTCCCATTTTCTAGGCCATCATTTTAATCCCTGAATTATTGCAATGAGCACTACAGCTATAACCCCTGTCTCACCACCCTAAAAAACAAACAAGAGTCAGCAAATTCATGACAAATAAGAGGTGTCTCCTCCAGGGACGATGCTATGCCCCCATTCCCAGGCAGGTTGTTTATCAGAAGTTCTCCCAAGCTAGGGACAGGTATCAGATTTGCCTCTGACCTCTGATTTTCTATTCACTGTCTCCTGGTGACTCCTCTGTCAGCATGCAGGTGGCATATAGGGGCTGGGACACCAAACAATTTAGTTCGCCATAAAAGCCATAATGTTGGTTTGATGAACTTTTTAGCTGGTAATTTAAAAATTTATTAAGAAACTTCTTGATGTCTGCTCTGTGGCTGGGCTATTACAACTGCAGGTCACATGCTCAGAAATAAATCTTTGGGGAAAGGGATGGGGAAGAAGACTTTATGAGGCATTAGTCATAAACATGAAGACCCTTTTTGCTTTAAGTTCTCCTCCATTAATTCTAGGTCTTTAAACTGACATGCATATATCCATCAGAATTTTTACAAATAAAATAAATCACCAGAATTACATTAGCACAAGCACCAGCGGAGCCACACAAGCAATGCTAATTTGATGATTGCTTCCACTTGGTTGTTTAAGTACCTAGAAGCAGCATTTGGTGCTCACAGGAGTTTTACATCTTCAGGCTCTGTGAGACGGCCAGATGAGTGTAAGGACTTGTTTCCTTCTTTATGCTGGTGGCCTCTGACCACAGCAGAGAGCAAATGGAAATCAAAGGTAAGCAAGAGTTAAGAAAATGAAAGTTATGTAGGAATGGCATGCACACTTCATTTAATAACTTAATAAACCAGAGGGTTTTTGAGGCAGCAGATAACAAATAGGGATAAGGGGAAAAAGTTTGTCTCAAGGAAAGCAGAGGTTTAGAAGGGACATTTTAAACCTCTACACCAAAATGAAGGTTTGGAGCAGGGAGTTCTGTTTTAAAGCAGAACAGAATTAGTGTAGCTCAGCTCCACAGCAATGCTGTCAGAGCTCTCAAGCTCAGAAAAGCATTTGCAGGTGAGGTAGTATTTAGGTTTGGGTTAAGTGTTTTTTAATTCCCCATGGCGTTCATCAAATGCTTAATATTCTGTTATGTGTGTGCTTAACAGAGCACATGTTCTCAGATGGAAAAGGTGGAGAACAGATTAATTATGCTCTGACTCCTCCAGTATGAAAACTCAGAGATATGAAATGCACTGCAAAACAAACAAAATAATGAGTTTATTCCTCCAGCATGTAGCAGACTCATGGAGTTCCTTGCCAGAGGCTGCTGTGAATACTTGAAACTTATGCACACTGAAGACAACACAAGGAGTTGAACAGAGAAATACTCCAGATTACTGAACAGAGAAATTATATCAACTCTGGAAATATCCTGAGCTACAAAAGCTCAGAGCCTGGGGGCAGCAAAGTACCTTTGATGTTTGCACTGTTCTCACCCTGCCCTTGGCTTCTGCTTTCATCCACTATCTGAGTGTGGTGTTGGTCTGGGGGAACCCTCATTGTGACCTCATGTCACTGCTCTGTGCAGCTGTGGCCTGTGGGGGAACCACTTTATTAGCCTCACTTTAGAAGGGCTGATGGAAAAATCCTACTAATGTAGGGAGATTTTTATCTAATTGCTATTGTTTCTGCACATCTCTTGTAGGTGATTCAGAGCTATGCAGAATCCTCACACAGTTTTGTGTTTCTCTTCACAGAACAAAAGCACTACGAAGAAACACAGGTGAAAAGAAGTAGCTGTGACACCAATGTATAGTATTGCTCTGTTCTTTGGCATGTCTGGAATGAATAGTTGCCAAGATAGAGTACAGAAGCCCACGGGAAAAAAATTCCACAAGTCAAAGATTTTTCTCAAAATTTCTGTAATTTGAGTTGTTTCAAATGGGAGGAGTACTGGGGAAGAAAGCAAGCAGAAAAGTACAGGACTAAGTGTGTACAGACCAGAGAAAAATTATGCTCATGCAAAATACAACAGCAATATCACTGAAAAATGCAGATTCTCACCAAGACACTGCAGAGCTTAGTTGCATTTACAGCCACCATGTACCTGACATGTACACCTCCATCCTTTTTATTTGCAGTCTTGAAAACCCTGGTCTTAGGTAGGCTTGCTCTTCATTTTATTTGTGTTCCAGGGAGGCATGTGGCATCTGAACACAGATGCTCAGGAAAGTCTGTTAGTGTGCACAACAGATCTTTATTGTCACACATTGTTTGCATAAAGAAGTTCCAAAATGTATTGCCACCCATGTACAGAGTCATGTAATGAGAGCACCCTTATCCTCAAACTTATGGCATTTTCTGGGGGCATTTTAGTTGCAGCAATGAACCAATTTTCAATTTTTTTCATCAAACATCACACTGGAAAATGCAACCAAGCACTTGGGCACCAAGTATAAAGTATTCAACTTGAAATCCCCATGTTCTGTTCTGGTACTTAAATTTCCACAAGCTGTGTGTATTTTGTTAGATCAATTTGTATCTAAAGGATGTGTGACCTGAGTGGAGCCTTTCAGAGCACAGGAGGAGAATCAGCAGATCACCTGCCAAAGTCCACTGCTGAAAAAAGGGAGGAAATGTACATTGATGTGGATCGGTATGCTTTTTCTTTGACTTGAAAAAGTTTTTCTAAATAATTTTCTCTCCTGCCTTGCCAAATGAAAAGCAGGTTCAGCTGGGTAACAGCAGATTCTGGCAACTACCACATTTCTCATCAGTTTGTTTTACAGATGTGGGGGGTTTAACAAAATTTTTAACACAGTGAAACTTGGATCTTCACAGCAACACAAAAACATAACAGTTTCAAACATAGTTTTATATTATCCGTACTACCCAAGAATATATTTTAATCAGGAATATGGCACAGTTATAAATACGCAATATAGATAGTTGAGTAAAAAGAAGATAGTTGTTCTATGTTTAGTAATACCCCAATAAACCAGACTTAAAAGCACAGAAGTTACCCTACTGATATAATTTCCATCAAGTTCTGATACAGTCCTTTGGAGTGTTTTTTTTTTCTTTTTAAATCAGAGTGCCACTGAAGGATACCTTGAAATTACAGCTATTCAGGAAAGCAAAATAAAACCGTGTTTATAGCTAAAATTAAGTTACTGATTTTAGCTCCATAAGCAGAACTACACAAATGGCAGAGCTCAGCATTTTCTAAAGTGTACTCAAGTCATGTTCCCAGCAATCAAGAGAGACCTAATCAGATTTTTTCCTCTCAAAAATAATGATCTTGGCAGATTTTGTTAAATAGCTTGCCAGGCTTTGCTGTTCCCAAGGGTGTTGCATGCTTATGGTGATTGTTGGGTGCTAAGATGTATTTGCTGCATTTCCTCAGTCCCAGTGCCTGTGTCTCTAACAGCTGAATGAGGTATTTCCAAGTGCTCTGAAACCTGAGTGAAGGTGGGAGGCTGTGCCTGTGGCTCTGCTGCCCCCAGGGAATAGGCTCTGCTCACACCTCAGCCCTGAAGTTCAGCTGCTTCCCACCCATTCTCAGTTCTCACAGCTCTTCCTGTCTAACTCCCCTCAGCCTCTGTTTCCAGCCTCACTTTCTCCTCTGCTTCTTCTCAGGTGACATGAGAGCTCCAGAAGGAAGGCCACCTGGCCACTTCCTCTGCCTTATCCCAGTAGACTGTTCATTTCTTCAGTTCAAGCATTTTCCTACTCCTATTTCTCCATTTTCCTCTGCTGGGCTAGTATACCTAGTTATTGCCTCACAAGACATTTTGCAGTCTTTTGCATGAGAATTGCTGCAAACCCATGCATTTATTTTACCATATAGGAAGAGTGGAAGACTCCAGAAATTAAGAGCACCACTTTCAGCTTCAGTTGTCCATAGTTGAATAGCTAAATTAAGCTTAATTAAAAAAAAAAAACAAAAAACAAACAAACTAAAACCACCCCACAAATGAGATTTTCAGTGGCGCTGAGAATACCCTATCATGGTTACCTACATAATTCTTTGGAGAGGGCACTTGGATGCCAAGTGCCATAAGGCACCAAAAAAACCTACACCAAGTTTGGCTAAAGATGGCAGCATCTGTTCATGCATCCTTGTTCCAGGTGAGTAAGATATCTCAGGGGGGAAGAAGGCATGACCAGAGTCCTGGTTCTTATTGCTAGACCCCGAGCTGCCTGTGGGAGCCACCAAACTGCAATACTCACACATGTGGCAGGAAAGTATGTGGGGGTCATGCACAAGTAACTCTGAGTGAAATTTAAGGTGGTCGTTTAGACCATACTAACATGGAGTTCCAAAGCAGCTGGAATACTGTCTGATCAAGTGCTCACAGCACCCCCACAGCCATGGTAAGTGGAGGCACTGGGAACAGCAGCTCTCCCATTTAGCTGCTGGTAGGGGACTAAGGTTGGGCATCCTTTGTGTCATGTTAAGAAACAGAATAACTCAAGTAGAGAAATTAAATAATCCATTTCACCTGTAGAGTCCAGCTGGTGTCAGGGCAACTGCTACTACCTGAGTATTTCCCATTCTGGCTCTCTGGTTATGAGCACAGGTGTTGCAGGATGAGAGACTTCTGAGAGGTTTGCCTGTTCCAGCAAGACACATGTGAAGAGAAAGACTCCATCAAGGTGTGCTTTTGTTTAGACTGCCATCTGGAGCTATAATTTAAGCATGTTTTAAGTGGGGCCCTGCCCATTAGCTCTTCTAAAGCCTGGCCTCATCGATCCTGTTTCCAAACCACACAACTCCACAGAGAGGATTTATGTGACTGCCAAACCACAGGGCACCAGCAACCATTTTTGTGTTTGTGAAGCTTCACCAGGTTGAGCGCACTGCAGGAGTAAATTGCCCAAGAGAAGGTATCCAGCTGGTCTGTGTTCTTGAAAGCATACCCTTCCACATTTCTTTCTTTATACAGCTCAATACTGCAAACTGCATTTTAAGCCTAATCACAGTTTTTCATTCTTAACCTCTGTGTTTATGCATTTTATTGAATTTTTGAAGATTGGATTAATTTTCAGCATTTGATTTGTCACAGTGACTTTGGGCTGGCTGCCCAACTCTACCATGGCTGCTACTCTTGGATGATGGCCTGACCATTAATTATTTCCCTGCTGAAACTGCATTACCACAAAATAAATTTTATTATAATGACATTAAGTAAAGGCCACAGAAACCTATCCAGCATTAGAAATTTCTTGGAAGCCTTTTTATGCTTTTTCCTCACATTATCTAAATCAAGAATGAGATATCATTTAATATTTTACCAGCTTATGAATAAACAGGCCTTCTATTTTCCTTGATGCAAACATAACATCAGCATTGAAGTAATTATCAAATCACAGACATTATCTTGCAATCTTTATAAATTCAGTCTCCCAAATAAGACAACACATTTAAGGACAAAAAGACTGAATCATGTCAGGTTAAGTTAGTTACCATCTTTAGTTTACAAGGTATAACAGTTCTTAGTTCATAAGACAAGTCTCAATACGTAAAAAGGATTCGATAAAATACTCATTACTCATTCTTACAAATATGGAAAATTTTAACCACAAAATTCAAAAGTAAACTATCTAGGACTCTAATGAAAGACATTGAGGTGAAAGGAAGAGCAAGAGGAAAATATGTATAATTAAGAATGAGCACCCCGTGGGTTCACTGTTTAGCACAACTGAAGTGCCAACAATATGTATTTTGGTGACTTGTATCAAAATCCTGCAATTATGCTAATATATGGTAATGTCATTGCCCTTGAAAATACTGATTTCCTGTAATAATTTAGGAAGGAGATCAATTATGAAGTCATGTGGTTTGGTCTTGCTGTTGGTGATGTCACTCTGTTGCTGAAAAACATAAAATTATTAATTCCTTTCCACTTCTACCATTCCCAGTCTGTTCCTTCAGAACAACCTATTTCCCTTTACATCATATTCATGTGGAAAATAAACCACATTTGTTTTTCCAGCAGAATACTTTTTAAGAAATATCTGCAGAGGTGATTTACCACTGAGAACGTAAACAGAGTTGAAGACATTCAGCTATACTTTGCTACATTAATCCAATTCCATTTTAGCTAACAGCAGCCTGATGTTCATTATCCTCCCAGAAGGTAACTCTTGCTTGCCAAATATATGCTTTTCCAGTAGTTATTATACTTCTAAGTATTTTTTCACTGTTCTCTGCTCCACAGTGTATTTTTTTAAAGAATAATTTTTTTGTAACTTCATCATTGGTTTGAAATGTCTCACTGCAATTTAATTACGAAGAATAAAAGGAGTAATAGGTTAATACACTTATGGCAAATGTCTTTAGCTACTTTAGATTTTTTCCCCCTCAATTACAGACCAGCAAATTCAGTGGGGTTTATAGATTGGAGCTCAAAAAGGCCATCATGATAGGTGATGGAATAAGTCTGACTTTTTGTGTTCTTGTTTTAAATAGGGATTTTTATTACCTGCTCCAGCATAATCTACAGCATTTTTTCTTTACCATTACCTAAGTGGGCTTGACTGGCAGGCTCAAATTTTAATTTCATTCCAGAACAGAGAGACTGTTTTGCACATGATTTTGTGTAGCACATACAACTCAGCTGCCAGGTTTGAGACTTTTCAACCATGGAGAATAACCTGGTATCAAATCTGCAGCCACAGCTTCATTGTGCTTGGTGCTGTACAAAGGGAAGATCATAAACTTACAACATTAGCAAAGGGACCAAAGTGCAAAGTGTAAAATAGCAAGCAAGGAGTAAGGGAGAAAGGAAGGTGTTCCGTAGTCACACCAGCCACACCAGTCCCTTTCATCAGCTTGCATCATCAACCTAAAAATGTCCTTCAGAAGATTGTCACTAGTACTTTTGCAATGTCCAAAGGAACAGTATTCACAAAATTATACCTCTCAAAGCCCAACCCATCCCTCAACAGGCTGTGCTTGTTACAAAATAACTTGTAAGCAAATTGCTTAGCTCCTTCATGTAGGCAGCCCTGGGAAAAATATGTTTGGCCTTATCATGGCATAGAGATACTCTAACCACCTGGAGTTACAAATGTTCCCATTTCAAGCAGCAAAGTCTACTTTCTTCCTTAATTTAATGGAGGTAAAAACATAGCTCTAACAGGGCAGAGAATACTGATGCTCACAGCATCACAGCTGTTTTCCCCAGCTGATGCTGTTCTGTGATGTGCTATCAAAACATTTTTACCTGGTTCCTATCATTATCGGCTTCTTGGGCCCCCTCCAAAATAACCATTACTGTCTATCTGATTCTAATTCTTTTTATAGGAGCTGTTTCCCTCTAAATTTTGTAGTGCTTTAGGACTAAAATATAGGAGAAGGGAATTCAGGTGACATTGTCCCTGATAAGTAGCAGCTGTGTTAATTACCAATGCAGCCTTGCCCCTGAGGAGTCACAGGATAGCCAATAAAGATAAGTGTGGTAAAAGGGAGTGGGTCAGCTGGCAAGAAGAAATTACGAAGGAGGAGGAACCTTAAGAAAGAAAGAATGAGAGGCTCAGGAAGAAGGATCGTCTGGAGAATTACTGATGTGAGGTCAGTGTGGGTCTGCAGTCAGAGCCTGTTGATGGAACCTGCAGTCACAGTCCAGCCAGGTAAAAGCCTGCATTCAGAGTCTGCAAACTGATCCATGCAGTCATGGTTTAGCAGGAAATAATCAGCAGTCAGAGGCTGCAAGGGAAACCTACAGCAGGAACTTATTGCAGCCAGAGTCAATGAACAGTTGGAGTCAGGATGGCTGAGCTGTAAAGAGGAATAAACCAGGACCATTTTCATGCT
Organism: Alaudala cheleensis; assembly: GCA_013398995.1. Taxonomy (NCBI): domain Eukaryota; kingdom Metazoa; phylum Chordata; class Aves; order Passeriformes; family Alaudidae; genus Alaudala; species Alaudala cheleensis. The sequence goes on along the minus strand of VWYE01011780.1, from coordinate 518,241 downwards.
GTGACATAAACAAGAAGTCTGTGTCTCAGCTCATTTCTACCCTCTAACAAGAGGGCTGCTGCAACATAAAGTAGCAAGAAAATATACAAGTACATAAGCAAGAGCCTGTCTTGATCCTTACAACCAAGTTACATCAAGAGGCTAGCCTGTGGAAAGAGCTAATGATCCAATCAGCATAAGAACGCATTACACATTTGAATTCTAATACATAATCTCTAGATGCAGATTTATTATGTTATTACACATTTGAAGAAATTTAGTATTTTTATATTATTGGCTTCTCTGTTGCTGTAGTCATTTACAATGATCCCTTTAGCATTTAAGTTTTTAGTTGCATTCCACAGAAAAGGTTTTGAATGAATGTTACTTGACAGAGTGGCCTTCATTGACAAAGGCAGGAAGGTAGGGATGAGGGGGAAAAAAAGGATGCTACAGATAGGTGCAAAGGGACTGCAAGCCCCTGGGATCTTCCTGGGATCTCTTTGCATCCTTTGTTAACATGATGTTGGCAAGTTGCTTTCATGCAGTTCATGAGTTAATGCAATCTCTATGATATGTGCTCCCAAGCAGTTCAGCAGAGAAGCAAACTGAAGTGGCAGTAAGCAATGAATCAAAAACTCCTCGCTGAAATGAGAGTAAACAACGAATTACCAGCTTGCTAGGGCATCCTTGAATCTGTGACTCCTGTGTTGTATGAATTTCTGCCCTACAAATGAAACATCAGTCTGCTTCCATTGCTGATATAATCAGAATTAGGGAGTAGCCAACACAGAGTGGCTGTACTTACTTAATCATATACCTACTTGTTTGCACTGCTCAGTCCCAAGAGCCCTAAAACTATATATATATAACCTGTAGAACAAGAATATAATCTTTTTTTAAGCTTGCCGTTTCAAATAAATCTCAGCAGAAATGTGAAACTTAAGCTAGTTGTATTCTCTACTTCTTATGCCATTCTCCTCCTCTCAGTGCTTGATTTTGAGGAGTACATGGTAGCAAAAGCTCACCAATTTTACTTTAAACTCAGTCAAAATGAGGTAACTCCTGGGCAGGCAGCTGTAGCTCTGCATATTTGCACGAGCCAAACAGCTAGACAGGAGGACACACCCTCTGCTCTCTGCACTGGGCTAGGAGAAGAAACATCTATTTTTGTCTTTGAAGGTACCAGAAGTGCCATATGACTCGCACACCTTTGCTGTGCTTTTCCTATCAAACTGACACAGCACACCTGACAAGACGTGGGCTGTTACCAATCAAGTGGCTGGTTCACTTCTATGTAGAAATATCAGTTATGACCCTTCTAGCTATTTGTGAAATTGGGAGACAAAGACACATGATAAAATGGGCTGTTGGAATAGTCATTTTGTCTTTATTTAACAGAGAACTTTTCTCATCCATTTTCTAAACAGGCAGTGTTATTTCAAAAAACTAGAAATTATCAAAAACACACATAGAATAACTTAAATAAATATTTTTCTTTTTAAGATGATTGAAGTATAGGATAAATAAAATACATTATTTTAGACATTCTCCATAAAGAGTTCATATCTAATTGTTTCTCCATTAAGTATTCAGGAAATCAATAGTTATTTCTTAAACTACTCTGTCACTGACTGCATCTTTAGAGGAACAAGTTGGCTGGAAAAAAATGAGATTTCACTGAAGAATAAACCTATAGAAATTATGTTTCTTAATGTTTTTGCATCCTTAATCCTTTCTTCTCTCTTGAACTCAACCTACAGCAAATTGGTTTTATCTGAGCAGGACTGGAAGCTGTTGGTGCCACTGCTTAGTTTAGCTAAGGGACCAAGCAGCAATGGAAAACATTAGGGATCATCCACAAAGCTAACACTAAGGCTAAGCTCCTGAGAAACCATCCTCTGCAGAGCTGCTCTTTGTTCCTAGAGAGGAATGTATTCATTCAGCCCAGACATAGCCCAGCATTAGGTTCAATCAGCTAAACCTAACACACACCCACTGCTTGCACAAGCAGAGGCTTTTGCTGTATTGGAGATATTAATCTAGGTCAACAGCCCAGAGGCTGTGGTGCCAGTCATGCACATTGCTGATCACACAATTCCTGTCTTACGCCTGTGGTTGCTGCTCAGATTGACTTGGCACTAAGGGAGCCCCCTGTACAGCACTGCATGGACCAGAGGAACAGAATGCAGCTTCAACTCAGAGAACTCACAGCCTAGGATAATGTAACAAACAGTGGCCCTTCCCTATGACAAAGCAAGGCCACCACAGCTGGAGCTGTATCCTCTCTTCATGCCACAGCCCAGCATAACCCCAATGTCATAAAAGAATATAGCTGGGGCTCATAATATTTAACATTAACTAGATGGACAAATCTTAGTTCAGTGCATTAGATATTAGCCTTTTGTTTTTAAACACTGAGCTTAGAAGAACTGGTTTCCATCTATCTTTCTCATTAATACCACTACAATTACTACAAAACACTGCAACAGTTTAATATCTGCTTAAAATAACTGAGCAGCTTTGATGATGATCTGCTCCATCCTAACCTGAACTTTAATCCAGTCAATCTTTGTATTTTTTTCTTGTCACTGAAATATTGCCAACTCTATTTCATCTCACATCTTATTTACAGTCTATCCTAAACCTCAGTTTCTACAGGCAAGTAGTGAAAAGAAAATCTTGTTTCACTTTGCAGAGTTCCTAGGTCTCATAATTGCACAAAAAGGCTTGAAAACAGGAATTATGTCAGCTTAAAGAAAGCAAATAAAAAACACTCTAAGGCACTTTTTAAACAAAATTCCCATCACTTTTACAAGAAGTTTATAATCTGAAGAGGTGAAGTGGGTGCCTGAGTCACAGACTTTCTAAGTCCTTGGAGTCCAAATATAAGGATTCCTCTTCACCTTCCTTTTCCTCTTCTGCTTTTCTACTCCTGTATCTGGTATGAGGAACGAAGATGCCCAAATTTCTGGTAGAAGTCACCTTCGGCACGGTTCAGCGCTTCCTCGTCGATGTAGACAGCCGGTCTCCGGGAAGCCAGGAAGTACTGCACCTTCCTCAGGCTCCATCCCAGCACATACTTCAGCCAGCCACAGACAGCAGCTGTGGACCTGCCAACACCAGCATTGCAGTGAACATAGACAGTGTGTCCATTCTGCAGCAGCCCGTGCAGGAGGCAGACAGCTTGTGGCAGCATCTGTATTCTTCCTAAGGTTAAAGACAAGGCATGTTCATTTGCACTGGACAAAGTCAGTTCATGGCTGAGATTCTGCCTGTACAGCCTGATGAACTGTGAAATATAATGGCAAACCTGACATATTCCAGTTTTTTCTTCCACTCTTTTCTCAAATGACCTTCTAGGCTAACTTGATTCTTTTCATGTAACATGGAATCACTGTAAAATGCCCCAAGTCTTCTCTAAATATACATTCTGATGACATCAGATGTGTGTGGCATATTCATTTTCAAGGAACTGAGAGATGGCAGCACATTATAGAGAACAGCACAACTTACTTAACTTTAAAGTTAGCAAGCCAAAAATGAAATCATATTTGTGATACCAGAGATTTGTGAAGGTACCTACATACTGCTGATTTCCAAAACATTGTAATGAAGGTCATCATTTCAATAAGTGAGGGAGAGGAGAAAAACATTTTACTGTACAACTTAAAACTGTTATGACTTCATTGTGTACTAAGCACACAGTTAAACAACACAGAATAGCCTTTCTCACTGCCAAAGGTATGAATGTACCATATTTTCTGACTTTTCTTCTGGCTATCCTAGGAACCAGAGCTGCAAACAGCAGAGCCCAATTTTCCCTCATGGCACATATGAGCACTGACATTAAGCCCTTTCAAATCCCTGTTTTAAGGTCTCCTGTCTTCCCTGATGTCCTGTTGCTGACATGACAGATATCTCTTTGGGGCAGTGGTATTTCACTGTGTTGAAAGCATTCTCTTCTGCTGGCAGGCTGCTCATTTGGAAACACAGTCAATTTCTAACCTTCTGGTTGGAAACAAGATTTTGAACTGAGCTTTCCAACCAAGGACTTAAAAAAACTAGTAACTGATGTTACAGCTCAGGTGCTATGAGTATTTTCAATTAACTGCAAACTATTACATAAATGTCTCTGGAGTTTCATCAGACTGGGATACTACAGGTAAAGAAAAAGTGTTCGTTGGGAACAGCATACACACAGCACTGTCTCTCCATTTTTAATTAGCAAAGGTGGCAAGCTGCTGTGCTCTGCAAACTTGCAGTCTTCCACCTACACAGCGTATTTTCATTATATAGGCTGAACTCAAGCTGAAAGCAAAAATAGTCCAGCAATTATTGATGTCAGATGGCTTTAAACTCAAATACACATAATACTGCCAAACACAAAGTACTTCAGGTGGCACCTCTGCCTACAAGAAAACATTAATAATTTAAGACAGCACACAAAGAGACTATACCTTGTGTGCCAGCTATATTGTTATGCAAAATGTACACAGAACTCCTCCTCCCCCTGCCACACTGTTGTGAAAATGACAGATTAGTAACTCAAAGTGTTTGTTGCTATTAATTTACTGCAAGAGTGACATGAGCATTACCTTCAGTGCTCATGTCTGCAGTTGGCAGCCAAACGTAGGCAAGACCTTCTTCCTTGTACAGTTTCATGAGGATTTCGGGGCTCATGGGTTCTGGGTAGCGGTTGCAGCCCCAGGAATTTTGAACAATGTCAGATTCAGTCTGGAAGTTCATCACAGCTGTAACACCCAGCTCATGCTTCAGCTTGATGGTCACATGCTCCAGCTGCCGTGGGCAACTTCCCAGCCAGATGTTGGGCAGAATCCTAGCATTGAGAAAACATTGCAGTGGGATTGATTACAGGTTCTTAAAGAAACTGCCAAGTTCAGCAGTGTTCCAGTTCCAAACCCGCTTGGCATCATCCCACAAACACTGCTAAGGACAGACTTTCTATGTCAGGCAGTAAGAAACTTCTTGTTTCATTACAGCTTATTTTGTTACAGTTGAGTTGGTGATGTCTGATGCTGGGGATCAAGCTCCTGGACTACCACAAAGAGCCAGACGAACTGAGAAAAAATTTCAGAGCATAATTTTAGCGCAGGTCTCCAAGGCATCAGTCATTACTAAGCTTGCAGTAGAAGCTTACTAACATCAGGGATTAGAATAAGAAGACTCTGAAGATTCATGCAATTAGCACACACATACAAAGCAAAAAACAAAAAAAACCCCAACCCAACAACAACAAAACCTAAAGAATTCACACAATCCAGATCTGCATTACTTTAATAATACGTCAAATATAAATAAGTCTTCCAACTCTTTAGCTACCACTATAATGAGGGAAGTAGAGAAAAAAAAGTATTTTGAGCTACTTTTCTGTGATGAAACTTAAAAATTAATGCGTAATTTTCTTCTAATTTTTCTCTGATCACTTGGAGTCTAGTGGGAATCAAATACAGAATTACAACACATGTATAGCTTCCGTCAATGCCCGAAGGACTAGAATTTTTTCAGCAAAACAAGAGGTTTATGTAGGGTGGGAAAGTACTAGAAATGTGGTTGTTTATCTAAATCAAACTTCAAGAGTTCTATGGTTTTCCCATTGCTAATTATCATAAAACTATTGTATACTTCAACAGATGTTGACATTATAAACTGAATATTAAGAAACTTGTTTTCAAATGAGGGGTTTTAATATGCACATGCAATTAAACTGATGATATCTAAAATGGATTATTCAGATGCTCAAATTATTAGTGATCTACTTTAATTTCTTTATGCTTCCATTAACTTCGATTTTGAATGTGCAATCCACAAACTACACAAAATACCCCTGCATTTAACATAAAACTTTGCAAACCTTATTAACTGCAACAAATCTGTAACACTAGTAACTGCAAACTTAGCAAACACTATTAAATGCAAATCTACAACAAAAACAAGATCCTCAAAAATAAAATGTCTGCCATTCATGTCTTACGATCTTTCCCAATTTCAACCTCAGCAACAAATAAGGAAAGTGTTGTGTTTTTACAGGAGCCTATAAACTACTCTTAAGTCATCAGGTAGCTATTTCCATTTTACTATCACAGTAATAAGAACTAGTATTTAATTAAGACCAGTAATTGACTGCAATTATTAAATCCTGCTATATTAGTACTGCAATATTATCAAAAAGGAAAATTCAGATCCAAGAAGCACTAATTATTATTGTTCCCTGTTTGTAAGCTGCATCCATGGTGAGTTGCATTCTAGCCACACAAACACTGCCTTTGGCCTTAACAGCCCCAGTTTTTCAATGGGACAAAACACTTGATCTCAATATATGGTAACTGAGACCAATTTAAAGAAATAATATTACACAGCAAATAACCATTCCAACCATGTTCCAACAGTGAGATCACTTGAAAAGATTTGACTTAGTTGTTGTTTCACATACATGCTCAAGAATTGCCCAAAATCCAACATAACCAGCTCAAGCATTCTCACTGATCAGAGGGATGGGCAAAGGTCCACCGCAACAACTGCTTCACTGCCCCCCTTCCCAGGTGTCAGCCCCACTACAACCCCCATCCTAACCTGAGCAAGTTACCACTGCCAGGATTCTGCCATAGGAACCTGCCAGGATGATCAGAGCATTTCAAGGTGGTGAATGCAAGCTGCAGTGCCCTAACAGATGCTGACAAATGGCCGGAGATGAGCAATGCCCACAAAACTCCATTCCCAGGACAGAGAAATAGCAACATCACTAATAACTTGTGACAATATGAGGACATTATTTCAGAACAAGAACATTACTACCCTTCCTTCAAAGGCTTTCCTGAAGACTTATACATATGTAATTCACTTGATACTTTGTGAAACATGTAATGCACTAAATTACCTTGATGGGAGGAAAAAAAGTGCGTTTCTAGGATTTGACTGAATTAAAAGTGACTAAAGCATTTCTGAGATAAATAAAATTCTAGGTAGTACTCTTGCATACTGATAAACCAATGCTTTATAATTTTTCCCCCAATGATTTTTTAATGAGTGAACAACACAGCTGTGCTATCTGCAAGACCCCTGGGACACAGACCATTTGTTTATTTTGCTCATGCAGCCTAACAGGTCTTGTACATGACAAGACCTCCTGCATTGCACAACACTAATGGCATTTACTGAAAAATCTAAAGAGTTTACCAAAATTTTTATCACTGTCCTTCCCCATAATTAACTAAACTAGAGGAGGCATTCAGAGAATGACCTAAGGGATGTATTTAGGACAGGCAATTCTTGTGAATTAATTTTATGATCGGGTTCTGAAGTTTAGCCTTTGAGAGGATCAAGACCTTGACCCTGGTCTACAAATCCCTTATCTACCAACCTACAAATCACTGTAATTCTTGGTCTTGCTGGCCTAGGCTTAACCACCCTCTTACCATGCAGAAGACAGTGCTGCAGAGCTGTCCTATGAACCAATTTATGTAAAAGTTCTAGGATAACCCTACTGCATAGTAACTATATTTCTATTTTGTTCTAGTAGTTCAAACCTTACCTTTTTCTGTCATCAGAAGGAAGGAATAAAAGGGGTTAGTGCATGTGCAAGTAAAGATTAATGGAGAATTTTGCAGCTATATTTTATATATTTATTTTTCCTGATAGCCCTACTGAGGGCTTCATTATTCTGAGGATCAGGAAAACATTCATATTGAAGCAAGCAAGAATGCAATAATTTTTTTACATCTCTTTCCTTAATGATATAACTTCTACTTTTCCTTTCAATGTGGCCTTTCTTTAAGTTGCCACAGAACTTCAGTAGGTAGCTAGATTTTAGCTACAAGACTGGTGTGGGAAACAGAGCTCTTTTATGTTCTCCTCTAAAATGTCAAGTTATAGTGCTCTGAGCTCTCTGACAGCCATTGCTTCCAGCTCACATGTGGGTGCATTCCAGCAGCAGATTACGTGATCCCTAAGCACATAAAAAACATTAGGAAATTATTAGTTGCTTTATAATCTTTAATCTTTTAAGCTGAACTTCTTTGATGTTCCCAAAATATCAAAACAGGATGGTGTTTTAGCAAAATTCTACTTGAAATTTTGCTTTCATATAAAAATGGCACTTTGTCATTGTACATCCTTCTGCATCAAGGGTAATAAACCATGTTTGGCTCCAGAAGACATGGTCAATTCAGTCAGAGACAGTTTATCAATGAAGAAATCACCTAGAGTGATTTAAACATCAACAATATTTAGCAATCTTCTGAGATTAAGACTTTCAGATTGTCTATAAGCCCTTTCTTTATAGATCATTTCTGTCAGCTACTTTCAGCCTGCCCTACACTTCAGTCCTCCACCAGCAGTATGGATACAATATTTACCTACCTTAAGGGGACTTTTAAGAGTCCAACAGATGAATTAATGTGAGAAATCTGAGGTTGTGGTAGCAAGGACTAAATGTTAGGCAAATATTATTCAGTTTATTTTTACAGAGCCCAGACTGAAGGCTGACGTATTTAAAACCTGCTTTTTGACTTACAAACTGAGAAAACCAACAATTACTTATCATTACCACAGAGTAAATATGGAACACCCTGCAAACACTTGTACACTTCTTTTCCAGCACACTTAAATTATTTTTAATGATCTAGACATATATTGTGTTTGTTGGCTTCCCCTCAGGACGCTGCACAGTCTAGATTAAAATACAACAATTCAAAGTTGATGCATCTAAAATAACAAATACATTCCATTTAATCAGTGCATATGCAAATCGTCTTCCCATCCCTAAGGAGAAAATGAGTCTGAGGCAATGAAAAATTAGCACAGTGAAACTTTTTTTAATGGTGCAGACTAATTTTCAGGCTAGTTGACAAAGCATGACACACCATACCTCTCAATCTTAGTACAGTACAAAACCAGTCCAGCAACTGGGATTTGTAGGGATTTGATTCCCAGGTGGAAGGTGACCTGACCTAGGGGAAGACACCAGGTTTCTGCACCAGGCAGTCACCTCTTCCTCCATGACACCAATGTCTACTCAGCTTCTTCAGCAACTCCTGTTTTACTTTTGCTAATAATGCTTTGAGACAAACAGAGCCTACACTGAAATTCCCTTAAAATGCTGAGTTGCAGGCTGGGATGACTCAGGTACTGCTTCCAGATCTGGACAATCATCAGTGTGCTAGGAGGAGGCATCTTAGAATCTACCCTGAAATTAATCAACTCTCTAGAGTCACAGTTCTTACAGAAAAGGATAGGATTTGGCACTTCAGGGACACATTTCATCAGAGTATCTATCAGGTACTGACAGATATCCTTTTATCCTGATAGCTGCCAGCTTTATTCAAAAGAGAGGACTTTGCAAACTAAGGAAAAAGCAGGGTATTTGTCATTGGTATTGGGCACAGTGATCCATCAGCAATACCTTTTGTTTATATCAGTGATATTTTTGACCAAGCTCTAGTCTATTATTTTAAATGAAAAGTGATGGATTGAATCATCCCCCAGTGCCAGGTCAAGGTGTAGCCTGTGTTAAATCTTGCACTCCACTTCACTTGTCTACAGCAGACTTCCTTAGATCCCATTAAGCATCTGACAACAGTGAGATGAGTACTAATATATATATATATATATATATAAAAAACCAGAGCAATTTAGCTGAAACAACAAACAAAATAATGATTAAATTGACTCTGTCCTCCCTCAAGACTCTTATTTCCTAAAAGTATAGCATACAACCACAGCACCATGGAACTTGCAGTAAAACTTACTCTGCATTCCCAGAAGAGCAACATATATATTTCAGTCAATTTACCCCCAGCATTTTCTGTTGCTTCTAGGCATACAGGGTGTTTTTTGCACTGATGTAGTGCTATTACCCTGGTACCACAACAAGCAAGCAGCCCAAAGGGAATATAGGCCAGAAGTCCAACTCAGTCACAGATGATTTTTGCAGCACTTGAAACTGTTTCCAATTACACTGTGTTCCTATTTCTTCCCCTGATGGCGCTGGAGTAGGAACTCACTCTGAATTTTTTTATAAGGTGGATTTTTAATGGAAAAACATGATCTGTCTGAACCAAAAGCTTCACAGAAATTTTCAACTTTCAGCCAAATTTAAACTAGTTCAGAGACCAGATGTCTGTTCCCTCTCTCATTTGACACAAAAAAGAGATTTCCAGAAGTACTGCTCTGGGCATATTCAAAATGAGAATATAGGAAATCCTACCAGCTAGAGCTGAGATGCTCTTTCATCTTTTCTGTATTCTCTGCCTTGTGACAAGGCACATTACTTTAAATGGCAATACCACTGGATTATGATGACCCAGAACTATCATCCTGCATGTGCTCCTTCTTTTGCCTGTGGCACCCTTCTAACAACATATAGCAGCTTAGTCATAGGCCTCTGTGTGCCTTCCCTGAAGTACCAAATTAGACATCTCTCTTCCAGGCCTTCCTTGTTCTTTTCTCTGAACCTGTGACAGTGAGCCCTTCCTAGAAATGAGATGAGGTTCCTGTACTTCTGTCAGAGCAATCTAGAAACATTACTTAGATTGCTGTCTAGTGCCCTTAAATGCATTCACAAACAGAGAAGGATTTTCAAATGACCAAATTCTATTCTCCCGATGAAGATCTGAGCATATTCAAATATTCTTTGATATGTAGAAAACACACTGATTACTATCCTCACCTCAGAAAAGAATTTCTTTTGTCCAATATGAACACTGCAGTCACAGGTCAGAGACACCTTCTTGTCTCCACAATGGACACAAAAACCAGATTATTTCCTTCCACTCTATAAAATCCTTTTACTTATCTCTAAGTTACTAGCACACTCCAACACAACTTTGCATTCTTCATGCATACACACACGCACACACTTGTCATATATTCAAAGCATCTGATCACTCTTGTTTGCCTTTGGACTCTCTCTTTTTGAATATGTTATGCCCAGTACTAAAAAGAGCACATTTCTGAGGAGAACCAAAGATTACTTACTTCTTGTGCTTCAAAGGCTTTATGCCTCTTTATAGTTCCCTGGCAGTTCTTCTACAGCGTGTAATTGCTGACCTACATTCAACATGGGATTCCTTTTTCAAGTTAAGATCTTTCCAAACACATGAACCTACTCAAGGAGAGACCAAAGTTTGCCCAAAACATTATTAGTTCCAATTGCCAGTAGTGTCAAATTAAGCTAAATGAATATGCAGCAAAGGAGCAGATTAGATTCACAGCTGATGAATGCACCTCAGCAATGTATCTTGGAATAAATAATCTCACTTGCAAATCACTCTGTTTTAAGCTAACTATAATCAAATAGAAAGGGAAACTGTACCTGCTTGTAGTGACACATAGTGAAAGCATTGCTTTATAAAGAGGTCAAAGTGGAAATATGAGGCTGTACCAAGAAGTGAGCTGAAAGCAACAGAAAATTTATAGTAATGGTCTAAAAATCACTGATCCTATTCTATGCACTCAAAATTTGAACTTTTTACTAATATTTTATTTTATCAAGAAAGATACAGAAAAAATGAAAATATTCAAAATACAGCAGATTCCAGCTATTTCTTGTGAAAATACTTTCAAATGTGGGCAGACTAAGATTTTGATGTTCTTAAGAGGGAATTTAACAATGTTTAAATATATATTAGAAGGGCAAACCAACTAGCTTTATCTAAATAAAGACATAAAGAATATCAAATTCCATATAGACTCACCTATAAAGTAACTACCAAGAGATGAGAAAAATGGCAACATTTTAAAAATAATTTTTTTAGTCTTGTATCTTCCTCCAAAGTACAGAGAGTATGGGCAGTTATCAAAACAGAGTCTCTGGCTTGATCTTGTACAGGAATTCTGATTTCTCTATACTCTATTTAAACAAAGGACAGAAAGATCTCCCAGCAAAATGCCTCCTCACCAATGAAATAATAATGTAGAACTGAGGGGTTAGGACACTGACATTTCATTGCATATTGCATAGGGCACCAGGGTAAATGGCTGTGGTCTCAATCCCTTACCCTGTTGATTTACTTATAAAGTCTCCTAGCAGAAGACAAACCAATGGACCGTTGGTGGTGAGACGCCTGGCTAAAGCAGGATTGACTGGGAACTGTCGGATGCACTTGATTTCCCAGCACACAGTCAAGCAGTAGTGGCCAGAGCAGGAGAACAAGGTTTGATGATGCTATGGTCTAACTCCAAAATAGAATAAACAGGCTTAATTAGATCACTCTTATCAAGAAAGATGGAATAAATGGCCATAACCTTAGCAGAAGCCATCAGAGAAAAGCACTGATTAATGATAAAACTATACCCTACTGAAACAACACAACCTTGTAGAAACTACTTATATTCTTGAACAAAAAATTGCTTTTACTAAATGTCAAATGCAGAAGGAGCACAAGTCATTGTTTATGAATTTATTCTGCTTTACCACTGAAAGACTGCAGTTTACTGTGATGTTAAGAATTCTACCTCAGGGCTTTTAATGAGGAGAATTAAACAGGCTACAATGTAGTTCCAAGGTGTTTTTTTTTTTTTTTTACTTCTCCTTCTTATTTGGAACTTCGATGAAAAGCAATTAAGGTCTGGCAAATTTTCTGCTTAGATGTAATTTGAACTACTTATCTAGCCTCTCACATGGGAGCAGACTTGGAATGTAGAAAGAAACACCTGCTTTTATCACCTTAGAACAACACTTTGTCAGCTTAGCTATATGCAAAGTTTCTCAAGCCCTTGAATTCTGAGTCTTATGCATAATAGTGTCTTATTTATTCCATGTTCACAAATCTGTGGCATAAAACTATCTAATTTACTGATGTGCCAAGCAAGTAAGCCATTAAGGTTTGACCTCAAGCTGACAATGTGCTAAAAGTAAAGCAGGTAAGAATAATACCAAACCTGTAACTGAAATACAGTTTTACCCAGACATTCAGCTACAAAGTGGTCCCAGTGTTACACTGCCCTCAGCTTCTGCTGTCTCAGGAAAAGATTTCCATAGCATCAGCTGGATGGTACAGGTTTGACTGTCCTCATTTTATCCACCAAACTGCTCTTACAGCAGGCAACACGGTGCACTCCTCAGGTTTTGAGGCACTAAACAACCATGCCCATGCCGGAGCACAGCACAGCTCTCCTCATTCACAACCTTCTGGTGTGTTCTGTAGGCTGTGTGTGCTTCAGGGTTGTCCCAGCTTTGAATTCACCAGGGATACAGGACAAAAAGATTCCTGTGATAAGAACTAAAGTCACATAAGGCTTCACTCTAGACAGATCCACAAAATTTTATCTTTATGGCCCAATTTCCCCTTCCACAGCAATCCCAAACATTCCCTTACAAGGAGCATAAGAGCTTTATTAGAAGAAATTCATGAAGAAAATCTCATGAGGACAGATGCAGAGATCAAGGACATTCCTATACCTGGCCACAGCAGGGAACTTATTTGATGAAAACAATTAGACAACTGTGAAGTAAACCACATCCCACACTGCAAAAATGAAAATAATACTTGGATAAGCAGAAGCACCATGATTGGAAGTCACAAAATAATCCTTCTGTTGCATTCAGTACTGGTAGATCATCATCAAGAGAAATGGGATGAAGGAAGAGAAACACCTGGAGAGCCCAGCAGAGAGTGCCAGAACAATCAGAGTTCTAGAAGACAAGTTTTCAGAGAAAAAACCTGAAAGATCCAAGGACTAATGTCAGAATGAACATAGTGAGATATTCCAAAGTCAACTACTCTGATTCTGGTACAAAAGGGTTTTCCAAGCACATATTAAAGGGCTATAGAGGGGCAGGATACTAATTTGTTCTCCAAGACTTCTGTGGAGAGAACAAAAAGAAATTAACCTAAATTGCACTAGAAAGACTTTAATTGAGATGAGTAAAGTTTTTTGATGGTTGGAATAGTGAGGTAATTGAATGGGAGAGTAACAGGCCTATAGAGTCTCATCACTAAGATGAGATCATATTTTAGATCAGGCTGAATAAACCTGAAATGATTTAAATGTAATTGAGATTAAGTTGGGGCAAGGAAATGGACTGGATACTTTCTGAGGTCTCTTTGAGCCTATGATCTATGATACTATAATCATAAACTTTAATTTCCATTTCTGGAATCACTACCTACATTCATTTATCAAGCTCCATCTTGAAATAATTTAGGTTCCTTGCCCTTCCTGCCCTATTTGAAAGGTCATGCCAGAATTCAGACATCATTCCATTGATGACAGAAACCTTGTTCTAATTTACACTCTAAATTCATTCAGAAGCAATTAATATCCATTTCATCTTAAAGAAGGTTCCATTTCAATAATTCTTCTTCTCCCTTTGTAGTAATTCCTGAATGTCTTTTACAAATAATAATAGATCCTCTCTCTTAGTCTTCATTAAACTATGCTGTCTATCCCAGGCACCAGAAGTAGTCAGACCATGGTAGCACAGAGTTCCTTTCAAGCCAATTTATTTTGCTTCAACTCCAGTATCATAAAAGCTACATATCCTGTGGAAAATACTGTCACTCCTTGCATATTTTTTCTCCAGACACAATAATGGATCAAATTAATCTAATTTTGTCTCTAAACTAAGTTCACATACTCCAGTAAGTTCAGTGGAATTGCTGTTATCAACCTTGCAGTACATTCAAATCTACACATTGAAGAGACTCACAACATAAACTCTTCTCCCTTCTTCTTTGCTTCATTCCATTAAAAAGCTTAAAGCAAATTAATTTATGTCTTATAATTTTTTATAATCTATTTTGTTTTTAGTCTAGATATGATCTAAAGTAATGTGGTCACACACAAGACTTTATGTAAGCAGCCAAAACTGAAATGTGCAAGATTAAATGTTGTTCTCCCTGTATTCAAAATGAAATATGTCACATTTTTCTATGTATTTCTACTGTGAAGATAAGAAAGTAATGATTCACAAGCACACCAATGCCTTGTAGGGCAGGGTATCCAGATCTAGCCTTACAGGACTTGCCAGAATTCATTTTCAAACATACACACAAGATTTCAACTGAATGCCTAAGGAGCACACTGTTTGCAGCAGAAAGTAACATCTGCCTTTGTAAGGAATGACTCTTCTTGTACTTTCATTTTATAAACATTCTCTGCAAGCAGTGTGCCAATTACAGAAATACAGCCTGAGAAGAGAATCAGGTTCCAAGGCTTGTACTGAACAACCTGGAAAGGACTCCTCCATTGGCTTGTGAGTACTAATGCCTAAATGCTCCAATTATAGAATCCTGTCTCATGCAACCATGGTTGCCAATGGTTACTTCCTACATATGTCTCCATTAGATTGCCAGCTTTCCCATTTGTTTTGAATTAGAGCAAATACCCGGAAACACAAGAACAACAGGCTGCTAAACTCAGCCAGACCGCAATAAACCATGAATCTCTTGGCATGAGGGATGAGAATTTCTAACATTAATGCTTAGCAGTGAGAATGATGCCACTGCTGGCACCTGTAAGTTAAATCACCTCAACAAAATTGACTTAAACTGCTACAAATGAACTTTAGGTTAGTGCCCGAGAAGATTTGGGAATCGTTGGTAAAAAAATATATTGTCTTCTTTCAGAGTTTACCTATTAGCAGCTGCTTAGGAATCTAGACTGGAAAAACAATAAAGGATAAATCCACTTTTCAAAATGTAGCATTTCAGATCCAAGGGAATTACATTCCAATGCTTCAGAAACAAGTATATATTCATGAAAATTGCATAATTGCAAAGCACAGATTATTGCTAGGTGGCCTTGTGATCCACATGGCACCATATGCACATATACAAAATAATGGAATCTCTCAGAACTCCGGCAGTCAGAGAAAAATGCACATTCATCCCTTGTGGAACCACCTGAAAACATCCTTGATGAGTTCTGTATCCATGTCCATTCCAACTTATCCAGAATTTCTAAGCCCATACCACTTCATTTATTTGAATTTTAAAGAGGGATGCATTGTTATTACATATTATAACAGCACAGGCTGGGGGACAACATCTTAGAAATATGGAGAAAAATGGAATTAATGCCTCACCACAGTCAGCTACATAAACATCTACAACAAGGTGTTCTCACAGAAAAGTTAAATCAAAGGAAAAACGTGTGTATGGTGCTACTATAAAGAAATTGTCAGAAAACTTCATTTTAGCTCTTGTACCTGGTTCCTAGATTCTAAACATAAGATAAATAACCCTGGCGGATGAGCAATCAACATCAAATGTTGAGGCCGGGATGGTAATGGAGCTACTGAGAGGCCCCAGAAGAACCTATGTGTGTCTTTTTAACACAAAACTACAAAGTATAGTGGAATGTGTTGAAGGATTCTTGGATGACAAAATGGGAAAAAATCAAGAGAGTTAAATTTATGAACAACCAATGCTGCAGTTTTTATTGGAGCTCAAATTCGAGCATGAATTACCAGGGGTTCTCTATTTTTCAAAAATGTCTTTTTTCTTTCAGATTTCTTTCTTTTCCTAGCAGTATCATTACACCTACTTGGAAACTGAAATTTCAAGCATTTGAACAAATATATTAAAGTGATCTACTGTTACTAAAGTCTGTTTAAATGTGTTTACATTATCAGCTGAAACTTGACTTTGTAAATTTGTTAAGCATACAGGATAGCCTTATTACCAAGACTACGGATATATTTGAGAAGCTTTTTCCTGCTTGTATCTCACCAGACTGAAGTAACTCATTATTAAAAGGAAGCTGAGAAATTTAGTGTTCGGCAGTGAAAGCAGTATTTAACATTTTTTAGGACTGGTCTGCACACAGCCAACCCTTCGAGCTGGCAGCCGGACCACAGAAAGAAGGAACACTAGAGAAATCATTTTGTTAGGGAAGCTGCATATCCTCCTTATCAGATAATCACCTTGGGAAAATGGAGGCACTGGATACAACTGTTATGAAGAGCTTTTAAAAGGCAGTCCTGGAGAAGTTAGTTAAACTAAAAAATTAAAAAAGAAAAGGCTTTGGAAGCCCACCAACATCCACCCCAATGTCCCAGTGCCCAGCATCCAGCCCCTAAACTGATTGACAGCCATAGAGAGTCTTGTTGCTGACCCACAGCTGATGGGTGGGAGGGAAGAGGAGGGAAGGAAAGGGGAGAAAGGGAAGCAGTAAGGAAGCACCTATTAAATTATTAATTTCATATATATATTCATATATATTTTCTTGTGTCTGTATTAAAACTGAAATGCATGTTTTGCCTTTATCCTCTTGATGCTTAAAATCATAAATTCTATTACTAGGCTTTTCACATCAAAGAAAAAAGACATTTCATTTAAACTTATAAACCATGCTGTCTACTGAACCAATAAAGAAGAAACCCACATTTCTTAAAGCTTGGCAATATCTATGACATTTGACTCAATTTTTATCACAGTTCACGGGAGGACACACATTAAACTTCTGAACAACAGCAGGGATTATGTACCTGACTCTCTGAAATTAAATTTCCCAAAGTACAAGTATTAAAGGAGGGAACAAGAGATTTTCAGTTCAGCCCCTTAATATGTTCCCTGGGAAGACAAATGCAGTTCATTTCTTTGTTGGGTGTTTTTATTCTTACAGAGAGAAAATTATATATGGGAAAATACAGCAACAATTTGATAATCTCTATTTACTCTTGGGAAATAAAATACTTGTATTTCTGAGATACACTTCAAAGGAACTAGAGTTATATTCCAGTTTCCTTTCTAATAAAAAATTTTTTATCCTTTAAGTAGAACTCTCCATATTTTCATATGGAGGTGCTTTTTTTTCATTACCTTGTAAATATCTAGAGCATTTAAGCATGAAAACTTGCATTTATACCTCTCAGCATTTACAAAAATTATTGAAGATGGTGGTAGAATTCATAACTTAATAGCTACAGCTTGTTACTGTTTATAAATGAACTCTCTAATGCTTTTCCCATTTCATTTAAAGTAACTATGCAGTTGTTTTTTTTCAGATTTTTTTTTGACTTCCCGACCACCTTTTTCAGAAATATAGTATACACTGAGCAAGTAAGTAAACACCAGACCAGCTGGTGGTAATAAAACGTCTGATGGCGTCACTTTTTACATTTGAGGACTAAAAAACTCTCTTGCTCTGAGACTTTTTTTCTGTAAGAGTCAGCCTCAGGCTGGCTGGGCCAATCTGCCCTAGGAGCTGTGCCTGTAAGAAAATAACAGGAAGGGGAGGCAGAGTGGGTTTATTCTGCAAACATTCCTGGTTCAACAGAATCACCAGGTGTAACTTACGGAGTTGTGTTAGTACATGTTTCAAAAACAACTAGAAATCTGAATTCACTTCCTCCTGGTAAGCTAAATAGCAATAAGGATGTGTACACAGTCTCTGTTTTTCAGAAAGAGTTCTGCTATCTTTAGATAAGCTGTATTAAGAAATGCCAGCAATTACCCAGCACCTCATAAATGCATGTAAAAACTAGGAGGAAATAAATATCTGCAAGACAACCGGAACATCATCTTCAGTGAGAGAGTGATGCTGCCCCTTCATTGTCATCCCAGCTGTGAGCTAAATTGCCCAGGATTTCACAATCTCAGTCAATTTCATTCACAGCCAGCATCAACAGCAAATTGCTTTCCAATGGAGACAGAACTTTACTCCCTCGCTGACAGCCTGAATGTTTAAGAGTAAAGAGGTAGGAAGAAAGGCTGAAAACCTCCAGAAGAAATATGGACAAGCAACAGGAAGACAATGTAAAACACACTGAGAAATGAGAAGCAACCATGGTTTCTGCTCCCTAACAGTGATACCCCACATAAAATCCGTACTTTCTGGATTATCAACATTTTTCTGTTATTTCCCACTGAGAAAAACAGAACTATGTTTACTCCTCCAGGTTTTCCCATGGTGGGTTCCCAAACTTCCTTCTGTTTTTTTCTCCCAGAACGACACAGAATTGTGAGTTCTTCTTAAGAAGTAGGGAAATAATTTTGTGCAGAGGCACACTAGGGAAAAGAACAATTTGAAAGAGCAACAGTGGTTTTAAGTAAATATTACCCATTACTGGCCAATTGATTGAAGGCCTCATCTTCTCAGCAACAGCCAGTCTCTGCTTGCTGCCATTTTACTAATGAAATACTCATTCCAGAAAAACCTTCCTCCTAAATACAAAATTCTCGAACACCCATTGCCAAAACCACATATGAATGGCAGAATGGTAAAGAAAACTACAGAAAAAAATCTCCAGAAAAACCTCACAAGACTAACCAGACACCATGCTAAGATCCCCTTTAGCTTATTCACACAGGTAATGTACCATTCATCAGACATTACTTCAACTTCATCCAAAAGTCTAGCCAAAAATTTGTGTGCCTCAATCACTGCAGGAGGCAACAAATCCAGCAGGCTGCTGGCTAATAGCCATTCATCAGGTTTAACAGACCAGTCACTGTTGGTAGACATAACACTGGGAATTCAAATGCTGATGACAGTCATGTAAAAATCTTTAATGTAGAAGCTCTGTGACGATTTCTCTTCTGGCAAAATCACCTTTTCTAAAGGTAGATTTCGCTTGCTACTATGGCACTCACAAGAAATGCAATTAGAAATGAGTGACATCCAGGAGTTTCCATGTCAAGTTCCTTTTGGGTGCTCAGGCAGCAGGTCACAGCAAGAGAACCAGAGATATGCTGGCAACAGCCATTTGCGAATACTCAAAATAATCAAAACAACTGAAAAGTGAGTTCCTGCCATCTAGTTCATCCACAGTATTTGACTTGAGGGTGTGTGACTGCACTGCTGGCATTTCCTGACTCTACTTCTGTTCACATTCACAAGACTGAGATTTGTAGCTAACTCAACAATAGTCTGGCTTGGGCTATCCCAGCCGAGTGCCATCCTGCCCAAGCAAGATCACAAAACTTGGAAAAATAGAATCATTTTTCCTGGTTTTAGCCATTATTATGTAGGGCACAGTGTGGGTAGTTCACAAAAGGAGAAGCTTTTTGTTTGGATGGACAACAAATGTGGAAGAAAAATGCATTTGTTACCCAACACAGAGATCATGCAAATCAAATACATGAAAACAATTAAGGACTAAAACCAGATTAAATTCTAACCTCATAATTTGTCTTCCCTTGTGTCATTCTTGCTCCTATTTCCTCACACTCCCTCTTCTATTTCAAAAACCTAAATAAAAAATTGCTTAAATATCACTTGTTACAGTGATTTGAAACCCATTTTCTTCACAACAGAGGCTAGTAAAAGCATTTCCCAGCTCCAGTTAGGGGTGATGCAGAAAAAAAATGAAGACACACAAAGGACAAAAAATGCAATTAACCTTTATTCTATAAAAGGTGATTCCCATTGGTAATTAAACAGTGGTACCAATTAGTTTCAGACTAGAGCTCAGTACAATGAAACAATATTCAAAGGAATAGTCAGATATCCTAGTTTATGGGATAAGCATATCAAAAATGTGCCTTAGAATATTTTCATTACTTAAGGTATACAATAACCAGATAACTTTACAGTTAGAGCCCCAAGTACTGAAATCAAAGGATGAACTCTTATTGATGTTAAGTCCTTTTGATCGGGACTATTTTACTAGAACAAAATCAATGAATTTTGTTCCAGAGCTCATTATTTCTTATTCTTTTCTCTAATATCACAAGCATTCTTTAAGCACAGGGGACAGTTAGCTCTCAGCTTTTAATGTTAATTATGGTAATCTCTGTAGACATCATCACCACTTCTCTTAATTCATAATGCAGGCATAAAACATCAGTGCAGCTTTCTACTAGGGTAGCACAGGTCACTGCACTCTAGGGGGTTTTGATGACAGCTTACTCTTTAAAGCCCATTTTATAATTCAGTAATAAAAAAAAACTCTAAAAAGAATTATATTTCAAATAGAAAGGTATTTTATTTTGTGAATGAATTACAACCAGTAAAAAGAGAAATTACAGACTAAAAAGAAAGTGCTCTCTCTTGTATAATTTTCAAAGGTAATTCCAATTTCATAATGAACCAAATACACTCAACCAAGTTCTTGTTTTCCACCTAATTAAAGATTCATATCAATCAAATAAATGCTCATTTTTTCCCATAGAAAGAAATTCTGTGCTCCATCAGCAAACTACTGCTCTAGTGCCTCCAAAAGGTAAAAAAGAAGCATCTCTGTTTTGCCCAGGATCATTCTTCATTCCCTCACCCATCTACATTAACAGTTACTCCAAAGCAGGAACACACACATCTTATGTGACTCTCCTGATCATTCCCACTCAACACCTAACTTAGGTTATAACCTATATTACTGGCAGTGTTGTAGGAAACTGTCTTACCAACAAGCCACAAAGCATTTGTAAATCATAAATTGTGTTTCATTTGCAACCACTGAGAAACAAAAATATTTCCAAGCATGGGAGTCAATTTTCTTTTATTATTACCTTAATTTTGTCTTAGGGAAAAACTCAGTGATGATAGCAACATATTTGTCAACTTCCCAATCACTGCATGAACATGAAATATTAGTATTTAATGACCTATATATATATCTATATAATTCAAAAAAGGTACTAAAGAAACCTGTCCCTCAAAAAATTGTTGTCAGAACCCATGGCTACCCTGATTGTGGATTGCTAATTGTGTATTTTCCTCCAAGTTTAACAGTCATACAATACCATAGTTACAGATTAGCTATCATAGTTGTCTGAGGTATTCACTTACACATTCCAGTTTATCTGCATTTTACATGCAAAGCATCTAAAATTATTTTTCTTTGCCAGATTTAAGAGATATGACTCACAAAAATCACTCACCTAAAATCACTCTGAAAATAGGAAACTAACTAGATGGCTTTTCCTATCAGAGGTATTAATTACCATAGCACCTAATTCTGCCATCAAGCATCATTGTCTTCAACATATTATTTAAGGATTTTGTAATTTCAGGTGTCATTCCCTCTCTTGCTCTTATGTAATGCCTTTCTTCTGAGAAATGCATATTTTTTTATATAAATAATAAGGTATACTACACTTACAAATTAGGAACTTTCTTCCACAGATGGAGCTGAAACAGAGATAATATAACCCAGATTCACAAATTTTCCAAAGTCATCTTGTCTCAGAAAAGATTACAATAACTCCAATTTACTTTGGAAAATTACTGCATCCTAAGTGAACTCTCCTGCAATTTGAACCCATCTTATTGCAGTAATATCTAACACAAAAGAGAAACTTATTGGTTTTGTGGGTTTTTTTCCTGAATCACATTTTGGTTAAAGGTGTCATTACATCTCCAAACTAAGTGAATATTACTGCCATGGAGGTATCAGTCATGACTCTTAGCTGTGGGAAAGCGCCATTTCACATTTACCAGAAATTAGTTCAAATCTGCTGTGCTTAAAAACCACATTAAATATACTCTCCTACCTGAATGACCAACACAAAATGAGTTCTCTAAATATAAGTTTAAAAGTAAGTTCACTAAATTATGAGTGATACATCTATATTGAATAAGAAAAATCTGATTCCTTGGAGCATTGTTGTCAGCATCAGCATGTTGCAAAATTGGCTTTGACCCCAGCCAGAAGCCTGCTCTTCTCATCCTGCTGCAGTCCATTTAAAGCAGAAGAAAGTGGTGTTTTATGAAGAGGCAAGATGACAGCTAAGATCAAAACAACTGTTTCAAATTGTGATTCAGCAGAAGATAAATAAAATCAGTCCCAGGGCTCATGTGGGAAGCTCCATTGACAGAGGAAAACCTTCCTTTCTCATTAATTCACACATGGCAGCCCTATTAACTGGAGTTACATAGAGGATGGGCTCACATCAAAAGTTTTCATTGATAAATCACTTCTTTCTAGCCTCCACCACTCTGTAAAGATCCTAGAAGTGGTGATAGGACTCAGAATTTGTGGTCATAATGCTCCCCGCAGCACTGCTGCCTACACTACAGCATGGAGAAAAGTAATCTTAGCTGGAAAACCATGATCTGATCATACTCTGAGATTTAACAACACAGGCACAGGGACTGGGTTTTTGCTTCTGTTTGGGTTTTTTGGGTTGTTTTTTTTTTTTTTTTTGCATTAGGGAGGAGGGGGATATACAGGAATTTTTAAAAATGTATTTATTTATTAGATTAATTTTCATAGTATTCTTCTGAATCAATAAAAGGCATTTTCATCACCTCACTTCAGCTGTTCTGCCAACAACAACAAAAAAAAATCCAAAATAGCTGCTTGGGCTGCTTTATTATAACCAGCAGAATAGTGAATCTGCCCCCAGCTGTTATTAATTAAAAAAACATTTAAGGCAGAATATCTTCAAAGTATTAGAAGTAATTATGTGACACGACTGTTACAGAGTATGCTTTCTTAATATAGCTCAAAGAAATAAGATAAGAATTACTAAGATGTACATATAAGGTTCCCTTTCAATGAAGGTATGTCTGTGTGAGGAGGGAATGAAGGAGATCCTCTGCAAAAGACTACACAGCTCAGAAAATTTTCTTCAAATATTCTCTAGCAGAATCTGCAGCTTTTTACCTAATCTTTGAAACACATAGTCATGCAGATAAGGTGGCATTAAATGGATCACTGCTGCCTCTGGAAAGCAAGATAAGTTAGGCTTTGGTACTTAGATATTCACTTTCTGACAGCTGTTCTTCTTTCTCAAAAAAATTCTCTGCCAAGCAAAGATTATTTGGGATTGACAAGTTTGTGCTTTGAAATAAACAAGATCTTTACTCTGATAGGATGTTGGAAACAGATGTTTATGCTATGATATGTAAACATGTAATGCTATAGTCTATCAGGTGTAAGGGGGTCTCAGGGAAAAGCTCCCACAAATACCTACAGGTGCCTGACAGTGTTTATGAATCCGTGCTATTCCAAAAGATACCAAGGGGAAGAAATCTTTCCCTCGCACACTGCAAGTCTAATGAGGAAAAGACAATTCTCCTTGCTACCCTGCAAGAGGGTGGAGATAAAGAGCACAAAGAGGAGACAAGATGGTGAGGTTGGTATAGCTGATTAAGTGTTCTGGAGAAATTCACACTAAACAGTGCTAAGGCCTAATGAAATTATAAGGTGGTTTGATTTCTTAAAAAAATACATATCCCTTTGGGATAAATAACTGCTCTGTAATGCATGTGGCATATCAGGACTGCCAGCATTCACACAACTATTTTCAATCCATAAAACTTCCTGATGTATCAATGGACTGGAGATGGGAAAAAAAGCTACATAGGGTCCCAAATTCCTCAGTGCCACTTTGCTAACCACCAGTGCTCAGCTTGTTGCTCTAAATATAGCTTGTACTTCACCTGCAGTCCTAAAGGGAGGCTTGACCTTTACTGTGTCCTAATTAAAGCCAGGATGCTTCATCAGTGGGATAGTGGACTCAAGTGAACACTACAGAATATAAACATTTTAAGGCTTGTTGAAGTTTTAGTGTTTTGTTAAATACATGCCCAGAAGCAGAGGTCATCAAAAGCAGCTGTCACTAATTGCAATGGCTGTCACACATGAGTGACAACATGTCACCAGTATGTTCTGGTACTGGATTATATTATTTTTGTTTCCCAGGAATGTTCCTCAGTAAAATCATCCCAAACCAAACACATAACATACATGCAACCTTACATGTGTATATAGACAAGCATTTGAAAATGGCTATCTGAAAATTGCCACAAAACTTTTTCAGATGGGATGCAGCATAAGAGACCTGTACAGGGTACAGGTATCCTTGAACTTAGGATCTGCTAAATTGACATTTAATTGCAAAGAGGTGCTAAATCTTTGTTAAAAGTTTACTGTTACATACATACAAACATTCACTACTTCAAATGCAGTTTTCAGATATGCCAGTTCAGATTTTCTGTTTGTAGCATTTGACACCAGCCAAGCTCTGCACGTTCCTTTTACCTGGAGTAATGAATAGCCTGATGTCCTGCAATATTAAAGTAGAAATCAGTTGTGTGTTTCATCTCATCAGTATGTCCAGAGACTTCAATCCAGTGTGCTATTGGGAGGCAGTAAACTCCATCTACTATGTTGCTCTGGTTGTAAACACAGCTTCGATCATGATGGGGCCCACTACCTAGAACAGAAGACAGGAGAATTGCAGGCTGTGTACCTGGATAATCTTCAAAAAAAACTGCGGGGAGATGTGAAGTGAGCATTCAAGGCCAGGAGTTGTGCTTCCTGCTTCTTCAAACTGCATTACCAACAACTGAAATAGTGGCAACAGAAGCACTGGCAAAAAGAAAATGTTCAGCATTAAAATAAAATTTGGTAGATTATTTTTCAAAATTTATTTTAATTTATTTATTTTAAAACTCCCACAGTATTAAAAACTCTGAAATCACTTAAAATTTAAGGAATACCTAATGTAATTTAAGTTCCTCATTTCATGTCTCACAGCATGTGACCTCAGTATTAAATATTCTTGCTCAGTGACCTCTCTCTAGGGTATCAATCTTGCTGTGTCTCAGCCTGACCTTGGCTCATGCTGCCTTCTAAGGAAGTTGCCAAGATACGGGAAAGACCACAGCAAAAGTTCAAAGGACAGGCATGCCAGAGACAACCACAAAAAAGGGTAGGAGTGGTGACATAGGATTTGCTACCAGCTTAAGGATTCAAGAGGGAAAACATCAGTGTGGAAAGGCATCAAAACCCAAAGAAGGTGGCAGACAGCAACCTAGAAACAAGGCAGACTTGTTTAAAGGGGCAAAGAAGGGTGGCCCTCTTCCACCTCATTCACAGCTGCCTGGCCCGCAAAGACTCTTCAGATTCCTGTTGCAGACCAGACACATACAGATATGTAGCCAAGGAGTTCACTAAACCCTATCTGTCTTTTATGTTTGCTGACCAATAAACAGTCACTCTGTTGTCTTCAAATGCATGTCTTGCTTTGAGAGTCTGTTCATACACAGCAGAAGTTGCCCAGAGTGACCCACAGAGAGATGGTCACAACTGCAATTGTGAATGACCACAACTACCTTAAATGGCCTAGTTTAAAGTAAGATTCTTTTTCTTATTATTTTTCACTAATATTCATTACCTCTTCTTCTCTTGCAGCACTACTGTGACCTTTAGTCAGAAAACCACTTTCCAACACCATGTCAGAGTAAACAACTTGAATTGAAATGGGTTGTGTCATCAATCAAAATGTTATCTAGCCTCAAAAAAACCAGTAAATGTAGATTCTCCCCCCAACACCATTTTTACATACTTATTGTAATACCAATTGCCATGCAGGAATTATTATTGTGCAGATCAGAAGTGACCTAGTCTATGGCTTGCTTAAGCCTGTTACACATTATTAAGGATGTTTAAATATTTCTGAGAAAAACTATGCCCAAAGGAATATCTTCAATTTCACATTGCATGTAAATGCATGACCAGTTTTCAAGCACCACAGTTAGGGATATTTGCTAGAGCAAGAGCATTTTGGGAGATGTATTAATGTAATTATTAGAGAGTAAGCACAACATTCAAGAGGAAAGCTCAAACCATCTCCTTATTTCCAGATGACACGCAGGCCATTTTATCATAATTGTGAAAAATTATTTACCAAAATGAAAAAGAAAATATGAATAACAAAACTATTTTCTGTTTCACACTGCTGAGCAATTATGCATCGCATAGTTTTTGATTATCTTGATTATAAATAAGGTAAGCAAGATCAGTACAGTTTCAGAAGCTACAAATCTTACCATTATATTTTTATCTCACATTTCTGTTTACGTATTCTTACCACTTTTAAACAATACAAGAAGACAACAGCATCAACAAATAAAACTGTGTAACAAAAATCTATGGATGTTTATGACAATTAACAACTTCATGCATTCAGCAAAATACAGCCCCAAACACCACATCTTGCCTTCCTCATTCTGCTGTCCAACAACCGTTTGTAGCGATGCACATCACCATGGCCATGTCCTGCCATCACGAGGCTGTGTCTGATCCTGACCCCCCCATGCCCATGGGCCCATGTCCTGTCCCAGCCCCAGCATGTCCCCAGGGAGATGCCTGACACTCAGGGCTGGGGCTGCCCTCGTGCCCCTGGCTGCCTGCTCCTGACTGCCAGGCCCATGGGGTGTCCCTGCAGTCCCCAGGGAGTTGCCAGCCCTCATGCACCCTGGCAGTTTTGAACCACATTCTCAGGATCTCTGGCTTTTTTGCTACTCCCAGCCCTGTGTTTCCTTGCATGCAGGTACCCACCCACTGCCCCATTTCCAATTGCTGCTGCCTGAGGTGTGGGCACTTCTGCCACCTTCCAGTTTTACAGCTCATCATCCTTCCCCCTTCTCCAGCTTTGAGAGCTGCTACCTCTTTAAAAACCACAGGGCTACTTAGATAACCTTAGAGAAACACATTAACTAACTAACTGACTAACCCAAACCACAAGCAGCCAGGCAGTTTTCAGACCACCTACTCACAAAGCAGTCAGAGCACAGACTCTTACAATCTTTGTCATAAATTTTGCATGGACTAGCACATTTTAAGTGTCAATTCAAAATTTTAACTAGGTCTAAATATTTTAAGTAATTCCATTTGCTATATGAAATGAGGTCCTTTAACAAGGTGAGTATCTTAAGTTCATGCTTAGAAATTCCCCTGGAAGACTTTAATATTATAAGCACGCTGGGGGCAGATAAACAGGGAGGGGTCAAGGAATAAAAGACTTAAAAAAAATAGCAGTAGACCAAGAAATAAAGAAAACATTAAAAAAAAAATCTCTAAAATAAAGCATTTGAAAGAATGAATTTTTGCTAACTTCCTTATCTTTTATACCAAATTGCAATGAAGAAAAGTCTCAAGTCCTATTTTGGATACAATTCTCAGTTATCTAATGTGCTACTGCACAGTCTTCTTATCATACATCACTCTAACTGGACTTCATTCAGTACACTCGCAATATTCAAATTTACTTTCCCTTCACACCAGATTGTCACAAAAGTCTCCCTGCTGCCTGTGAACAAAATTCAATCTCTGATGTTTTGAAATAGGATCTGTCTCAATCTTGCCAAGACTGAATTGCTATTGATTGTTAAAAATTAGAGGTAGAGGAGGCTGACTTCCCCTAACTGGAACAGAGAGAGGTCAAGTTTGTGAGAGTTTGAGTCTGCCACAGGCTCTGGAGTCCCACCTTCATCAAGTCTCAGCAAAGCCCTCAGAGCAGCCCTTTGTTTTTACAGCTTCGACAAATAGCTCCAATCCTGTATGCCATGTATGAAGCCTTACTCATATGCATTATAAAAGCATACTTTGGTTTTTAATGCTACTTTTTTCTGCTGTCAGTAAACCATCTTCCCCTTGGATTCTGTAAGTGGCAGATGAATTTACTGTATTACTTAAATACGAAGTATTAATGTAAGACAAAATTGTTAAATTGCCACACCTAGTTCAGTAACTCCTTCTTAACTGGTTTGATTTTCAGAAATGTTTCCTTGCATTTGCAAGCCAAGAAGAGATGCCCAAAAAGAAGAAAACCATTTGAATGATACACCACATGCTTATATTCTACCAGACTTAAAGCAGACTGTTTCAACTTCCCTTTTGGTAGAGCTGCTACATAGAACCATGGAAACAAGTTTTAATTCTATTAAAATCCAGGCTGACTTTTTAGTCTATTTATATATCCTAAGAAAATTATTTGATGGAATTGTATTTTGAAATCATATCAGAATTAAAATGAAATAGTTTACAAGAAAGCCATTTCCAACACTTAATGCTGTTAATCACCAAGGCTTTTTTTCCTTTTTTATTTAATCAGATATAAGGAAATCAGATTTTTCAAAGGCAACTTTCAAAAACGTTTTATTTCTCTCTCTAGGTCTGCTTACGCCCAGGTGTTTTTCAGTATGAACTTCTACCGTACTAAGAGATTTCAACCAAATGCCTAGTTGAATGATGCAGATGAAGTCAGAGGAAAGCAACTAAAAGGAAATTTTCTTCATGTAAAAGACATGAGGAAAATTCTTTTCTGACAGATGATAGAAATAAGACTAAAGGAAATATAGATGAGAGAATAATGGCTGATAGCAACAAAATGCACAATCTAATACCGTCTTCCTACTTGCTTTGACACTCTCTAGGGTACTGTCTACTACTGATTGTGACTTTCTATCATACCAGAAGCAAAGCAGGAAATGAGCTACATCAAAATAGCAACCACACCAACACCTTAACCAAAGTATCAGCCCAGTTACTTATCACTTCTCAGTATTTCTTGCCATTGAAAGTAAGTTGTGCCCTACTGCATGCTACCACCACTTGGAAATGAGGGACAGGAAACATGGGAAATACAGGATTTGCATAAATAATGCATTTATTGTAAATTTGCCATTATAACCACAAAGGCTTTGATTAGACTTTCACAGAAATCAGAATTGGCCTTGGATTATCTCTGTGGGTAGGAAAAAAAACATGCCTGCCAAACCCAAAGGAATGCCTAGTATATGTATTTATTTTTGTAATTTTGGAGTTTCACATAGGCCACTCTGCATCGTTTTACTGATGTCTGGCTGGCTGCTCACTATAAGCTGGTTAATGCTGATAAGCAGATAGAAAGTAATGAGAATCATGCTGCCATTTAATTGCACCAAAATGCATGCTATGTACGTATACATCTTGAGGGGCTTGAAGAACAAAACACCAAGAGCTATTGCACTTTGTAACCAAAGTTTCTTTCCATTCCTTAAAGAAGTATTGGGTTGAAGAACTCAGTTATCCTACTTGCTAAGTTTTGTCACATCTGAAAGGTGTTAAGGTATCTAGCACCGTCCAGAAAGCGACAGCTTTGCAGGAACAAAATCTCTATGATGCACAATTATTCAGCTATCACACAACTCGTGCTTTATGTTCATTTCTAGTCACCACCTACTTCAGAACGAGACTGGGATAGGGAAAATAAGTCAAACTCTGGATTTTCAAAAGCAGAACAGATCACACTAAATACTAATGAAACATGCAAGTAGCTGCACGACGCTGGGCAGCCACTGGCCATACATAGGGAATCTGGCACCACCCAGTGGGAACAGCACTACATGAAACATCTGCATTAAAAGAACCATGGAGAAATGTAACTCTTCAGGGTCTGCTGGGTTATTTGGTTTGGTTTTGTTTTGTTTGTTTTTAATAATAGAACTGCTACCTATTTTAGAGATCTGTAGATTAGCTTTGGAGAAAAAAGAAGGGGAAAATGGATGTCAGTTACAGAAATTAGTATTGTATCCAACTGCACTTCTTGGAATGGCCTCAAAGGAATTTTTACTTTGTGTATCCTGCTAAGGCTTAGCCCCAAGTATTTTTTGTTCTGTTACAATCTCTCGATTGCAAATGGCAAACAGACCTTACCTTCTCATACAGCCTTGCAAGAATCTCCTCCTTTAAATCAAGAGGGTTATTTGGTTTTGTTCAAAGAGCTGAGACTAAAAGTCAGATTGCTTTAAGTTTCAACACACTTAAAAAATGAAATTTTTATGTGCTTTATTATCACTGATATTTTCAACAAATCAGGTGCTCAACCCTTGAAACCTATGATCGGAATTCACTTCTGACTGTATTACAATGATGTGGATACCTTTACTTCTCCACAAATTTACCAATCTTTTGGTTTATACAAACAGGCTCACAAAAGTGTGAACTGGAAATGTTGGAAGGCCAACATAACACAGGCTTAATAACATAATTGTTTCTAAATTGCACTGCATTGTATTGTTTTGTCTTGCAAACAATACATCTACTTTTCTCTCTTCCTCCCTCCCCCAAAAAAATAGAGATGCGGGGTTTTTTAACAATTAAGGCTCTGCTCACCTGAAAAAATTACTAGAATATCAGCTGACCCTGCTTTCACTGGTGATACTGTATCTGTCAAGCCTCAAACTAGCTTTATCTATACCAAATAAAAACTACACAAAAAGCAGAACAACAAAATGGTTTGGGTTGGAAGTGGCCTTAAAGACCATCCAGTTCCAAGCCTCCCACCTCTTCCCCAGGCAGGGACATGTTTCAGTAGACCAGGTTGCTCAGGGCCCCATCCAACCTGGCCCTCATCATTTCAAGGAAGGGGCATCCACAATTTCTCTGGGCAACAAAGGATCAATATTTTACAATACAAGCTTATGTACATACTATAAGCTTATGTAGGTTTTTATATAATTTATGTTTCCCCTTCCCAAAAATATAGTGCCAGCACATTGTATTCCATTATCTCAAAATACAGTTTTGGGCATACCTCTAGTACAGTCTCTGTCCTTTTATGCAGCATGTTCCTTGATTAGTACCTACAGTTATTTAGATGAAAATAAGGGGATAAAGGCACAGATGAGTGTTCCATCATAAACTCACAAAAACAAATTCAAGCACAGGTTTCATCTCTGTATTTATTTCATTTTGACAATAGGCACAAAATACTTTTAGTTTCCAAGCTGAGAGATCTTAAGTCCAGTTTTGAAGAATCAACATCAAACACAAAGTACACAGACAGACACAGGTGCAGCTGGGGGAGAAAAAAGGTACATACATGAATTTAGGTTTTTTTCTAAACCTATTCCCAGATTATAAAGCCCAGCATAACCAACCTGTTTCCACATATCCCACAGCATATAACAAACCCTCCTGGATAGCAGGCTTCAGCTTTTACAGTAGGTAAGCAAGTACCAATCCTGAAGAAACCTCACACAGCTCATGTGACCTGAGCCAGAAACACTCAATGGCTTTAAGGGACAGGTGCTGGGTGCAGACCAGCAATATCACACTGGGACAGCAGGAACAAGTATCTGATCCTTCGGGAGCACAGGGGACTCTCACCTCCCACCTCCTCCTCCTAGGGAGGGGAGCTTGTTCCCTCCAGGCACAAGCAACAGCCCAGAGAATCTTGCACAGGCCAAGCCTTGCCTGAAAGCTTCCTACCAAAAGCCACAGAACACTGGCCTGTGACTTTGACTCTTCTAGCCCACAGAAATAACTATTCCCACTTCTATATTTCAGTCTCCCCACTGCATTGGAACGGCAGCAATTTGTACTCAAAATATATGACACCCTAGGTATTGTACTATCAATATGCACTGCCAGTGGAATTCTCACATACACATGTCTTAATAAAAAAAAACTGAAGTAATTTTCTTAAAAACAGAACATGATTTCAACATCCAATATATGTAAACATCTGACAGGCATAACTGGACTGGAGTTTCTCTGGTTACCAATGAATGCCTCAACTCATAAACTTAGAGCAAGTATCATTCTGCACTTTCTTCTATCCCTCATAAACATGTCTTCAAAATTGCAGATGCTCTCTAAGTGCTAAGTGCTTCCCAAGCACATTTTAATTCTAAACATGCAGGATACTAAGGAGACAAGGCACAGAATTTGTTTAGCACAAAAAAAAAAAGTTCTTTTCTTTAAGGTGGGAGTTGTCTTTTAAAGTTGCTTTTTAAAGTTTTTATAAGAATAAACAGATGACAGCCAAAACTTTCATGATTAAGAGTTAAAAAAAACAAAAATAAAATAACCAATTAAAACAGATCAAAAAGAACTGCAAGACTCCTGTTATTGAATAGGAAAACATCCTTAAGCTCCTTTCATGTAATACACGAGGAACAATAAATTTCAAGGTTTAAGCAAATTTGCGCTCTCCAGTAAATATCAATTGAGGAAAAAATTCTTGATATGAATGACTAATTAAAAAAGTCTTCTGCATTTGGATGATATGCCCACTTACTTTCTGTCATTCCAGCTAAGCACTAAGCTCAAACTCCTGAGCATTCACAATGACAAGAACAAAATGACACACAGGTTAATCCTAAAACTGCAAATCTGCCAAAACACAGTATGTTTGTTACTCTGACTACATTTCCTACATGTGCTCCCTGAACAGACAATGATTTGTGCTACTACTACTTCCAAACCAGACAGTAACCATCGACCTTACAATTGCTGATTCTCTGTAGTTATTCTCTATTATTTCTAATTCTACTATTATTTATATATTCTGCATGGTGAGGACCGCTTTATATACCAGTATCATTGTCATATTATGGACAACTTGGCACCTTCAAAAGAGACTCAATTCTGCTTCCTTGGACAGATGTAAAGATTTTTATTCCATAAATTCACTTTTCCTGCAATTCTGGAAAAGAAAAACATGGTTAAAAGAGCAAGAATATACTATTTGTTTTAGCTGCTAAATAAAACAATTACTATTGTACGATGTACATAGTCCTCCGTGTACTTCTGTGAATGTAGCATTAACACAAAGTCTTTTATTAGCATAAAGAAGAACAAACAAATGCAACAGTTATGACAACATGCATGTTTTAGTCTACATGACAGAAAAGCAGTTCAGAAGTGTGGTACGTATTCTTAAAATGGGTGAAGAGTAACTGCTCTACAATGTGAGTTAAAAAATACCCTCACAAATTACCAAGTGATCTGTCTTCCATTCACTAGGTCAGAGCCATTCCTCAGTAATAGGAGGTATATTTAGAGCTTTATTTGACTCAGCAGACAATTGTCTGAGTGTTTCTTGTATTTAAGATACTTGAATATACTAGAACAGCACATGGAAACTGACTAGAGTTATACAACATTTGGAAACGCATAGCCNCCAAGTGATCTGTCTTCCATTCACTAGGTCAGAGCCATTCCTCAGTAATAGGAGGTATATTTAGAGCTTTATTTGACTCAGCAGACAATTGTCTGAGTGTTTCTTGTATTTAAGATACTTGAATATACTAGAACAGCACATGGAAACTGACTAGAGTTATACATTTGAAAACACATAGAAGGAGGAAAACACGGTGGAAGTACTACTGAAATAGCAAGACTGGAAAAGCTGTAACTGATCTTCTCCCTGTGTTTTCCTTTAAGAAATCACAAGAGTAAAATTTACCAGCCTGAAAATGCCATCGTGACATTTCACCTGAGCGAAAAAAAATAACAACCCACATCACAGTGCATACTAGGAGATCCTGAATTCCTTACTTCTGGGGAAAGAAAACATCATGGCAATGGATGCCTACAGTAAGGGGGGAAATGAAACGGTTTCAAATAACTTCTACCAACCTAGAAAGGCACCCTCCCTTCTGCATTCACCCGCCTCCATCACACAGTAAAAAAATATTTTTGTTTGCGAGCACCCACGTCACGCCACGACAGCCTGGGCGGCTCTACGTGCAGGGACAGCTCAGGCCACCGCGGGGCAGGAGCCCCGGCAGCTCCCGGCCCAGGCAGGGCCCGGCCGGCCGGGACAGCCCGCGGACCGGGGCAGGAAGCAAGCGGGGCT